>JAQHUG010000128.1:5315032-5325792 GCA_028555095.1 Dicrostonyx torquatus
CTCTATCAAAGCTACACCTCCTAATAGGGCCACTCCCTTTGAGGGCTATTTTCCTTCAAACCACCACATTCCACTCCATGGCTTGTAGCCATATCATAATGCAAAAATGAATTCAGTCCAACTTCCAAAGTCCCCATAGTCTCATATCACAACCTCAAAATTACTTACAAGTTTAAAATTCAAAGTCTCTTCTGAGAATCATGCAATCTTTTAATCAAAATCAAAAAGCAGATCACATACTTCCAACATATAATGGAACAGGATACACATTACCATTCCAAAATATAGGGAAGGGAGCATGGTGAGGAAATACTGGACCCAAGCAACACTGAAAACCATTTGGGCAAACACCAAACACTGTATCTCCATGTCTGATTCCAAAACACTCTTCAGACCGCCAAGTCCTGTCAGCTTTGTTGACTGTAACACAACTTCTTTTTCTTGGGCTGGTTCTACTCCCTGATAGCAGATATCCCACTGCTCTGGCATCTCCAACATCTTGGGGTCTCCATGGCAATTCAGGCTTCAGCTTCACAGCTTTATGCAGTGACTTCTCTACTTCCATTCAGGGACAGCGCTGACACATGCCTGGCCTCAGCAGTTTTCCTTAGTCTCAGAGGCAAATTCCATAGCCGCTTTCTTTTATCCTTAACTCCAGAACCACATGGCTGAAGCTGCCAAATTCTGATGCTTACTGGGCATGGAACATGGCCTTCTTGGTCGAATACCTTCTTCAGCTTTCTGTTCTCCATGGTTTTCTTCACTGCCTAAGCTTGACTGTTCTGGAACTTGCTCTGTGGACCAGGCTGACCTTGAACTCATAGATCCACCACCCTTTGCCTCTGGAGTGCTGGGATTAAAGATGTGCAACATCACACCTGAATCTAGGCTTTTCTCATTTTTGTTTTATTTTTATTTGTTTTGTTTTTCAAGACAAGGTTTCTCTGCAGCTCTGGCTAACTTGTAACTTGCTTTGTAGACGAGGTTGGCCTTGAATTCAAAGAAATCCACTTGCCTCTGCCTCCAAAGTGTTGGGATTATAGGTGTGCACCACCACTGCCCAGCTTCTAAACTTGTCTTTAATTCTTTTTTACAAGTTGGAAACTTAGCTGGATGGAATCTTGCCCTGAGGTCACTACTCCCTTTATCCCATTTCTAAATATGTTTATCTCCTTGATCACAGAACTTAACTCCATTCCACATCCTGGTGCTCCTTTTCTTCTCAAATTTTGTATTTTCTTGCTCTTTTTAATTTATAAATCTGTTAAAGAGTGAGCAGTAATAACTTCCACACAGCAGAGTCAACACTGAACTGCGATTTCTTCTGCCAATGGAATCAATCCAAATCTCTTCACTTTAGCCTCAGGCAGACTCTTTAGACAAGGGCAAAAAGCAGCCACTTTCTTCACTGAAATACCACAAAAATGATCTTTAGGCAACGTACTAAAATTCTTCTCCTCTGAAACCTCTCAAGCCAGCCCCCAATAGTTCAAATCACTCCTTGCACTATTGTCTACCATGCTCCGACTGGTATGGCCTGTTAAACAGTTTTTAAAAGCATTCCACTGCTTTCCTAACCCAAACTTGCAAAGTCTAAAGTCCTCCAAGCAAAAGCATGGCCAAGCCTATCTCAGCATACTCAGACCCTGGTACCAGCTTCTGTCTTAGGGTTTCTATTGCTGTGAAGAGACACCATAAGCACTCTTATAAAGGAAAACATTTAACTGAGGTGGCATCTTAGAGTTTCAGAGGGTTAGTCCATTATCATCATGGCAGAGAGCATGGTAGTGTGCAGGCAGACATGGTGCTGGGGAATTCTTCTTCCCAATCCAAAGGCAACAGGAAGTAAACTGAGTGTCGCATTGAATGAAGCTTGAGCAAAGGAGACCTCAAAGCTCATCCCCACAACACATTTCCTCCAACAAGACTACACCTATATCAACAAAGCCACACCTCCTAATAGTACTACTCCCTGTTGGGGGCCATTTTCTTTTAAACCATCAAACTATCCTGAGATTTCCTCTGCCTAAGAGACTAGACCATTGTCTTTGAGTTCAGCCTCACTCAGAGTCTCAGTACAGGCAGAATGCAGCCAGATGACCAATTTGCTAGAATATAATGTGACTGGCCTCTAGTGTAGTTCCCAGTAGAGTTCTTGTTTCCCTCTGAAACTGCATCACCTGGACCTCCACTGCCCACAGTTCTGTTGGCTTCTTAATCTTACAAACACATATTGGAACAGTCTACCAAACTCTGCTTATAACATCCTAAGGCTTTTCTAGTCTGAAATTCCAAACTCTTCTGCATTTTTTCCTCAAACCAGTTCCAAAGGTCCAAGAAACAGGAGGTCAGTTTCATCAAGTAACAAGCCCACTCCTGGTATTAGTTATTTTGTATTAGTTACTTTTAGCATTGCTGCAGCAAAGTATCCAACAAAAGCAGTTGAAGAAATAGAGTTTATTTTGGTTTTGATTTTGAGTGTAGTCCTGTACCCTGGAGTGAGAAACAGTTGGTCACATTGCATCCAGTTTGGAAGTAAGAGTTGCTGTTTGGCTTGTTTTTCTTTTTCTTCCGAGACTCCAACACACATGATGCCACCCACATTTTATAGTGTGGGTCTTCCTACCTCAGTCAACCAATCTAGAAACTCTCACACACATGCCTAGAAGTTTGTCTCCTAGGCCTGTCAGGGTAACAATCATTATTAATATTACAAGTTTCTTTCTTTATTAGAAAAATATAAAAAGTTTTAGGAAATATCCATATTGGGAAATAATAGGTGATAAGAAGAGAAATGAAGTGTGCATGTAAGTGAGATACAAATAGAGTCCCCTGGAAGGCTAGACAGGCGGTATGCAGTATCAGCATGCACATGCCAACAGACTGATTGCATACTGATTGCGAGGATTCATGGCATCAGTCATTATTAAATTGTCCCAAGTAGACCCCTGCCTTTTCTAGCCTTGAAGTTATTTGATTTGGTGCTTAGAACATGATTTTAGGAAATCTGTGAATTAGAAGGGCATTCATATTTGTTTACCCTTGTTTTCCTCAGCTCCTCTCTCCTCTCCCTGCTCTCCGTGTGTGTGTGTGTGTGTGTGTGTGTGTGTGTGTGTGTGTGTGTGTGTGTAAAAGTAAATATGCAAGTGACAGTTGTGTTGCAGATCCTCACAGATAATTCTTTTGCAGTTAGCACTGAGGGCAGCACCATCCTATGAAGATTTTGTGGCTGCACTAACCATAAAAGAAGGTGACCACCAGAAAGAAGCTTTCAGTACCGGGATGCAGAGGGACCTCAGTCTTTACCTCCCTGCTATGGAAAAGCAGCTGGCCATACTGGACACTTTATATGAGATCCACGGGCTGGAGTCTGATGAGGTGGTGTGACAGCTACAGGACAGCACCTCCTAACTTCAGGGAATAAAGTTTGCTAAAGTGTTGTGTCGCCCTAGTTAATTTCCAGCAACAGCTTCGATGCCCTCCAACTCCTTTCCTTGGGGAAATGGACAGGAGGAAGCGAAACATAGTGCTTTTATAGAATTGGTTTAATGCATTTGTGTTTGGTGTGTTTAAAAAATCAAGGTGCTAAATATTTTAGTTCAACAGGCCTACTGGAAACCAAATCATAGCTATCATACACTTGAATAGCAAGCAGTAAGAGCAAAATCGACAAATGGACTTGTTGGGATCATACTTTGTATTGTTCTGTTTCAGTTATTAGTTTTAGTGGACCACCCAAATCCAAGCAGTCTGCAGGACTATAACACAAAGCCAGTTTAAAATAGCTTAGAAATTGACTGAGCATTGGAGGGAGTGTAGGCCCCTTTGTTGAAGGACTTGCTATGTAACAGTTTGTTATTCCTAGACTGTCCCGAGTGGGTCCCTTCTATGTGACTCTGCTGATGAGAAGGGCTGTATAGTGAAGGCATTTCTACATTTGTGGGAAAACACTAACAAGAACTGCCGTGGCTATTGTCAGGTGAGAGAGACCGTGGCTCCAGGAGATGCTTGAGAACAGAGTAGAAAGGTGGGGTAAGTCATTTGGGTAGCACATGCCACCACTCTTCTCCAGTACATTTCCTGCGTGTTGTTTGAATGGGACATCATAGCATAAAGAGGATTCCCATCCTATTTCAGTGGTAAAAAGTTGTAATAGGTCTGCTCACTTTCATGGAGTATCTTGTTTCTGTTTATTTTATTTTATTTTTATTTATTTTTTTGCCTAGCTTCATGAACTCTCTTCAACAAAAGGTAGCTTTCAAATGTGAACTAGATCACCCATGTATTGAGTAACTCAGTGTACTGTTTCAAAGAACAGAGTCCTAGAACTTACCTGAAGAACCCACATCTGGAGGTGAAATAGGAAATTTGCTGGTTGATGACCTTCCCAGGTGATATTCAAGTATACAAGGTTGAGCTACCAGTTGAATTCTAGTTTTTCAGAATTTCCATTCTCCTGCAAGAACCAAATGATACATCCTCTAGCCCCCAAGAAGAAGGGGGGCATCATTCAAGTAAAATAATTAAATGTAGAGTGAGTAGACCAGCAGCTTGTGTAACATTGCTTGTGGCATTGCTGTAAAGAGTGGCAAGGTGCCCTTATCTCCCAGTAATGAACCAAGCTGCCTAGAGTGTGCATAGGGGAGAAGCCATGAGTACCCTCCCCAGGAAAGGCTCCTCCTAGTAACAAGGAAGGTCATTCTAGCATAAGCAGTCCCCCAATGAAAGTGACCCCCTTAACAGGTACAGGTGAAGGGAGTGGCTGCGCGCTGCTGCACACACTAGGGCTCTGCAGAGAGTTTTGTGCAGGGAAAGGTACTGGTTTTGTCTTTTGTCTGTCTTTAAGCAGTAGCGTGGGCCACAGTGGTGCATGAAGTTGGAGCTGCTCAGGAGTATGCGGTGGGAATACCACTTGAGCCCAGAGTTTGGAGGTTAACCTGGGCAACATAGCAAGAGACCTTGCCTCTTAAAAATATTTTTAAGGAAAAAAAGCTTAAGTGAAGCAAGCATTTTGCAGAAATTGCAGAAAGTAAACAGGAGCAGGAGGAAGGGGCTGAAATTGCTAACAGTGTGCTGCTTTGTTCCCAAGCTAGTGGAAATCTGAGGGAGGGGCTTGGGCGTAGTTTAGACCTCCTGCCTATGGCGTAGCCTCTTAAGACCAGAAAAAGAAAAGGCAGCTAGTCTGCTTGTCTCTGAGAGTGGGTGTGCCATCCGTGGGCCATGCTAACAGGAAATTGATGCTAAGCATAGCTGTGCTAAGCAGCTCTGGGCGCCTCTGTGCTCTCTAGAGCCCAGGGCTGGGCACTCTGAGAACACCTTGGTCTGCAGTGAGGCTCCAAGCAGCTGCCATGCAGGGCAGTCTGTTGTAGTTCATTCCTCCTGGATTGATAGTTGCCTGTTTCTCATTTTAGTTAAAGCCAGGCTTTGTTTCTTCTCATTTTCAGTTACTTGCTAAGAAAGGGTTACTAAGAAAAGATCCTGAAAGTGCTGCCAGGGGCCCTTCCAAGGGCTCTGGCATCCCTAAGCTGCCCTGACCCTAACAAGTGAAGAGCTGGTGTGTTTGCTGACAGAATGCTCATCTTGTCTTCATTGCTAACAACAGTTTTTGAGTTGTTTTCTAGCTTAAGTTTAAGAGAGAAGCTGGAGACTAGGGAAATGTGTCTCCCTAGACACTAGCAGGCTTGACTAAGGAGCCCTGGCTGACCCCTTCCTTACGGAGTACTGCCCCACCACCATGCATTCCATCAGTCTGCTCTTCTCCCCCACCCCATGAAGCTCAGCTCCACACTGCCTGGCATCAATTGTGACAAGGCTTTTGTTTTTTGAAAACAAATCTGATTATAAACAAAACCTACTGAAAGAAACTAACTTGGAGGTGTGACACCACTGAGGGTGGAAACCAGCTTGTAACGGAGGCAGAGGTGATTCCCATCGCAGCTCTTGACACAGCCTGAAAGGAAACATGAAGGGTGCTTTGAGTATGTAGTGGCTTGTTACTATGTCCAAGCCATGCTGAGGGTGAAAGCATCACTTCATGTCACTTCCATAATGGGGGACATCATCTATACCCCCTCTTTCAGCCTTGGGGCTTTTTCTTCTCTGCTACTGAGCATTGCTAGCATTGAGTTGCACCCTCCCCCCATCAGCTTGCCTCAGTGATTCCACCCCTAGCTCTTGTTTACCCTGTAGCAGCAGCAGCAGCAGCAGCCTGGTCCAGGGTCCGTTACCTACCTACCCAAACTGCCAGAGCTTCGGGGAGAGCTGTATTCACATTTGTAGCTGTAGGTAGGGGAAGGTCACCGTGGGAGTACTGGGTGCCACAGGGAGCGTGCACACCTCTGCCTTTGATTATTCCTTGTACAGTTAGTATGTTCATCTTTCTACCTGCCGAGCAGTGTTTTAGGTAAGAGAAATGTATGATAGGATTGGGAAATTCGGTGCACTATGTTAAATTTGAAAGTGAGAAGGGCTGAAGAATTTTTTCTAAAGAAAACTAGTCCAATTGCAAAGGTCATATATAAAGAGAGATTTCAGATAAAGCAACAGAGATGTGAGAGGGTTTTGAGCAAGACAAGATAGAAGGCATTTTGGAGACTTTCTGGAGAACAGTTTTTTTGTGAATTTCCTACCAGACCACCATGTCCTGTCATGTTGTGTTTCTGAACCATCAATTCAAACCACTGCTTCTGATTTAGTCACGGGTTTGCAATAGTTTGGTTCTCCGCCCTAATTTCACTACCAAACATTTGTAAAGTTGAAGGTTTCTCGATGTAACCACAGTCTGTGTTGAGCTCAGCGATCTCATGTGCTTGGCCATAGGGAGCCAGACCTGAGATGCTTTGTGACACTGCTCAGTCCCATGCTTGCGTGCGGCAGACACCAGAAGTACACATGAAGCGCTGTACCGAGAATGTGTTCTTCCATGTGCTTCTGTGTGAGCTGCAGTCACTTTCTCAGGGTTGTCATGGTAACGATGTAACTATCCAGTAGCTGGTGGTGTCCAAAGGCTTTGTCGGTAACAAGGTTATAGATGTGTGATGTTAGTTGAGGGTCCTTTCACTGCTCACTGGCCCTCCCCTGGGAATGCTCCCAGTCCAACCCTGCCTAGACTAGCCTGAAGACCATTTGTATGATTTCTTACTGCACAGCTGCATTCAAGAAATCTAGGGTGTGATCAACCAGTCACTGGTGAAGCCTCGGCTACAGATGACGCATGCGTTGATCTCTCTTCTCCATTGTCTATTTATAGCCTTTAATGGAAAGGAAAAAATGCCCCTACTCTGCAATGTGAGGTTTTCAGGATTCTTGTAAATTGTAAATCCTTGAGTCACTCCTCAGAGTAGAAGGCATTTCCAGCCAAACTGTAGGGGGCATATTATCTGGCTTGTTTTAAATGTCCTCATGTATTTAAAGTGTTTTCAGTATCTTCCTCTCCTTACCCTGGTGGGGTGGTCCTCTCACCCTGTGGTGGATGGTTCTGTCAACCCTAGCATGGATGGCATCATTGCACAGCTTATCTCCTCCACACAGAACTCTGTGTGTGTCCACAAGTAGGTGGAGTCGGTGAAGAGACGGTGGATGAGCCAGCCTCATGGCCCGAGAAATGTGGGATTCCCATGTGTCATGAGAATTTCACTAGAATGTCATTCAACAGCCCAACTACCTCATGTGAAATTGGCTGTGGACAATCTGTGTTAGGTGAGAAATGTGTTCAGAGAACTTTATTCTGGTTAATAAATTGAACAGTGTGGTGTCTCTATGAAGAAGTAACATGTTATACCAGATGCCAAAGGCTAAACTAGAGATAGATTTTTCTCGGGTTCCTTTCCACGTTAATGTTTAATTCCACAGTCTGTATCCTCATGAATGTTTGTAGTTTTGTAGAGCCACATGCTCTGAGTATCTGTCACAGAATCGTGTGTCGCCTCCTCTTGTCTCTCAGTATTTTGAATGAACATCAGAACGCTGATAGGAAACAAGCTAAACTTCAAAAGCATCAGCTTGTGGCTTCTTAATTTAATGGACCTGTACTTAGAAATGTGTTGGAGCCTTTTAGGACCAATTGTTGAGTGAAAATCTTGTGTGCAAATTTGTCTGCTTCTCTGTCCAAGTTGTTATTCTGTATTTCATGCGAAGTGGGGCAGGGGAGGGTTTTACTTCCTTTGGAGAATGTTTGAAAACATCTCAAATTTTTATATCATTAGTTACAATAAACATATTTTTAGAGTATTAAGTGTTCTTCAGAGGTTTTGTATGAGTTTTGTTTATATGCCAATAATATGCATTGTTTATGAAGCTCCCACGTCACACTAGTCATCATTCTGAGTCCTTGACTGATACTAACCGTTTTCTCCTCCTAACTGTAAGGCAGGTACTATATATAGAACCGCAGGGTACAGTTAGGAGAACTGAGGCACACACTGGGCAGCCTTTTGCCTAATTCCCACAGCTGAAAACTGGAGTCAGGCTGTTAACCCAGAACCGCCAGCTCCAGGGTCTTCAGAAAGCTCTGAAGACTGGCAGTATCAGCCAGGGTAGTGGCATCTGCATTGGTGATCTGGGCATTCTAGAAAGACCAGCCCTTTTCAGACATCGTTCTCTTCTTTGTTTTTAGAGGTCTGAGCAGCAATGAGGTCACAGCCCCGCACTACTGCTAGAGCCTGGGAAGTTCTTCCCTTAGAGAACTCCACTCCCGTGAAGCCAGATCCTTGTCTAAGATTCAGAAAAGAATCTTAGAACTCAAGAGAAGCAAAATTAGTGTTCATCGAGCAGAGAGAAAAGACAGTGCACACTTCAGATGTAAGGGAAGGGGGTTGAGAGTTGATATTTTAGTTCCTCTTATATTCATACAAGTAGAGCCGATGAGACACCCTCTGCCCATTCTGAGGGAGCACCACACATCTGGGTGTGTGACCAGGATCCACCACTGTCACCCTTCCAGAGGCACAGAAGGGAGCCTTCGGAGCGGTGATGTTCACATTGGCCCTGGTGACGGAGTACACAGGTTGCTTTGCAGGTAGGTAAGTAGACTGCTGTGTGAAGCTGACTCCCTTAGAGAATGGAACCGCCATGTCTTTGATGACACGTGTGGCCTGTTGTAGGCCATTGTTTGGCTGCAGAGTCAGAATTGTTGAAATGGTTTTAAATTTCTGAGTGTTCAAAGCCTTTCATAGATGACTCAGCTTAGATGCTGGGCCCTCCGCCTTCTCCATCCTCTGGCATTAGACATCATTGCCCACCCCACACATGCCCAAGTTCCCTCCATCACTGGGGAAAGCAGGATGAATTAGTCCAAGTCTTCCTGTCCTCCTTGCACACTTGGGTGGTCCTAGAACCTAGACTCTCCACAGATGGTCTTTAAATTACAGCTGGACTGCAGTCTGGTGGCTCCATTTAGACCCACCTGTCTCCTGATGATCTTTCTTTCAGTACTCCGTCCTTCCCCGAAGACCCCAGAAAGTCTGGCTGCCCCTTAAATGTTTCCAGCTGAGGTCAGTGGTGTCACCATTACTCTGGTCTCTCGTCTCCTTTCTCCCCCACTCTCTGTACCCACTTTGTCTTCAGGGTCTCCTTGACAACCACATTCCCTAAGCTGCAACATGACCTCTCAATCCTCTTCCCTCTCACCCTGTCTGATGTGTCTTCCAAACCTGGAAATGCTCCCTTAGCTCCATGCCATGACTCAAGCCCCTCACACCCCTTTACCACTCCAGGAAGTTACTTCCAAACCTCCCCGCCACAAAATCCTAGCTGCCAGTTCCTTTAGCACTCCTGTGTGTCTAAACAATAATCACATCAAGAGAACTTGGGAACAGGCGACATGACTTCCAAGGTTACTAGGCTAATTCTTTGGTGTCATGTCTAGTTATTGGTGTAGCTACCACAGACTCTAAGGTTTGTATACCCTGCCTCGGATGGTGCTTTTTCTGTCTCTGCAAGGACTTTGAAGCAGTTTTACAAGCTATCTGTCACCTCAAATGGTGTTTTCTAATTCTTTCAGATGAATTATTTCTATTACCCAACTACATGAAGATAGATATGAGGCAGTGCCCCACACAGTGCAGCTCCCTTCTGCTATCCTGATTATTTAAGCAATACTTAGAGTGACTGGCTGTAATGGGGCGAGAGGGAAGGAGGAGTCAGGAGCAGAGGGCTGATTTTGTGTGCATTGTGTGTCTGTGCGTTTGTGTATGTTTGTGTCTATGTATGTGACTCTGAGTGTGTCTGTCAGTATGTCTATGTATAATGTTACTTGGCCTTTGCTAATTCTACTAAAATGTGTCAGTGATATTTTGGATATCAAATTATGGATGAGTAGGATTAGACCTGGTGGGAGGAGTCTAAAATCACTAATGTCTGGGTCCCTCCCTATGCTTCAATTCTCAGGAGTGTGGCCTGTTTCTGATGCTGTTAAATTCTCCCCAGTAATTCTGACATCCATCCCTGATTGAAATCCTCAGAGCTACTGGTGCAAGCCTTTACAGTTGTCCATGGGGCCTTTCAGGATGAATCCAGACTGCAGAACTTCTTTCTTAAGATCCAACAAAATGGCAATCAAAATAAATAAAATTCTAAAAAGTTTTTAATTTTTATTTATTATGTATACAATATTCTGTCTGTGTGTATGTCTGCAGGCCAGAAGGGGCACCAGACCCCATTACAGATGGTTGTGAGCCACCATGTGGTTGCTGGGAATTGAACTCAGGACCTTTGGAAGAGCAGGCAATGCTCTTAACCTCTGACCCATCTCTCCAGCCCCC
>JAQHUG010000128.1:5337074-5349112 GCA_028555095.1 Dicrostonyx torquatus
CATTGTTCCCTGCCACTGTATTCCCTAGGCTGAGTGACCACAGATTGGAACCTCTTGAAACCATGAACCTAAAACTAAGTCGTTTCTCCTTTTATCTCAGGTATTGTGTCTTAGTGACAGAAAAATTAGCAGGTTATGGCCAGTCACTTCCTCTCCTCACCAAGTTTCTTTCAAGTTGCTATTCCTTTACCCACAGGGAGATAGTAGTTATCCAAACAGCACAATTTATGGAACTCCGGAGTGTTGTGACATTCTTTTGGGTCTCAAGAGGAAAACTGAACTCACAGTGATACAGTTTCCCAGTCCAGCTGAACAAATGGGAAGTCTGGAGAAGCCATCTGGAGCCAGCCTTGTGCAGGGAGCTGTCAGGGACTCAGCAGCACAGGGTTTCCACAGGGGCTCTACCGTCTGTCAGGGAACAAGAAGCTTGCTTTCTCTGTGCTGCTGTAACTTGGGAAACATAAATTCAAGTCTTTCCCTGCCTGAGTGAAATCACCCTGCAGTGATGCTGTAGCTCAGTATTGGCGGGTCTGATCAAATCGTCAGCCAGGGATGGCCAGTGAGAGCATGAGCCCTGCTGGGGCTAATCAAACCCACCAGCCAGTGTCGGCCAGTGAGAGCATGAGCCCTGCCGGGGCTAATCAAACCCACCAGCCAGTGTCGGCCAGTGAGAGCATGAGCCCTGCCGGGGCTAATCAAACCCACCAGCCAGTGATGGCCAGTGAGAGCATGAGCAAGCAGGCTGTAGCAAGGGTGCACTTCATTTAAGAACTTCTCAACGTTCTGTGTGATTCTGTGTGGTTTTTCTCACACTCACAAAGTCGTGCAGCCCTTACGATACCGTAACTTCGGACTGTCTTCGTTAACCTTAAAGGAATCCCCACGCCCACGACGCAGCTGTTGTGGCTGGCCCGCGTGATTCGAGGAATGTCTCCGTGCACACAGGCATGTGAGCACTTGCCCTCCAGCTGTGATCATCTCATGCTCTGGGTTCACTTGCCTTTGCCAACATGATGAACCATTTCCTTTAAACTGGGGAGCAAAATAAATCCTTGCCTTTTAAGTTGCTTCTGGTCGGGTGCTTTGTCCCAAGAGCAAGAACCATTCTTCCCTCTCTAGCCACAGACACTTGTCGATCTGTTTTCTACCCCCAGAGTGTGAACTATCTGAGGCCTTTTATATAATGCAGATGTGCAATGTGTGGTGCTTTATGACTAATTCTTTTCCATTGAGCAAGTTTTTTAGGTTCATTCATATTGTAATTTAGATCTATTTTATTCCTTTATATTGCTGTGTATTATTCCCTTATATGGATACAATTTTGTTTACCCATTCCCAACTAATGAGTTTTTGGACTGCTTTCATTTTTGATTATTAATAATGCTGCTATGGACATTTGTGTGCTAGGTTTGTGTGGATGTATTTTTTATTTCAGTTGTGTATGCTAACACAGAATTGCTAGGTCATATGTGGTAAGTTCATGTTTAACATTTCAGGAATTTCCCAACTCCTTGTGGTGTGGTGGCATCATTCACAGCCGTTGGCAATGCCTCATGCTTCCTGCTCACCCACACCTTTATCAACACTTTTTATTGTAGATTTTTGTTTTGTTTCTAATTATAGCCATTCTAGTGTGTATAAAGTGGCATCCAATTGTGACTTTTGACTTGTTTCTCTAGTGACTTATGGACTTGAACATCTCTTTTTGCTTATTTAGCTCTTTGTACATCTTTCTTAGAGAACGTTCTATCCAAATCTTTTCCTAACTTCTGAGCAGTTTTCTTGTTTTTTGAGTTGTAAGAATTCACAAATATATTTTGAATGTAAATCCCCTTTTGGATCCATAGTTTTCAACATTTTCTCAGTCAATAGTTTCATCTTTTTTATTTTTTATGGTGTTATTTGAAGCACATTTTAATTTGATGACATTTCTGTGTTTTTACTTGTGTGTTTGTATTGTGTTTAAAATATGTCTTTTTTTTCTTTTTTCATTTTTTTCCAAGACAGGGTTTCTCTATGAAACAGTCCTGGCTGTCCTCTAACTCGCAGAGATCCACCTGCTGCTGCCTGCTAAAGTGCTGGGATTAAAGGCATGCGCCACCACTGCCCCAGCTCAGAAGTTATTGTTTTTATCAAAGATCATGAATTTTTTCCCATTTAGAACTTTCTTCTACAACCGTTAAAAATAAATTTATTTATGTATTTATTTTTCATCCTGGCCTCATTTTCTTCTCCCTCTTTTCCTCCCAACCTCTTCCCCTACCCCCTCTGTTGCTACCCCCCAATTCACTCCTCCTCTGTTTCTGTTTAGGAAAGAGCAGGTCTCCCATGAGTGTCAACAAAGCATGACATGTCAGGTTGCAGTAAGACTAACCTCCTCCCTGTGTATTAAGGCTCAGAAAGGTGAACCAGTACGAGAAATAGGGTCCCAGAGCCCTGTAAAGGAGTCAGAGACAGCCCTGTTCCCACTGTTAGGAGTCCTGTAAGAGGACCAACTGTAGCATACATGCAGAATGCCTACGTCAGTCCCATACAGGCTCCCTGGTTGTCGATTCGGTCTCTGAGTCTCTATGTGTCCAGGTTAGTTGATTCTGTGGGTTTTCTTACGGTGTCTTTGACCCTCTGGTTCCTACAATCCTTCCTCCTCCTCTTCTGCAGGAGTCCACCCAACTCTGCCTAATGTTTGGCTGTGAGTCTGAATCTGTTTCCATCAGCTGCTGGATGAAGCCTCTCTGATAACAACTGGGATAGGCACAATCTGATCACAGGAGATGGCCAAATCCGGTTATGTATCTACTATTGCTAGGAGTCTAAGCTGGGGGCTTCCTTGTAGATTCCTAGGAGATTTCCTTGGGCCAGGCTTTAACCTGACTCCAAAATGAGCCCCCTTTCCAGTAGTCCCTTTCAGTGTTACCCCCACCTCCCAAAGCTGATCACTCTTGTCCCCATCCTGACCTGAGTGGACCCGCTCAGTCCACTCACTAAATCTCTTCTATTTCCCCTTCCCAGGGAGACCCGGGCATCCCCTCATGAGCCCTCCTTGTTACCTAGTCTCTCTGGGGTTGTAGATTGTAGCATGGTTATCCTATAGTTTACAGTTAATACCCACTTATGAGTGAGTAAGTAATACTCCATTGTGTAAACATACCACATTTTCTTAATCTATTCCTTGGTTGGGAAACATATAGGTTGTTTCCAGGTTCTGGATACTACAAATAAAGCTGCTATGAACATAGTTGAGCAAGTGTCCTTGTGATATGATTGAGCATCCTTTGGGTGTATGTCCAAGAGCAGTAGAATTGGGTCTTGTGGTAGGCTGATTCCCAGTTTTCTGAGAAACCATCACACCAACTTCCAAAGTAGCTGTACACATTTGCACTCCGGTTCCCAAATAATTACTCTGAGGCTTAATATTAACTACAAACTGTTTGGCCTATTACCTCAGGCTTATTGCTAACTAGCTCTTACAGCTTAAATTAACCCATTTCTATTCTATATTTAACCATGAGGCTCATGGCTTGTTACCTCACATCTTGCTTCTCTGGTGGCTGCTGGCATCTCCCAGACTCTACCTTCTTTTTTCCCCTGTATATTTATTTAGATTTCCCATCGTGATTCTGTTCTGCTATGGGCCAAAGCACCTTCTTTATTAACTAATGGTAATAAAACAGATTCACAGCATACAGAAGGGCATCCCACATTATCTCCCACCAGCAATGAAGGAGTGTTTCCCTTGCTCTACATCCTCTCCAGCATGAGCTGTCGCTTGTGTTTTGACCTTAGTCATTTTGACAACTGTAAGATGGAATCTCAGAGTCGTTTTGGTTTGCATTTTCCTGATGGCTAAGGATGTTGAAAATCTCCTCAAGTGTTTCTCGGCCATTTGAGATTCTTCCGATGCCATTTGCAAAGAAGAGTCCTCTTTCCCCATTGAATTCCTCAGTATGTTCGACTGATCCTTTGATCCTTGATATAACGGTTTCCATGTCATGCTAGCTTAGTCTCTGCAACTCTGTGGTCAGTTTTGAAAGGAGAAGGTTAAAGTCCCCAACATGGTTCTTTTTCTAGTCTGCTTTGGTAGTCTGTGTCATCTCGCTCAGTTTCTTATTACTGCTTTAAGTTTATTCATTCATCATTTTTTCAGTTTTCCCTTTCATCGATTCGCATCCTTGTTTTTGTTATTTCTTAGGTTCTAAATTCTTGAATTTATATTTTGTTCTCAAACTGTAAAATGGGCATTAGTCTCGACATCTTTCAGGGTTTCATTCCCTAACATATGGCATGAAGGCCACCGATGACTCCGGTGTTACCATAGCCATATGCTTTACCCTTTAATGGGCAGTGTTGCTACCTTTAGGGCTAAATATGCTCACTCCTCAAGAGTTTTCTCTGACACAAACTTTTCTATCCCTAAGTTTTAAAAAGTCTCTTTTATCTAATACCAACATAATTCCACTCTTTTCTGGCTTTTGTTGTGACCACTAAACAGTGCCCTGTGGAGTAATTACTGTGTGATTTTAGTCTTCTCGGTTGTTACAGACTGTTGGATTTTGAATGTGCCCACTAAGACAGGCTATTGTTGGCGTTTTTGTTTTTCATATCTAAAGTTTTTTTTGTTTGTAGGTATAAGTATATGTGTATATACATGTGTGTGGGTGCATGTCTGTACATATGAGTTACCTATGTAGCTTAGTTCACTTATAACACCAGAGAAAGCTTACTTTTTTTATCATGTTTCACTCCACTTCTTTTGTTCTTCCCTGTTCTGCATTGGGTTGAGGTTTATTTTCCCTTTTACCTTTGTTTGGTGATACTGCATTTCTTTTCTTTCAATGTTACTCTTGGAATTTTAGCATGTGTTACCCAACAGTTGGAAGTGTGTCTTATCTCTGTCTTCCTCCCTGAAGGCTGTTTGACTTTAGGGTACTTCGACACCCCTCCCCTGTCCTTACTTTTCCTCACCACCAGCCAGTGGTGGGTCAGCTCTACCTGCCTGTTTGTCTCTGCTGATCATTAGTTTTCTCTTCCATTGCCCTCTGAGGTTGGTTTCATCCTCCCCAGAGTTTACCCACGGTGATTGATATTTTCTGTGAGAGTTTATGAATGACAGGTTCCTTCAGACTTTACCTACAAAGTAAAATCTCTTTTGCTGCCTCGTTTTTGATTGGTTCAGCTAGTTACAAAATTCTAAATTGTAACTTATTTTCCTTCTATTGTCTCCTTTGGCTGTAACTAGTGAGTGACCTGCTGTCACTTGGTCTGTTGTAGAGTTGGCAGTCTTTCATCTCTGGTCATGCTTTCAACCTCTTTCATGCGTATTCTGTGATTCTCCCACACAGTGTCTAGGATAGAGTTATTTCGAATCTTTGCCTAGATTGAGTGTGTGCCTCTCGGTTGAGCATTCTTTTCTTCCTCTGGTCCTGGAGTTCTCACTCACGGCTCTCTGCAGTCTGACTCCCCACGCTTCTCCCTGCTGCTTTCTTTGACTCCCTCCTCTGTACATACTGAACCATCTTAGTCTTGGTGTCTCTCAAACTCTTTTTACATTTTCCACATCTCTACCCTCGTGCTATATTTTTTGTAATTTCTTCAAGTGGTCCTTCTAGTTTATTCATTCTTCAATTTCTTTTTCATCAGTTCACTTTTAATTTCAGTGTCTTGGGATGTGGTTCAGTGGCAGAACCCTTACCCAGCGTGTGTGAGGCTCTGAGTTTGATTGCCAGAATAAATAAATAAATAAATTCAGTGACTCTAGTGTTGTTTCTAGACATTCTGTTTCTTTGCAAAATCTCCCCCCACCCATTTTTTGATAATAATAACAGAAGTGCTGGTGAACTTTCTGTAACTGTACCAAAATACCTAAAATAATTAACTTTTAAAGATAAATGGTTTAACTCTCAGGAGGTTTCAGTCCATGGTTAATTGGCCTCATTGGGTTTAGCCTTTGCTAAGGAAGGATAGCACAGTGGAAACACAGTGGGGTAAACTCTTCATCTGTCCAGAAAGAAAGGTAAAGAGGGAGACTGGGGTCCACAATCTCTTTCAAAGGCAGTGACCTAAAGACCTCCCGCATAGCTCTTCCTCTTCATGGTTCCAGAACCTCTCAACAGCACAGCTCTGAGGACCAAGCTGTTAACACACAGGCCTTCGGAGATATTTAGCAATCAAACTATAGCAACTACCCATTCCCAGCATATTTGCAATGTTCTAAGCAGTGGGGGGGGGGCATTTGATCCTCACAGCCCATCACTGCGGGCACTATTAATGTCTGCACTTGCCAGATGAGGAACCTAAGCATATGAGGCGAGTCTCCCAAAGCTTCCTGGGCAGTAGATGGTTGGGTTGACTTCCAAACACAGCAACTGAACTCTAGTTTCTATCCCCATGGCTACCATGCGAAAGCAACTTTCATCCATTTTGTTTTTTTTAAAATTAGTGTTTTAATTATATATTCTAGGGTTTAATTATTTGAGACATGATTGCTTGACAGTCTCTTTCACATCATCATTTTATCATGTGAAATTCTCAGGTTCTTCTAGCGCTGGCCTGTGTGTCTGTTGACTCTTCAGAAGGGATATTCCTGCATTTCATAGTTTTTGTTTGTGAGCTCATCTTTAGCAAACTTGTCCAGTGAGACTGTCCTGTGGCCTGCACTGTAGCTGAGTCCCTCAAGAGCTCTTCGTCACTCACTGCAGAAAAATTTCTACACCTGGACCACTTCTATGGTCACTAATCATTTAATGGGGCACTAATTGTCTTGGTTCCTGCACTGCTTCTTTGATGACTTATCATCTTGGGGAATGCTCTACGTCTTGGTTCCTAGATCACTTCTTTGTTCACTTAGTTAATGAAGCACTAATTGTCTTGATTTCTAGACCACTTCATTGGTCACTTATCATCTAGGGAGCTCTCATCTTCTTGTTCTGGGCTACCTGCAAACTCGAATCTACATTCAGGGAGAAAACCAACCAGAAAGATTTTGCTTTTCACACAATCATTTTTCTCCACTAAAATTCTTTTCTGTCTGTCTATGGTAATGGCAGCTTTCTGAGATTTCATTGTGAGTGCAGCCCTTTAGAAACCACGATAGCTTTTAACCAACCCCAGCTGTAGGAAGGAACATTTCACATCCTCTCTGCTGGTTTTCCCTCTCCATTAGGCACACACCTGGGCCTTTTTTTTTTTAAATCACATCAGTTCATCCAAGTATTAAAATATTTTTGATAGTTTTGTGCAGCTTTCTTAGACAGTACAACAAAGGAGAATTATCAAATTATTTTTCCTTACTTTTATGAAAATTAGAAGTCCCATCCTACTCTTTTTTTTAAAGAGATCTTTTTATATATTTATTTATTTATTATGTATACAATATTCTGTCTGTGTGTATGTCTGCAAGCCAGAAGAGGGCCCCAGACCTCATTACAGATGGTTGTGAGCCACCATGTGGTTGCCGGGAATTGAACTCAGGACGTTTGGAAGAGCAGGCAATGCTCTTAACCACTGAGCCATCTCTCCAGCCCCCCCCCCATCCTACTCTTTAAAAAAAAAAAAACTTCATTGTTATTGCAGTAATGAAAAGTCAAGAACATTCATAAAATTATTAGAATGAAATGACAAAATAGTACTGGAAATGGCTGTATGTTCTTATTTTTATTTTATGTATGTGTGGCATAACTGGATTTGTAAGTATACAAGTATTTATATGTGTCATTTTTACTTAATATTGTGTGTTTCTTATAAAATTAAAATTTCATTATAATGAAAGAAAAACTTCTGTGGATAAATGGAGGCCACTGAGATGCCTAAAGATTAGGCAAAGGGGGGGCTGGAGAGATGGCTCAGCGGTTAAGAGCATTGCCTGCTCTTCCAAAGGTCTGAGTTAAATTCCCAGCAACCACATGGTGGCTCACAACCATCTGTAATGAGGTCTGGTGCCCTCTTCTGGCCTGCAGGCATACATGTAGATAGAATATTGTATACATGATAAATAAATAAATATTTTTTAAAAAAAGATTAGGCAAAGGTGTTTGTTATATAGCTTGACCACCTAAGTGTCATCCCAGAACCCCTGTATTGGGAGAAAAAAAAAAACAACTCTCCAAGTTGTTCTCTGACCTCTGTATGCGTACTTCGGTGCACACCCCTCACAAACACACAAGACAGACAGGAGAAAAGATAAATGGGAGACTTCAAGCATGTATTTGGATATTCTGTAAATATACTATTCTGTACCCACCCACCACTTAGATATTTAAGAAAGAAATACCCAAGCTAATATCCCTGTGATTTCAATTAGTTCTATAGCCCTGTTAGACACCATATATTTGAAGGATGTAATTTAAAGAGCATGGTTTTAACTGATTATTCTGGGTAACTCAACTATTATTTCTAGTTGCCCGTGTGCTAAAACATCTTCCACACTTAGATATCCCCCATTCTGCCTTCCTTGGTGGATACTGCTCAACAAGGCCAGGATGTCTGAAATGGGCCTACAACTAGCTACATCACGTGCTGGGAGAAGCTAGAAGGGATCAACAAACTTCCCGCTAGGCCAAAACACAAGGATAACTCAGTGACAAGTGACAAGCTTCTTGGATGTGATGGCACTTCTCTTTCCTCCTCTAGAAGTGGTCTGGCTTCAAGAGGATGGGTACCATGTTTTAGCTGCTCTTGCAGATGCCAGTCTAGCGTTGGCTCAGCCTTTTGTCTCCTCCAGGTGACAGAATTACTGAGGAGTGAAAACTGAGTATCTGGGAGGAGATGATCCTGGAATCATGGCGGGGTGGTAGGTTTGCAAGATGGAAAGGATTCTTGGGAGGCAGATTCTCAGATCCCAGCAATCAAGAAATTAGCTCAAACTCATACAGCCTGGTGAATAGTATATATGCACACCCTAGAAGTCACCTGGTGGCCTTCCTCATTTGTCGGCACACTGAAATGGCTCAACAAAATGCTTGAACTCTGAGTCAGGTTCTTGATAATAATGATGATGACGATGACAACGACAATGATGATGATGATGCAAATCAATTCCATTCAAATTTAGTTCCAAGTGTGATTCCTTATAACAATGATTTATTATTATTACTATTATTTGAGACAGACCTCATTCTCAGAGCTGGACTTGAGCTTAGGATGCATTTGAGGATGCTCTTAAACTCCTGATCATCCTGTGTTCATATCTCACGTTCTGGAATTGCAACATGCCAAGTCTAAGTGTGATTCTTAAGATTTGTGTTATAAACAATAGGATGATCCTATACTAATTCTTTTATACAAGTACACCCAAGAAGTCATGTGGTGACATCCCGAAGAGAAGGTTACCTATGAGAATATCCTGAATTTGGGTGAACCCTAAAGTGTCTAGGCAAATGGAAATGTCTGAGTTTATCTAGAGCTGATACGCTTTCTTATCTGGATAGGATACACTTTTTTCTGCCATCAGATGGGAGGAGGTCTCAAATGGGACATTAAATCAAGCTTGCCCAGTTAAGTCTGTGACCTGTGAAAACCTTACCCACCAAATCAGAAAAGCCACCTGAAGGCTTCAGTTATAACTAAGCAAGCCGCTGCACCTCCAAATGAAAGAGAGCCCAGGGCTCACTCGGGCCAACACCAGAAGCCGGGAGGCTGCTGGACTTCCCTCCGCTGGCGTTGATGTTCCCTGCTGCTCTTTCTGAGAATGTGCTTCCACTCGTCCCGCCATGAAGCTGGAACCCACCGGCAGCATTTCTAAGCCATGTGCCATAGTACTAGCTACAAATAGTTTGAACCATTTGTCTTACGACCTCATCACCAAACCCTCGGGGACAGGAATGGGGCTGGCCTACTTTGGTCCCATTTCTATCTCTGTGTTCAATCCAAAGTGGCCTGAAGGGCTCTGATGTCGCTGCTATGTGCTCACCACTTTGAGCCAGCACATAATTATCAGGGAACTGGAAATGGCTGTGAGTTAGGAAGGCACCCTCAAAATTGGTGTCCTCTGTGGGACTGGTCCCTCCCTTGCCCCAGCCACAAAGTAAAGAGTATCTGTCAATTCCTGTTTTGAGGGGAGGCAAAGGTAACACACGGGTTGTCTTTTGCCCGCACATCCGGCAGTGTGGGAAGTTAAATGGGTTATCTTTACACATCCTGAAAACAACCCAAGAGATGGGAGTTCTAATTTCCATATTTATAGATAATGAAAGTGGTGTTCATAGAGGCTAGCTAGCGAGTGACGGAACTTGGGCCTGAACCTAGACAAAATCAGCTTGCTGCCGAGGAGACGACTGTTATTAAGAATGATAGAATGTCTGCAAGCTGTGCATTCTCAACTCTAATAACTCGCCTGGGGCAGGATCCCACACAGTAAATGCTCCCCCGGAAGACTATTGATAAGAGCCTGTCAGCCTTCCATTCCAGCAGTGGTCTTCTCATCATCATCAGCGTGCTTTGGTCACATTAGTACAACAGAAACCTCTTAAGACGTGGGGACCCATCTTCCTTGAGAGGTTTCCGCAAAGACACACGTTATTAAGAGTGACAATGGACATGAGAACAGTGGCTGATGTCTGTTTAACCTTCAGCCACCATTTAGTCCAATGGCTTAGAGAGGCTTGTGTTGGGCTGTAAATTTCCTAGCTTGCCAGCATACTGTCAGCCTTTAGGATGTATTCGTGTCTATTGATCTCCTGACTCCAAGCCAAATGTAACTGTTTTGAGTACTCAGCTGATATACAAAGTTCATCCCGTCTGCAGGAAAACTGTCTGTGGGTAATGAGCAATCATCTGTTTACTGCATAGTTCTCAATCTGTGGGTGTTGACCCCTTTGGAGGTTAAATGATCCTTTTTCAGAGGATCACCTAAGACCATGAGAAAACACAGATATTTTACATTATAACTCATAACAGTAACAAAATTACAGTTGTGAAGTGACGATGAAAATTTATGGTTGGGGGTCACCACGACATGAGGAACTGTATTAAAGGGTCATAGCATTAGGAAGGTCAAGAACCACTGAACTGTATTTTCAACCCTGAGAGTGTTAGCTCTCTAAAATATAATCCACATTATGAACTAATCTTCTATGACCTCAACAAGGCAAGAACTTAGTCACTGGGGACATGCAAGTTAAAACCACATTAAGATACCTCTTCATATTCACTAGGATGTCTATAATTAGAGGCTGAAGGCCAGAGAGCAACAGGCAAAGGCAAGGATGCAGAGAAATCGGAGCCTTTGCATTGTGGTTAGCTAGGAGTGTAAGTGGCACAGCTATTATGGGAAAGCAGCTGGGCAGCTCCTCAGTGGGTTAAAATAGAACTACTGTAGGGCCCAGGAATTCCACTCCTGGGTGTAGACCCCCAAGACCTGGAAAGTGATGTTTAAAGAAAATGCATATACAAACTACAATTGCCAAAAAGTGATGGATGGATAAGCAAACTGTGGTAAGTCTGTGCCGTAGGGTGGGATTCCACCATAAGAAGCAATGCTACATCTGATATACACCATGACATGGGAGCTTAAAATGTTGTCATAGGAAGAAGTAGTAGTAGGTCACATAGTGTATGAGTCCATTTGTACGGAGTATTTATAGGCATAGCCACAGAGACTGAAAGCAGATCGGTGGTTAGGAGAGAGGAGGATGGGATATGACTAATGAAATGGATATGGGTTTCATTCGAGGCAATTAAAATGTTATAAAAGAGAATGATTGTCACACAACAGTCGGCTAAGTATAAATGTTTCACCATAATTCCCAAGAAATGCCTAAGGACCTCTTTGCAAAGGAAACCAACAGTTTTCTTTCTCTAGGATCTGAGTGAATGAATGAGATTAAAAAGTCCTACTCTAGAATTAACATAGTAAGAATGGCAATCTTACCAAAAGCAATCTACAGATTCAATGCAATGCCCATCAAAATCCCAGAAAAATTCTTCACAGACCTAGAAAGAATGATACTAAACTTCATATGGAAAACCAAAAAATCCAGAATATCCCAAAAAATTTTGTACAATAAATGAACTTCTGGAGGCATCACAATCCCTGACTTCAAACT
>JAQHUG010000128.1:5352204-5397629 GCA_028555095.1 Dicrostonyx torquatus
TTCATCAAAATTCTTAAGACAAAATTTTTATGCCCAGATTTCTACCCCTGAACATCTTCAGCCTCTCATTCTTGGAACTGTACCTCAAAGACAGTTTCATTCAGTCTCACCCTTTTGAGTGTAAGATTTCTGTCTCATTCTATGCCAATGTCAAGTGTGCATTGTGCGTGTGTTTTACCTAAGAAAAAATGAAACCGAGACCCAGAAGCAGAGTCAAGGTTACATACCAGGATTAGGCTCAGAAGCTTCGAGTAGCAAGATTGCTGAGGAAAGCAGTCTTCCTCTCTGCAAACCTGCAGTTTCATGGACCAGGATGTGTTTCACTTCCTTCACTGGGAAGCTGGTCCTAAAATGGTCACACACATTGGATATCAGGAAGACACTGGTCAGAAACAATCTTGAGAGAGATTGGCATACCAGCGGGATGAAGAGGTTTATTTATGCTCCTTGCCTGGAAGATGAATTGACTGCATTCATTTGTGGCTTAATCTTTGGCTGGCTGTTCAGAGGCAGATTTTAGAGAGGATGTTGTCTCAGTTTCTAAATCGATGAAGAAGCAATGTCAAAGATCCCAAACTAGCCGACTGCTGCTTCCAGAAGTGCTGGCCTCATCAGCATGCATCTCCCCTTCAGGAAATGGTGCTCATATTTTCCTGTCTCAAGCCTTTTAGAATTCCTTTTATCTAGCTAGCTAAGGCGGTCACTATGAACTTGGAAAAATGGCTGAGCCAGGTAGGGCTTAGGAGAAAGCAATATGCCTCACTTGTTCTCTGGATGTGCAGCCGCCCTAGCTTAGATACCTCCTCCTAAAGAAGATGGGAAGCAAAATGCATCCAGTAGAAAGCAGGATACCCAAGCTAGTGATGTGGTGCAATCTTTTCCTCTTTGTTGAAGGGTGCTGTAACCTGCAGGTCCCAGTTGGCCCTATTCTCCTGAGGAAAAAAAGCACTGAAATCCAGGAGCCATCCATGTGGCTGATCCAGCATGCTAGGCAGTTAGTGGATTAGCTGTATCTTTGAGCTACATCGTCTCCATTTATGATGATCCAGTGGGAGGCAGTCAGTCATAAATGCATCTGTGTAGAGAAACAGAAGAGCAATGACCCAAGAACGTAAGACAGACAGGGTGAATCTGGCTCTTCCTGGGCTTCCATCCAATGACCTTCTGCATCCAACGACGCAGAAACCCAACACACTAGCTTGTGAGCTGCAGCAGGGATTGGTCCATCTGGCTATTCTAGTTACCTTTGGGAAGGAAATGCCGTCATATCTATATATGGGTCTTTCGGTATCCTCATTGCCGAGTAGGCATGAATCAGGCAAGACCCTAAGAGCTGTGTGTGTCACACTTGGAGCTATACTTCCCACCGTGTCATTTCCCTATTTATTTCTTTAAAAGGCTTACTATGACTCACGCTCAGCTTCCAAGGTTGTTTTGTTGCTGTTAAAAGCATCCTGAGTCTCATCACCTTAAAGCTCTCTTTTCTTTCTGGGGCTGATATGAACTCGTGTAATTTTTTAAAAGACTTCTTTGTATTTATCTGTGTCTGTGCATGTGTGTGCCACATGTATGGGAGTGCCTGCAGAGGCCAGAAGATGGTGTCAGATCCTCTGGAGTAGAGTTACACGGGTTTGTAAGCTCGGAATCGAACTGTATGTCTGGAGAAGGAGAACCAGTGGCCATCAGAGAGAAGGAAGTGCTAATGTAAAGGAGTCAGTTGTAAAGATGATCCTAGCGGAGAGAGGGAAAGGGGGGGGGCAGATGTCAAGGCATAGGAGAGGAGGGCATGGGTGAGGGGGAACAGGAGGAAGAAGGGAGGAGGGTTCCTAGCAGTTGTCCAGTTCCTGGCTTTTGGCCTGGTCATGGAATCTGTGGGGTACTAGGGAATTTTATGTAAAGTTCCCCCCCCTCTCTCTCATACACACACACACACACACACACACACACACACACACACACACCCTCTCCACACTACTTTGAATAAGTTTCTAGTCTTCTATTGGCAGTTAGAAAACATTTGACTAAGACCACCAGAGCCTACTTCTAGTTTATGATCCCTGATAGAGAGAATAATTCCTATTTCTTCCTTGTAATATGAGGTCCTTGCTTGTTGGGGGTTTCTGTCCTGCCCGGTCCCCCAGCCAGTAAGTCCCAAAGAAAATCACATAGAGCGGTCTATATTAGGTTATAAACTGAATGGCCCATTAGCTCAGGCTTTTTATTAGCTCTTGTAGCTTATATTAACCATCATTATCCACATGCCTCAGTACCTTTTTCAGTGGGACAGATCACATCCTGCTTCTTTGATGATCTGGGCAGGAATGGGGAAGGAGCTTCCTTCTTCCCAGCCATTCTCATCACCCCGCCTCTATTTCCTGTCTGGTTGACCCACCTATACTTCCTGCCTGGCCAATCAGCATTTATTTAAAACATAATTGACAGAATACAGATAATTCTCCCGCACCACTTCCTGAATTAATGTATTTATGGAAACTTAGATTTGAAATTCTATAATCAATTTATTTTATTTTTGAAGTGGTGGTATCCAAAGAAGCTATGTCTTACCCAAGGTCAGGCAATAGCAAGCTAGAATGAAACCACAGGTCTTCTAAACACAGATCAGATGTCCCCAGTAATCAAGGCTACTTTTATAGCAAAGCAGTCAGTGCTATCCTCAGTGCACTGAACATTTGTATCAGGCCCAGTTTGGTAGAGCAGCCAGGGTCTGATGTGGGATTTCCCTCTGTATGCTGTGATTACCATTGGTTAATAAAGGAACTGCTTTGAGCCTATAGCAGAGCTATAGGGGAACAGAGCTAGGTGGGGAAAACTAAACAGAATGCTGGGAAAAAGAAGGGTGGAGTCAGAGAAAAGCCATGGAGCTGCCATGGGAGACAGATGTGCTGAAACTTTGCTGGTAGGCCACAACCTCATGGTGATGCACATATTAAAGGAGATGGGTTAAATTAAGATATAAGAGTTAGCCAATAAGAAGTTAGAGCTAATGGACCAAGCAGTGATTTAAATAATATCGTTTCTGTGTGATTATTTCGGTTCTGGGCGGCAGGGATGAACAAGCAGCCCTCTAACAGCAAGGGTCAGCAGATTGAATATGGGATGTGCTGAAGATCCAGTTGAGCACTAAGAGTGCTGCCACACTCTGCCTTACCTTCCCAGAGAGGAGAGGTGACAAAAGTAAAGATGTAAGAAAGGCCTTAGGGGATAATGAGCAGAAAACTGGAGATAAGGAGAGAATATGAGTCTTCCACTTCTGAGATCCAAGGCATGTAAGTGTGGTAGTTGCTTTAAGGTTGGGTTACAGAATAAAAAGGTGCTTGCTGACTAGCAGGTCAGCACTGGGGAGGAAACAGAGATGGAAGGAGGTACTCATGAACCTCACTTAGGCACCTAGATTCAGCCATGTTTGCAGTTATTTAACTCTGGAATTGTCAGCCACTGTATTTAATATTCCATTGTCACTATTATTTATTATTATTATTTATTATTATTATTATTATTATTATTATTATTATTATTGTAGTTGGTGTGTGTGTGTGGTGGGATGGGGCATGCCCCAGCAAGCATATTGAAGTCAGAGGACAACTTTCAGGATTAGGTTCTCTCCTTCCACAATGTGGGTCCAGAGGCCTGAACTCTGGTCTTCAGGCTTAACAGCAGGTGGCTTTACCCACTAAGTCATCTTGGTTGTCCAGTATTCTTTTGCTTAAGCTACTATGAACTGCCTTTCTGATGTAATTACCCCTAGATGTCTGTGAGAATTGCTTTAGGGGTCTTTGTCAATTATCCTATGGTTGCTCAACTCCTTTAGATAGAATGTCGTTGCCCCATGTTGAGACATCTGTCGTGAGCCCCATGTTGAGAGCCACCTGTCAGGGTCCAGTCTCATTGAAGCAACATCTGTTGGGGTCCAGCCTCGACTGGTTTATACATCCCAGGGTAGGGCCACGTGGGTTAGAAATGTTAGGCAGAACAAAAAACAGAGATACAAAAGAAATATACAGAGATACAAAATAGAGTTGGGAGGACAACCCAGTGAATACTGAATCTGCCCATGTTTATTTTCCATATGTTTATATATCCCAAACCAAAAGATGGGGAAGAAGGGAAAAGACTTCTTTATCATGATACAAAGGTAATTACCTCTTTGATACCTGAAACATCAAGTAACTATATCCTGAGTTAAGTATTCTATTGTCTAGACAGGACATACAGCGACCATACCTTAGGCCAAGCATCTTGTATGCAGTCACACCCTGGGTCAAACCTCCTGTCATAACCTTGAAGGAGCAGGAATAGGCTGCACTCTCTAACCTTTGGTCAAGGTGGAACAAATCCACATCCATGGGCTCTGACATAGAATGGTATAGTATTTGTGTTTGATTTATGCATAGTCTCCTGTGTTTTTTAATTGTCTCCAGACTTCTTACAATACTGAATGTAATGTATCTTGTTGGATTTTCCATGGTTGTGATAAAATATGATGAAAAGCAACTTGGAGAGGAAAGGTTTTATTTCATTTTACAGATTTCAAGCAAGTCCAACCAGGAGCTCAAGGTAGGAAACTGGAGGCAGAGGCCTTGGAGGAATAATGTTCAGTGGCTTGCCTCCCAAGGATCTCTCAGCTTGCTAGTTTTCTTTCTTTTAGTAGAAGAAAGAATGTATTGGGAACTTACAGTTTAGGGACAAAGTTAGCTGAGTCCATGACTAGCACAATAGCAGTCTAATAGCAGTTAGGCAGGCAAGGTACTGGAGCAGTAGCTGAGAATTTACATCTTGCCCACAAGCAGGAGGTGGGGCCGGTAATAACTGGGAATGGCATGGGCTTTTGAAACCTCAAAGCCCATGTGCAGTGACATGCCTCCTCCAACAAGGCCACACCTCCTAATTCTCTCCAAACAGCTCTACCAGCTGACTGAGCATTCAAATGTATGAACCTATCAAGCCATTCTCATCCACCATTATATTCCACTACCTTGTCCCCATAGGCTTATAGCCATATCATAATGCAGAAACCATTTAGTCCAACTTCAAAAGTCTGCATAGTCTTTCACAGTCTCAACACTGCCTCAAAGTCTCAAGACTCTTCTAAGACTCAAGGCAATATTTTAATTGTTACCCCTGTAAAAGCAAAAGTCAAATCGCATACTTCCAACATACAATAGCACAGAATATATTTTACCATTCCAAAAGGTGGAAAAGAGTAATATTGAGGAAATATTGGATCACAGGAAGACTGGAACCCAGTAGGGTAAACTCTAAATCCTGAAGCTCCAATGTCTGCTAAAGCTCTATATCATATGTCAAAGGGTTTAAATGACTTTTCCCTTCCGACTTTGCTGACTACAACTTAGGCTGGTTCAGTTTCCTGTCTGCAACTCTCCTTAGGAGGTATCCCACGCTCTGTGTCTCTAACATCTTGGGGGTCTCCAACTCAATCCAGCCTTTACTTTTACAGCTTCATGAGATGGCCTCTCCAGGCCTCCATGCAAGGACTCCTCTGTCCCTGCTTCATGACTCTAAAGCCAGACCTATGTGTACGATCCTGCCCAGCTAGGCTGCCTACTGGGCATGGAACTTGGCCCCTACCTTGAATTACATTTTTATAAACTTTACTTTGATGCTTTCCTTTGTTGCATAAGATTTACTTTCCATAATTTGAAGTTTAAATGTGTAAGGCCTGCCTGTGTAAGTGGAGGCAACACTCCTTTTATTCCATTTGACATCAGGCCTTTCTTTAAACTCCTCATTTCTTTGAGAACAAGACAGCCTGCTTCCTTAAACTACCCAGGACGACCTGCCCAGGGTGTCCCCATCCACGGGGGCTGAGTCCTCCCAAATCAATTACTAATCAGAAAAATACCTCACAGACTTGCCTACAGGCCAATCTAATGGAGGTATTTTCTCAACAATTCACTCCTCCTAGACATATCTGGGTTTATGACAAGTTGACAAAAATCAACCAGCACACAGTGTAAATGTTCCATGAACGCTTGTCATACTGTATTATTCAGGAAACCTGAAGAAGAAAATGTACAAGTTCAGTAGAGTGCCATGAAACTCAGTTTCCAGTATTTTTGAATCAAGGTTGTTTGAATCCCTTGATGTAGAACTACAGATATGGGGAATATGTGAATTGTAAGACTTTCTTTGGATTGCCAGCTTCCAAATAATGACACTAAGACTTATTAAGTTTGAAATCTTGTCCTTAGCTTAGGCTTTCCCCAACAAGCTCTGAAAACTTAAAATAATCCATTATATTAATCTACGTTCTGCCATGTGGCTCATTACCTTTGCTCAGTATCATGTGTCCTATTTCTCTGTATCTGGCTGGAAAATACCAAACACCTCAATTCTTCTCAGAGTTCCTCTCTCTCCCCAGAAGTCCCACCTATTTTTCCCTGCCTAGTTATTTGCTGTTCAGCTCTTTATTAAACCAATCAGAAGGTGCCTTGGCAGAGATGCAGCTTCACAGTAGACAAAAAGGTTATCCTACATTTCCCCCCCCCTTTTTAAGTTAAACTATATACAATGAGAACAATTTCATTCACAATGTCCAGCTCATTCGCATTTGCCAGATTCAGAGAAAGTACGCTATTATCTATCCTATTTTAATGAGTAAAGTTTTATACCAAAACCACTTTCAATCATAACTTATATTGCCAGTCTTAAAAATATCCTTTTTGACCTTAAAACATTTTCTTAGATTAAACAACTAAAGGTTTGATGTCTCTCCATCTTTATAAACTTTACATCTCTTTTGTGAGAGTCTTTACTGAATTTGGTAACAATGAAAACTGTAAAACTATAACTAATTTAGTCTTCAACCTCATAAGATACCTGAGAAGGATAAACTATTACCTGAGTAAACAGGGAGTGAAGAGAAAGCAACTTTCAAAACTATAGAAATGATAGATGTAGATGGAGACAGTTTGTTCATTTCTTGGCTATTCAGACCCAAAATAATCACACAAAATCACACAGGGGTATTGTTAATCAGGTATTTTATGAGGTATTTTATGATGGTAGGTCTATCTCAAGTAGCTGTCCTGAAGCTGTCATGGATATTGGACCATCTGGGTCATTGCCACAGGGGGTTGTTGCAGGAAGGTCGCCTGTTTGTCCAAGCTGCCCAGAACCAAAATAATCACACAGAAACCATATTCATTAAAACACTGCTTAGCCCATTAGCTCTATCTTCTTATTGGCTAACTCTTATATTAATTTAACCCATTTCTATTAATCTGTATATTGCCACGTGGCAGTGGCTTACCGTCAAAGATTCAGCATGTCTGACTCTGGCGGTGGCTCCATAGCATCTCTCCGACTCTGCCACCTTCCTCCCAGCATTTTGTTTAATTTTTCCTGCCTACCTAAGTTCTTCCCTATCAACAGGCCCAAAGCAGTTTCTTTATTAACCAATGAAAGCAACACAAAGACAGAAGGACTTCATATACCAGGGGGTCTTATTTGATCAAACCATATTAGCCAGTAAGGAATCCACAGCTTTCTTTCCTCTGTGGAAGCAAAAGCAGAAACTCTTTTCCAAAACAACATATCCTTAGACCTAAATTTTGAAGTAAAGATTTTATATATATATGTGTGTGTGTGTGTGTGTGTGTGTGTGTGTGTGTGTGTGTGTGTGTGTTGCTTTAGCTTAGCAGCCTTGTCTTTTGGTTCACTGGCCCCCTCCTAGACCAGTGATATGCAGATGGCTATGTGTGTCACAGCTATCCATGGCACTTCATAAAGATGCAAGGCCCCTGCTCCTTAGACTCCCCACTTTATGCTTGTGATGGAGTATGCCCTACAGTCACTATTTCAGGACCTATTTTCTCTATAAACCTTACGTTCCCCCTCATTGTAATTTGGGACTCATTGAACCCAATCTTGAGCAATGAGCTCAGTGCTCATATCTCTATTTCTATCTTTTTTGGAATGGCTTTATTATCTTTATTTAGAATATTACCCTAACAAATTTCCTTATATTTTGACACCCTCTCTTGACCTTCTCGTTGAAGGGTGACTAATTATAAACCAATCACAGTGATTTTAAGTCTTCATTTACAGATAATTGTGTTTTACTCAACGTTGACCTGAAGGTTCTATTATAGGCTATTTTATTTTTATCTTTTCTCATCACTGTGACAAAATTCCTGGCTAGAAACAACTTAAAGAAGTTGGTTTGTTGGAGACAGCAATGCTTCATCATGGTGGCTGTGGCAGTTCAAATTAGAATGGCCCCTAAAGTTTCATATGTTTAAATGCTTGGCCCCCTGGTTGATGGAACTGTTTGAGAAGGATTAGGAGGTGTGGCCTTGTTGGAGAAGGTGTGTTACTAAAAATGGACTTTGAGGTTTCAAAAGTCCATGGCCATTCCCAGTTAGCTCTCTCTCTCTCTCTGCCTCCTGCTGATGAATCAGATGTAAGATTTCAGTTGCTGCTGTAAATGCCTGCCTGCCTGCAGTCATGTTCCCTGGTGTGATGAACATGAACTCCAAGCTTCTAGAACCCTGAGACCTAAAATTAAAAGCTTTCTTCTATAAGTTGCCTTGGTCATGGTGTCTTATCACAATGATAAAAGCATAACTAAGATGGTGGGGATGGCATGGTAACTGGAGGGAGGAAAGAGTTATTTGGTCTTGTTCTTTGGAAGGCAAAGTCCATCACTGCTTGGCCTCCATGTGACTCTGTAGATCGCAATGGGAATAAACACATGGAAGCGAAGAGCTGTTGACTTCATGGCCAACCAGGAAGCAGAAGATGAATCAGGAAGTAACAAGGGATGATACATTCTTAAGAACCAACGTCCAGTGCTCTATTTCCCCCACCTCATAGCTCTCTCCAAAGTCCCCACAGCCTCCTCAAAAAACTCCCTCACCTGGGCATCATTCCAAATATGTCCCTGTGGAGTTCATACTCAACCCACACCAGAGGACAATACTTCTTTCATTGGATTTGGCCACTCACTTAGGTTTTTTTGTTTGTTTGTTGCAGTTTTTGAGACAGGGTTGCCATATGTAGTTCAGGCTAGTCTGGAGCTTACTGTGTAGCCCAGGCTTGCCTCAAACTCCCTCTCTTCTTGTCCCAGTTTCCAACATATTAGGATTACAAGCATTGCTTGTAATTTCAATCAATCAAAAAAATCAACAATCAAGAAATCACATTTAGCTTGACTTTAAAGCTAACGTAAACATGATTTATTTCATTTGCCAACACTCATGAAGACCTCTTAGGGAGATTGTCTGAGATCTGGTTTGTAGGACCTCAGCTTTAGAGGGAGAAATGTTACTTTCAGGAAAAAAACTTGGGAGAATTTAAGAAAAAAATAAATCCATCCAAATTTATAGATATGTGGATGAATGTGATATGAAGAGTTTCTTAGCCACGGGATAGCAAATCTTTTTATAATCTTCTATCTAATTCCTTATGACAATTTTTAGAGAAAAAATATAGGAACCTGGATTTTATAGGTCCAGAGTAAAGATAATGTTTCTTGGATGGAGGCTGAGGCTATAGCTCAGTGGTAGAGGACTTGCCTTGCATGTACAAGACCCTAACTTCAACCCCCAGCACTGTAATGATAATAAGAAATAATTAATAGTAATAATAATAATAGTGAGAAATCTTTCAGATTGTTATGATCACAAAAGGAAAGGGTACAGTATTGTTTTGCTTTATATGGCTATGATAAAAACAAGACAAAATGCTGGGCAGTGGTAGCACATGCTTTTAATCCCAGCACTCAGATGACAGAGGCAGGCAGATCTCTGTGAGTCCAAGGCCAGCCTGGTCTACAGAGTGAGTTCCAGGACAACCAGGACTGTTACACAGAGTAACCCTGTCTTGAAAAACCACCACCACCACCAACAACAACAACAACAAACCAACAACAAAAAACACTTATAAAACCCAACTTGAGGAGGAAAGCGTTTACTTGGGTGGGAAACCAGGGCAGCACCTGGAGGCAGGAACTGAAGTTAAGACTGTGGAGTATGCTTACTGTCTTACCCTTGGATGTAGGGCCAGCTGTCTTAGTGACACATCTCAGAGTGTACTGGGTCCTCCTACATTAGTCAACAATCAAGAAAATTCCCCCACAGGCATGCCTACAGGCCAATCTGATTTTTAAATTTCTTAATTGAGGTTCTTTCCTCCCAAGAGATCCTAGTTTGTGTCAAGTAGTTGACAGAACTGATCAGCACAGGGCTTGAGGGAAAGGTGTGGGGGAAAAAAAAACTGAAATAAATCTGAAAGTTTCTTGAGATTGTCTATGGAAAGCCCTCACATGCGTTCAAAGTCTAACTTTCTGTGTGTTCTGATTCTAGAGTGTGTCTTTGAGCTGTGTTATAGAAAATTGATTTTAATGAAAGTAAAAACTGTATCCAGCTAAAGGCCTTTAATTCCTACCCAGTGGCCTGCTGCAGGGAGGTCTTTCTGAACACTGGGAATATGTGTTACTCTCATTGGTTGATAAATAAAGCTGATTTGGCCTATAGCCAGGCAGAATAAAGCTGGGTGTGTAGTGAAGAGAGTTACTAGTTAGTTCCCGGCCACTTAGCCCTGAAATAATCACACAGAAACTGTTTCAATTAAATCACTGCTTGGGCCATTAGCTCTAGCTTTTTATTGGCTAACTTACATATTAATTTAACCCATTTCTAGTACTCTGTATATCACCATGTGGTTGTGGCTTACCAGCTAAAGTTCTATCTGGCTCCAGAGGGGCTACATGGCTTCTTTCTGATTTCGCCTCCTTTCTCCCAGCATTCAGTTTAGTTTCCCCCACCTATCTCTGTTCCCCTATAGCTCTGCTATAGACCCAAAGAAGTTTCTTTAATAACCAATGATATTCACAGCATACAAAGGGGAATCCCACATCATGGGTGGGAAAGCTAAACAGAGATATATTGAGAAGGAGAGTGGAGTCGGGAGAGAGGCCAGCCAGCTGCCCAAGAAGCAAGATGCCAGCAGACCAGTAATACCACAGACACAGAGCAATACATAGAGTAATAGAAATGGGTTAATTTAAATGTAAGAGCTAACTAATAATAAGTCTGAGTCATTGGCCAAACATTTATAATTAATATAAGGCTCTGAATAATTTTTTGGAAACGGCTGTGGGATGGGGCAGGACAGAGAAAAACCTCCATTTACCCTTTACAGTGGTCATTTGCTCATTTTGCATTTCCCTTCAGCTTTCCTGACTCAATCATGTGCATGCAGCTGTCATGGTGGTTAAGACATCTGGCTGTTGTTTCAAAGGACCTAGGCTTGATTCCCAGCACACATATGGTGGCTTTTAACTGTCTGTAACTCCAGTCTCAGGGTATCCAATACCCTCTTCTAGTGTTTGTGGGCACAAGGCATGTACATGGTACATGTAGGCAAAACACTCATCCACATAAAAATAATGAATAATAAAACAAAACAGTGTATTCCTTTTCCTTTCACATTTCTACCCCTCTTTCTCACCTCCCAACACTTTCTTAAATTCTTACAACAGGTTCATGAATATGTGCCTATTTTCACAGACGTGGGAACTGGGGCTCCCAGGACAGGTAGCATACCCAAGTCACACTGCCAGTTAGGGTATAGTTTACCATCTGAGGTCTTGAGTTTGAGCTCTACCCATCTAGCTCCTTCCCATCATCGCCAATGATGCTGAGCACACTGGCGCGAAGAGCTATGCTGTCGTTCAGGGGACGGTATCACAGTACCCAGATTGACACAACCTAAGAAAATGGCTAACAGAGCAACAGGCTCCAGTCAGCAGATCAGCCAGGCCCCCACCTTTCCCTGGAGGAAAGCCCCCATGCTCACCAGTGCTCCGGAGAGAAGAGCTCTGGGACACCTTTCTAAAAGGTAACTTTATGTAACTGAGTCCTATTGTGTTCAGAAGACAGGATTAGCGGGAGAATTGGTCCCACAATCTAAAGACAAATAGGAAAACAAACAAATGTTTTTAACAATCCAGTTTTGACATTTTTCCTTTTTTTCTCCTTTTTTAATTGATTTTTATTGAGCTCTACATTTTTCTTTGCTCCCCTCCCTGCCTCTCCCTTCCCCCCCTTTAACCTTTCCCCAAGGTCCCCATGTTCCCAATTTATTCAGGAGATCTTGTTTTTTTCTACTTTCTACTTCCCATGTAGATTAGATTTATGTAAGTCTGTCTTAGTGTCCTCATTGTTGTCTAAATTCTCTGGGATTGTGGTTTGTAGGCTGGTTTTCTTTGCTTTATGTTTAAATACCACCTATGAGTGAGTACATATGATAATTGTCTTTCTGTGTCTGGGTTACATCACTCAAAATAATGTTTTCTAGCTCCATCCATTTGCCTGCAAAATTCAAGCTGTTTTTTTTTCTGCTGTGTAGTACTCCATTGTGTAAATGTACCACATTTTCCTTATCTATTCTTCGGTCAAGGGGCATTTAGGTTGTTTCCAGGTTCTGACTATGACAAACAATGCTACTATGAACATAGTTGAGCACATGTCCTCGTGGCACAATTGAGCATCCTTTGGATATATACCCAAAAGTAGTATTGCTGGGTCTTGAGGAAGGTTGTTTCCTAATTTTCTGAGAAATTGCCATACTGATAACCAAAGGGGCTGTACCAGCTTGCACTCCCACCAGCAATGCAGGAGTGTTCCCTTTACCCCACAACCTCTCCAGCATAAGTTGTCATCAGTGTTTTTGATCTTGGCCATTCTTACAGTTGTTTTGATTTGCATTTCTCTGATGACTAAGGATGTTGAACATTTCCTTAAGTGCCTTTCATCCATTTTAGATTCCTCTGTTGAGAGTTCTCTGTTTAGGTCTGTACTCCATTTTTTATTGGATTATTTGTTCTTTTGATGACCAATTTCTTGAGTTCTTTGTATATTTTGGAGATCAGACCTCTGTCTGTTGTGGGGTTGGTGAAGATCTTTTCCCATTCTGTAGGCTGTCGTTTTGTCTTGTTGACCATGTCTTTTGCTTTACAGAAGATTTTCAGCTTCAGGAGGTCCCACTTATTAATTGTTTCTCTCAGTGTCTGTGCTGCTGGGGTTATATTTAGGAAGTGGTTCTCTGTGCCAATGCGTTCAAGTGTACTTCCCACTTTCTTTTCTATGAGGTTCAGTGTGGCTGGTTTTATGTTGAGGTCTTTGATCAATTTGGACTTGAGTTTTGTGCATGGTGATAGATATGGGTCTATTTTCATTCTTCTACATATTGATATCCAGTTATGCCAGCACCACTTGTTAAATATGCTTTCTTTTTCTATTTGGTATTTTTTTGCTTCTTTGTCAAAAAACAAGTGTTCGAAGATATGTGGATTAATATCTGGGTCTTCTACTCAGTTCCATTGGTCCTCCTGTCCTTATGCCAGTACGAGGCTGTTTTCAGTACTGTGCTCTGTAGTAGAGTTTGAAGTCAGGGATTGTGATGCCTCCAGAAGTTCTTTTATTATACAGGATTGCTTTGGCTATCCTGGGACTTTTGCTTTTCCATATGAAGTTGAGTACCGTTCTTTTGAGGTCTGCAAAGAATTTTGCTGGGATATTGATGGACATTGCATTGAATCTATAGATTGCTTTTGGTAGTTTTGACATTTTTCAAGTCTTAACGTCACCAATGAGACGAGGGCGGTTTGCTGTGCTCTGCTGAAGGAATGCAATGCTGAAGTGTAGAATGAGGGCATGAGAAAAAAAATGTCATTGGAAATAGGGACAACAGGGAGAATTATGAAATGATACAGAATCCTGAAGTGCTTGAATCAAGGGAAAAATTTAAAACCCATGTATTTAAACATTTCTATTTGTTTGATGTATGCAAAAAGGAAATATTTCTCAAGTGAATTTAGTCTGTAAGACATGTTTTAAGGCAAATGTAACCAAATTGCACAAACATCACCTTCCTCAGATTTTAGACCCAGGACTAGGAAAAATACACACACACACACACACACACACACTTTATATATAATATATACATTATATAATGTGTGTATTATATATAATTATACATTATCTAATGTGTGTATATGTATATATATGTACATATATTTATGTATGTGCACAGATATGTATATGTGTGTGTGCATGCTTAGGGATATTAACATGCTTAGGGCCTTGGATTTGATCTTCTCTAGCTTTGTAGGTGGATGTAGATTAAAGCCTTTTAGAGGAATATCAGTAACAACAACAACAAAAGTAAAAACTAACAATGGCATGTTCAGAAACAGCATTCTGGATGAGCTTTTCTAGTCAGAAGATAGGTTGTTGACAGCATTCATTCCCCTGACTTTGTAGACACTTAAGGTAAATTTCAAATGATTCTTTTATGGAAATCATAATTTTTGTTCATCTCTCAATTTCACTTTTCTTCAGACTTTGTTTTCAAGGAGACAAACACTGGTGCAAATCTCTGGGTCCCCTCTACTTACTCTCCCCCACCACATGCACCCTCCAGACTGTGTTTCAGGGGTGCCCTCTCCTCCTTTTGTGTCACTCCTCAGATGTTGGATCAGACCACATATATCTCTACCAACCATCTGGACAGTGTCGCCTGACAGGATGCGGCTGCCTTGGGCTCAGACCCGCGGGGAACATGGAACCAGCATTCTCCGCTCCCAGCTCCTCCTGCAGTGGAAACGTGAGGCTGTGTGGGTGAAGCAGATTTTTCCAAGTAGAGTAAATACATGGACTTGTGGGAGTGAGCTGGAGGTCCACTTGTATGTTAAAGTCAGTCCTGTTCAAATGAAATTTAAAACCCAGAGGCCTGAAAAGCTGGGTGGGTGGAAAGCTGGCTTTCGTCTGAGTGTAGGGTGGGCTCTGCTCCTCCAAACTGAGCTCCCAAGACCTCCCAGCCTGTGGGTATGCATCTTCATTTCACCCACTGACAACACAAAAGGCCAGGCTGAAGCTCTGAAGTAGACACAGGCCTGCCCTGGGGCCTGAAATACTTGAACTGCCCCTACCCCCAGACCAGCCCAAGGAGGAGGAGGCTTGAGGAAAGCTGGTGATCTTATCTAAGCAGAGGCCACTTTTCCAGGCATCTAGGGAAACCGAGGTTCAAGTAAAACACTTTCTGGAACAGATTTGGACTACGATATATGGACAAGCTGTGAACCACTCAGTAAGTAACTGAAGCAGATCTGCTTCCAGGCTTTCCTTTCTCCACCTGTGCCTCTCCAGGAAGGGCAACTTTGCCCTCCAGATTGAAATATAGTTAGGTGTCAGAGCCAGGTAAAATTGGAAGAATGCTTGAGATCTCTTGTGCTGCCCACTTTGCAACTTTTGTAATAGTATATTCCGCATAACTTTTTACTGAAGTTTTGTAATTGTTCTTCCTGTCTCCTTCATTTTCCCCTCTGTTTCTATTACTATAAGAGAAACTGAAACAAACTCAGCAACTTAAAACACCCATTTAGTGGTTGTCAGTTCTGGAAGCCGAGAGTTCAGCTCAGTCATGCATAACTGGCTTCTTGGCTCAGGGCTTCTCAAAAGTGAATCTGTGGCATTAGCCAGGCACAATTCTCTCTGGAAACTTTGAGAGAAGGTCAATTTCAGCTCATTCTTGAAGTCTGCTTTCTTACTGGTTGTTGGCTAGGATTGCTCTTAGCACCTGTTCCAAGTCAGGTGCCCACCCCCGTCCCTAGTGATGAACCCATGACACACTGGATATTCTTCAGGAGGTACCCAGCATATGTGAAGAGGTCACTTCACCAGGCTCATAGAGGATCCTCTCTATCTCAAATGTCTTAAGCACATCTGCAGAACTGCAGACCAGCGCCTAGATTAGTATCTGACAGGATAATTGGTGGGCGTGTGTACACTCAGGGGGACAGAAATCTTAGGGGTCATTTAGGTTCTGTGTAGAACTGTATGCTTTTTTGAGGCCAAAGCCATGCCTCATGCATCTTTGGTACCCAAAAGATACTCCACAGTTACTGAACTAAACTGGTTTCAAGGAAGACAGGTGGAATCAGGAAATTGTTTTACACGGTGAATTTCTAGACAAGCTAAGGAAAAGATCCAGACAGCTGTGGACACAATGCCTTTGGGCTTCAATTGACTAAGAGGAGCCAAGAGAAAAATAAAAATTCCTGCCCCAGAAATGATCTAAGCAGATACCTGTGGAACACCTCTGACCTTTCGGGAATAAGAGGTGCGTTAGCTGGACTTGGCTAGATGGCCAGTTCACTAAGGCTGTGAGCTACCACTTAGGTTCACAACCTCAGCTAGCAAGCCTCCTGGTTCAGAAGGCCCACTTTAAAAACAACCATAGATGGCCAGTTCACTAAGGCCGTGAGCTACCACTTAGGTTCACAACCTCAGCTAGCAAGCCTCCTGGTTCAGAAGGCCCACTTTAAAAACAACCACGGATGGACGTTTATAGAAAGAATGCTATTTAATGTGTCCCTTCTGGAATGTTCAAGCAAGGACTCTTGCACTTCCTGCAATCCAGTGTGTCTCTTGAGCACGCAGAACAATCGCCAGGTGTTGTCAATGGTCAGGCCACGTGCTTTCCAATGAGCTGGGGATCAGGGGTAGCTTGCCTGTATAGGAAAAGCACGACTCTGGGTTCAGTCTTCAGGAATTGAAAATGCAAAACAATGCCCCAATTCCCCAAAATCAACAATCAAAACAGTAGTTGGCCATTCTAGGACACACAACATAAATTTAGGCCGAATCATAGTAAAAGTATTTCTAAAATGCACATCTTTGCGTGTTAAGAGTACACTTCCTCCCAGATCAGTCTAGAAAACACATTCAGGGTTCCTTGGAGGGCCGAATTTTGATTTTTATAGATGGCAAAGCTGTTTTCCTAGGCTCTCGCAGCACCTCTACCATCCACCCTGGCAAGGGCCAATCTGTCTGTAGTTCTGGGGGCAACTCAGACTCTGGGGTAAGACTACTACTCAGGCTCCACACCAAGGGTCCGGAGCCAGCTCCGCCCCACCCGGCCACCACCTGCGGAGATGGGCGACCCGCCCACCTCCTGACGTCACCGAACTCCGGGCAGCGCCGGGTCGGGCTCCGGGGATTGGTCAAGGCTCGTGACGTCACGATCCCGGGGCGGCCCCGGGCTGGCAGGGCCCCCGGGTGCTTGGGTTCCTTTCAAGACGGGCGGCGGGGGTGGGGGCGGGGCAGAGGCGGAGCGGGCGGTGTAAACAGACCCGGGAGCTGCGAGCCCCGGAGGAGGCGCGGGTGGCGCCGCCATGGACTTCCAGCAGCTGGCAGATGTCGCGGAGAAGTGGTGTTCCAGCACACCCTTCGAGCTCATCGCCGCCGAGGAGACCGAGCGCAGGATGGACTTCTATGCCGACCCGGGCGTATCCTTCTACGTGCTGTGTCCGGACAACGGCAGCGGCGACAGTTTTGTGAGTACTTGGAGAAGGCGATCTCCGCTGTGCCCCAGCTCTTCCAGGGAGGCTGGGTGGGGTGGAGTGGCAGCGCCAGGGTGTCCGGGGCCGCAGAGCCGAGGTGTGGCGACCTCCCGGACCACCCCGTGCCCGACGCGTGGATCAAAGCATCCCCAGGGAGTCCTTGTATGACATCCGCCGGGCGGGGCTCACAGACCCTGCGTCTAGATCCGAGGTCCGGTCCAGGGAGATGTTCCTACCCTTCGGGGTCTTAGACACAACTCTGCAGCCGCCCCTCCCCGGCAGGGTCCCCGCCCCAGGCTGCGAATACCTCGGAAAGACACAAAGCCTCTGTCTACACCCGCAATGTTAGATCTTTTGGACCCTATTTGCGGAATTATGCCCAAGAGCTTGAAAATGCACGCGCGTGCACACACGCGCTCGCGCGCTCGCTCGGGGTGGGGGCACGCCTATTCCCGGTTCCACGCTTCTCTAGCTGCTCAAGGAGCTGCCAGGGAGTGTGTGTTCCCTGTGCAAGTTCTGGCCATCCATGAGGCTTTTGTGACCCCACCGAGGCCTGTCGGCTTTTCCAGAGAAAGAACCTACCCCAGAGGGACCAGGACCAGGAATTACGTTGATCAAACGTTCGTCCTGCATCCCGCCCACTAGGGATCCTGGAGCTGACAGTTTAGGAAGGGAGATGCAGAGAGCACGAGGTTGTGATGGGAGGCGTGGAAGCAGGGCGGGGATGGCACGCCGTGGAATGTTCGTAAGCACTATAAATAATAGTACCCAAATGTAAGATGGAGGCAGCTGGGAATGAGGGTTATCTTGTGGTCGCTGGCCTGAGGCTGGAGCAGGCGCTACTGCTGCTTCTGCGGAGGAAGATGGGCGGTGCATCAACTGGCTTGGCTTATCAGGTGGAATGACAAAGCTGGACATGGACCCCAGGCCCGGTGCCCCAGACCCATTCATGGAGAAGTTCAGCCTAAGATCCATGAGACCCTATCTCAAAATAAATATCTCACCTGTAGAACAGTTCACAGTGAAGACAGCAAGATCTTTCTCAAACCCAGACAGGACAAGCGTAGGCTGGTGCACACCTGGCCAATATGCTCCTGGCTTTGGGTGATTTGAGTTCTATCCACTTGTCTTGAGTTGCCTATCTACAAAAATGGTTTCCTTAATACCAATTCACTGGCGATCATTTGGTACATCTAGCAGTCTGAGGCACAGCATGAAATTTCAAGTTCTGAGACCTGGTGTTCCCCACTCCCTTTGTTAAGACCCCTTACCTGGAACTAAAGGATGTAGCTTGGTGGGTAGAGCTCTTGTGTAGCACGTGTATAGCCCTGGGTTGGACCCCCAGCACTGCAGAAGTGGGGGTGGGGTGTGTGAGTGCTGTAATCCCTACATTCCTTGTCAGCCTAGGATCCTGAGACCTCACCCCAAACAGTTTACACAGTGGAGACAGATTAAATTATTGATTCATGTAAGCACCCATCAGCTGTCTTTACAGTGTTGGCTGACCATCTGCAGGAGGGGATGAGAAAGAGAGGATAACTCCTTGGACACGGTAGCACTGTCTCAAAGATTCTGGAGACCATGATGAACAAATTGCCAAACACAGGTGTTTTCTTAGCCATATTGCTCCTCGAATCTGTGCCAGATTGGGTGTGCTAAGTGCTTACCTCTTGGGTCTTGTCATTTTTCTAACAGAAAATCTGTTAGAGCATCCAAAGAAATTTGAGTTAAGTGGTATCTCTGCTAACAGTAAGAACGTAACATAGCACCCTCTCAGTTTACAAAGTTTTAGATCATTGAAAAACTTGCAAACATTGATGAGGGCTTTCTCTTTCCTGGGTCAGGGCTATCCAAAATACAAATGGCATTGTGCCCATCAGGACATTTAGCTAGCTCAGAAGATATATAGCAGCCCTGATTCTGCTCAGATATCCAAGCTTCCACTTCTGTGTGCTTGGATTCACCCTTGAACCCCTCTCTAGCAGTTTAAATATCTGTGACCTGTTACCGGACTTAAAGTGGCAGCCTGTTATCAGTGCCTGGCGGGGCTGCTGGAGAACATATCTGACGTGCTCAGCCCTCATATCTGGGAGCCTGTGTTACGGTAATCACTGTTAATGTTACTGACATCCATATGATAGGTCCTAGCCCCAATTAGAAACCTCCCGACTTCCTCTTCCTCACTTCTGCGGTCCAGATCAACAGAGTTGTGCCAGCATCATGGGTAAGGAATGTGCGGTGCCCTCCATGACTGTGAAAGCACCCTAGCCATCTCCACCAGTGTCTCTCTAAAGTATCTGAAATACAATCTAGAGCTGGGTGTGGTGGTGGTAATTCAGAAAGGCATTCAGAAAGGCAGGGTGAGGGTGGGGGATCTCAAGCCTTTGCATGACCTATCTCCTGACATTTCTAAGTTCCTACAGCACAGGCACTTCCTACTCCAGGGCCAGTGAGACCTGAGGATCCTGCCCTCAACTGCTGGGGTAAAAAGTTTTTAAGTGGGGACTGGGGATCTGAACTCAGGTCCACATGCTTGTACCACAAGTATTTTACCCACTGAGCCAGCCTTTACCCATCTGCTCAGCCTTGAAAGATGTCTTATTGGGCCTCACGATAGTTCTATGAGGTAGATGTTATACCCATTTTATAGGTGAGGAAGCTGAGACTGGTAGCCCAGACCTCTGTGCCCTCGCTGAAGATTGGCCCATGGTAGCTCCAGAGACTCAAAGACAAAGATTTTTTTTGATTGCCACTCCTCTGGACAGCTCATTGTTGCTTGCCAATGTAGCCCCCTTTCCAAACTGCCCATCATGCCGGGAATTGTGGCTTTGCAAGTGGTAGGAAGGCCTGTGCCACACAGGCACTCAACAAGTGGATGGCGGTTCCCTCTTCTGCCAACTCAGAAGGTCCTGGTGGCTATCAGGTCTGAGAAGGGAAATGTGGGCAGCCATTCAAGTACAGGTGGACAGCATTGTGTGTGTGAGCGCATGCATGTGTGTGTGCGCGCATGAACAGATATACAGGTGTGTATCCAATGTGTAGGTTTCCTTCCTTGTCCATTAACTGAGGAGTGCCCTACCATCACCTAGACTAGAAATTACTGATTGTGGAGAGGCTCTGTTTACCCAATAGTTCCACCTTTTCTGACAACCCAGCAGAAACATATTTGCATCCACATTTTTGTGCAGTTTCTTCCACCCCCAAAGCCACACAAAAACAGTAGTCATATTCTTAAAGAAACAGTGCTCACAGAGGGACTCTGGCTAACTCTTCTATGCATGTTTACATAGTTCTAACTTGTGAACGTGTCTCTGTGGTGTACTTAAATGGAGCTGCCTTGTGGTTTTGTGATGGTGTGAAGGAGGAAAAACTCCTTTTGGTTTCCCCACCCGCAGAGCGGGCTGGTCATACGCTAAGCCGTTCTTACTGTGAGCACTGTATGAAGAGTCCTGTGTGCAGTGGCGTTGCTTTATTCCTAGAGGTTATTTCAAGGGAGAACAAAGCCACTTGTATATTCAGCTAATCATGAAGAGGGTAAAGTCGGGGTGTTCTGAGTCCAAATAGTGGGGAACAAGCAGTTACTGATTATCTGCTAAATGGTAGGCAGTTTGCAGGCAGACACCTGAGCTCTCCAGACCCCCTCTGGGAATAATTTTGTCTGTCACGTATCAGTGACTGAGCCAAGGGTCCCTTAAGCAGCTTGCACAGAGGCAGCTGAGGATCCGCATGCAAGACCTCTGTGGGGGTGCTCCCTGCCTTCTGCTGCACATGTAACCACAAGCAAGTTATTTAACCTTTTGAACCTCAGTTTCCTCCCCGACAGAATGTTCAACACAGTGAGCAGGCTGCCTTAGTTAAGGCTAACCATGCTCTTCCCACTGGGTGTGCTGGTACATTGGGTGCCACAAGGTGGCTTGTGGTTTTTCTGTTCTGTCTGTTCCACAGACAGACAAGTGTTTTAGGCTAAGAGACACCAATTAAAAATAGAGCTAGAAGTGAGTTCCGGGACAGCTAAGACTGTTACACAGAGAAATCCTGTCTCAAAGAACCAACAATTCCCCCACCCCTCCAAAAAAAGAGCAAGACTAGCAGACACTCCTGACTTCAGCTCAGATGGTCCATGGGGAAATTGGTTTTAGGACCTTCTTTAGCTGCCCGAATCTGAGACTGCTGAGAGCTGTTGTGTGAGATGACATCTTTACACACACCCTACACACATTTCCCCGTACGCTGTCTTAGATAACTGAGAGTGCTTAGGACAGTGGGAATGTAAATTAAGTATGCATTGTTCTATATTGTTCAGGTTAATGCCAGACGAACATCGCATGTTCAGTGCAGATGTTGTCTTTCCCTTCAAATGCTTCCTGGTCAGGTCGCATGTGTGGCTCAAAACCTGTGACTGTGGGAGGGTGGTCACACAGCAGTGAGAGAGGCACACAGCGCAGGCCACAGGTGCTCAGAAGGAGTCCGGGGTGTGCTCTGAGCCCTCTTCAGTTCATAGCAGAAAGCCTAGCAGCGTGCCCTTCAGGACAAGAAGAACTCAGCGGGGTTGAGTTGTCTTACTGATCTAACGTCACATTTTGATGACCAGATCTTGTCATCTCTATAGAGAAAGTAGAACACGCTTTCTACTGTTGAGGGTGATGCTCTTGTTTTGTCTTAGCTGGGTGACCTCAGGCCTGATGTAAGAGCGAGAAGAGCCACAGAAGGCCTGTAATCACAGTGTTCACATCGGGCACTTGCTATGGGAGAGGCAGGCCACTCGGGGTGTGGGCCGTGGAGGCCACTTCACTGTAGCTCATGGCTGTGGTTAGTATCGGAACTTCTTGAGTTCTCCACGCAAAGTTTTGAAATGTAGCCCAGCCAGCTTCTCCAGTTCCTGCTGGAGATTTTCCCTGGCTAATGTGGTGTTCAGCTATATGTGCTTGAAGTATCTTTTCAGCTGTGGGTACAGTGGTTGTACCTTATGGCCCAGGACTCTGGGCCTCAGCCACCCACCCATTTGTCTTTGTATGAAGGAACTTGGGACCCTGATTGCAGGCCGATTGACCTGGCTGCTTGCTCTCTTATCACCCCTGGTTTTATGGTTCTTTTTTATTTTTTTCATTTTTATTTATTTATTTATTTATTTATTTTTGGTTTTTCAAGACAGGGTTTCTCTGTGGCTTTGGAGCCTGCGCTGGAACTAGCTCTTGTAGACCAGGCTGGTCTCGAACTCACAAAGATCCGCCTGCCTCTGCCTCCCTAGTGCTGGGATTAAAGGCGTGTGTCACCACCGCCCGGCCGGTTTTTTCTTTTTATTATTTTTCTTTTGCCAACTCTTCACGCACATGCATGCTCTCTCTCTCTCTCTCTCTCTCTCTCCCCCCCCCTGCCCCCAGACTTCTTGGATCACCTTGTCTTATATTCTAACACTGCTAGATACCTTTAGTTTGGGAGAGAAGTAGTTTAAATAAAATGAAGTCCTTATTATTTTCAAATACAGTAGCTATAAGCTGATTAGCAGTTAATAAATGATGTTTTTTAGTTGTCCAACTGTGTGAGAAGTTTCCACAGCTCTTCTTAGGCATCCTCCAGTGACAAAGAGGGCAATGAGATGTACAGGATTGGCGGCAGGCAAGTGGTGCTCCATGGACCCCTCAGAGCCCTTCTCTATCAAGGCCTTGTCTCCTACTGCCTAGCCTCTGTACCTCCTTCAGTCTACCAGACAGCTTCCAGTCCTAGGCCTCAGCACTGGCTTACTGGTTTACACCCTCGAGACAGACCCTTGGTACCTGTGGGATACCCTGTGTTCCTGACTGGTTGGCTCTGCAGAATTAGGCCTTCTTCATCCAGACCTCGATAGTCTGGTTCTCCAGCTTATCTAGATCTTTGACCATTATGGGAAAAAACTTGTGTTCATTTTAAAGACGTGATAAGGTGTTTTCCCTCACGTAAAGCAACAACAATTTGCTTTAGCAACAGCAAATCTAAATACAGGCTCCATGTGTACTCGGTTGATCAGTGATGCCTAGGTAGGATGCCCACCTAAGCTGCCGTGAGGGACAACCGAGCTTCCCAGTGACTCTGTGCCAACTTTGCAAATTCTCCTAAGTTTGTTCCGTTCTGAAGAAATTTACCAACACCCCCATTCACAGGGCGATCTGCAGAGGGAACACCTTGTTCCAAGTTCATGATTACAGACTGTGGTTAATTAATTCTTCAGCTGTAGCTGAAGGCAAAGTAAAGGAATTTGAAGGCCGAGGCTCTGAGTTCTCCTCCCTCCTCTTTTGAAATGAGCCCCATGCGCCTGCTGGAGACGGTGAGCAGGGGTGATGTCTGTCTGCCTCCCTGCTCTCTGGTCACCTGTGAGCAGATGGCAGACAGAGCAGGTGAGGCTGGGAGCGTGAAACTTGGGAGAGCTCTATGGATTTGACATTTTCTGATCCCTTGCCGTGCCAACAAATGAAGAACGAGGGGATGGATTTCACTCTGTAACGGAGGCCAACCTTGAGTGCGTGATTCTGTAAAACTCTAGGGTAACAACCTGTGTTCTCTGTCTTTCCTGCCCCCATGGGGCCACAGCACGTGTGGAGCGAGAGCGAGGACTGCCTGCCCTTCTTGCAGCTGGCACAGGATTACATCTCTTCCTGCGGCAAGAAGACGCTCCATGAAGTCTTGGAAAAAGTCTTCAAGTCCTTCCGACCTGTAGGTGCTGCGTGGCTCCTGAAGCCGCCCTATCTCCCTCTGTAGCTGCACCCTGATAGCAGGGATGGTGGGGAAAGAGGCAAACCCGGGATGACTGTTTTTCTCTTGTCCACTGTAGGCCCTGCAGTATAAAGAAAGGTAGCGGGCAGTGGGGAGGCCGAGGGCCGTTTGGTGCAGGAATGGTGGCTCTTTCTAGCATCACTTGAGTTGAGAAGTTCTGAGAGGATGGAAGCAAACAGAGCCTTTGCGAGACAGTGGAGTCGTCCACTTCTCACCCGGGAGACCCCAAATGCACCTGGAAGTAGTGCAGGTTTTGTTTGTTTTATCATAGCGGTGCTTGCATCAGGAACATGGCCAGAAATCTAGATAAAGCTCATCCAGGTTTGTGACTCTGGGGAAGGGTAGCATTATTGATTCTTTTCTTGTCTCAGTTCTCAAAAGGGCTTCATAAAGCTTGCGTCCCCTCTTGGGACTTAGGGCTCTATTTCTCTGGTATGCTGATGGCCTGCTTTCATGAGAGCTGATGGCATGTGAAGTTTATACTCGCTCCTAGCTTGGTGATTCCTTCCCTCTCTCTCCCAAAGCCATGCCGAGCTTCACGCCATGCCCCGCCCTAGTTTGCTTCCTGCCCACTGTGGATATAGTCCATGCATTCAGTGCTGTGCTATGGAATTGCTGTTTCTACTTCTCTACTAAGCATTTCAAGATCGTTTTATGGTCCAGGGAGGTCGGTTGCATAACTGCCTTTCTGACATCTCAGGGTTGGTGTTTGGTGTCTTTCGTGCCTCCTGACGGGCACTTCTGGTATCCCACAGTTGTGTGTGGCATTGTCTAAATGCCAAAGATGACAGTGCCTTATCCAGAGAGCCCCGTCAGCCTGAGGTGGTCTTCAATATTTGATTTGCAGTTCACAAACACTCTAAGTGATGAAAAGATGGGTTTCAGATCTTGTCTCTTTTAGCTCATCTTTGTTCCAGGAGTTTAGGCCTTTAGGATGCTCCATGTTAAAGTGGGGACCCTGTTCTGTTCCGTTCCCATAGAGGCCTAGGCTTTGACTCCCTTCTTCATAGATCTTAGAACAGTCTAAAATTATATATATATAATATACTTTCTTGCTTTCCTAGTCAGGTTACGCCAACCTCTCTGGCTTCCAAGGCCTCGCCATACTTAAGAGGCTATTTCCGTACTTGATGTGAAATGGTGAAAATGTCCTAGCTGTTCTCAGGAGAAGGGTTGTCCTAATCAGCCCACCATCATGAGAAATGGAATCTCAGTGGCTCTTGTCACATTCTCTTATTTATCATCTGGCCTTCTAGTCTTTTCCTTGCTAATTTTCTAAACCACTTTGGCCTGTCAGATGTGGTGAATGCCCACCAACTCATTTGGACCATTTCCTACTCTGGTCTAGCACAGGAACCAGGTGGTAAACATTGTGTCTCTCTTGGGGAAGACAAGGTAAGCAAGTACACCTTGGTGTGTCCTCAATAGGTACCAAGACGGCAGGAAATAAACCAGGGATGAGAGGAAGAGGTGTTAGCTTGAGCCGGGTGGTGGTGGCACAGGCCTTTAATCCCAGCACTCAGGAGGCAGAGGCAGGTGGATCTCTGTGAGTTTGAGGCCAGCCTGGACTATGAAATGAGTTCCAGGACAGCCAGGGCTGTTACACAGAGAAACCCTGTCTCAAAACAACAACAAGTAGTCTTCAGTAAGAAGGATATCTTGGAGTCTGCAGTGATCATAAGGGGTGAGGGTGTCCAGGCACAAAGACTAGCAGATCTGAAAGCCTAGGGTATAGGAGGTATCCATGTAGCTACAGGGGTTTGGAGTTGGGAACCTGGGCACTGTTACAGGAAGAGCAGGCTGCTTGTCGTCCTGGCTAGCTTACACTCGAAATACACCCGAAATAACCACACAGAAATTGTATTAATTAAACCACTGCCTGGCCCATTACCTCTAGCCTCTTATTGGCTAACTCTCATATCTTGATTTAACCCATTTCTGTTAATCTCTATATTACCTCGTGGCAGTGGCTTACCGGGAAAGATTCAGCATGTCTGTCTCTGGCAGCTCCATGGTGGCTCTTGGTCTGTCCTTCTTCCCAGCATTCAGTTCTGTCTACTCCACCTAAGTGCTGCCCTATCAAAAGGCCAAGGCAGTTTCTTTATTCAACCAATGAAAGCAACACATATACAAAAGAACCTCCTACACCAGGGCACAGTGAGAGGGGAGTCCAGGAAGACATCAGGTCTCATAGCTGTGGAAGGACTTGGCTTTAGCAGTCCTGGAGAGCCTGAAGAGATTAGAGCAAGAAGGCCATGCTGATATCCTCTTTTGAGAGGTCCCCTCTTGCAGACTAACGTGCTCAGATTGACTGTGAACAGCAAGAGCCAGTGCCATCTTCCAGGCAGAGTGAGGGCAGCTCAAAAATGGCAAAAGTGGAACAAGAGCCTCGGATGCTGGAAATGCCTGGAAAGTAGACACAGCTGGCCTCACTGTTGGGTTGAAGTAGAGTATGAGAAAATGAAAGAAAGGTCGAACCTGAGTTTCTTGGCCGTGCAGTGGAGGAACGTCACAGTGGTAGACTGAGGCTGGGAGGGCGGCAGGAGGAAACGCATGGGCCTGGTGCTGTTACAATGTCATTTTGTGGGACCAGGAAGTTGGGGGGAACCTTGTGTTCTTTGTCCCCTGCTTTCATCTCTATGTGAAGTTGTGGAGTTTGGGCTTAGAAAGAAGGCCCGGGCAGGATCTGGCTGCCACTGTCCTAGTGGAGAGAAGACCTTATCCAGTTAGGGGGGTTGCGAGCCAGGAAGCCAGCACCGCATTCCCTGTGTGACAGTGGCCACATGGCGGCATCCCCAAGATTGCCTTCACCTGTACCTTTAGATAGCTGCCTTCTGGGTGTGCAGATGTGGTACTTTAAAATGTCACTGTGCCCCCTTCCAGCCACTGCCCAGTACAGTCTCTCCATGGAGATAAGGACTTATCTCGCCATAGCCTTCCGATGCCCCACGGAGCCTCAGGCAGCCCCAGTTTGTGTGACCTTGCTAAAGCTGGGCGCGTGGCATCTACAGCCTAAAGAGCAGTATCACCTCAAGGTCATGCCACCTCTGTGGATTGCATTCCCTTCCTCTCCCCTGCACTTCCTACACGAGAATAATGTCACAAAGCCTCACTCCCCACACACTGAAATCTCCTCACACACTGACATCTGATTGGATCTCTGAAGAAAAAGGTTACTCTTTTTCCTTTCAGCCACCCTACTTTTTTTTCCCCTCATTTATCATATTTCCCACAAAACTCACTAAGCATCCATAGCCAAAGCCGTGCAAAGGACAGCAAAGCTTACTTGGCTCTTGCCATCTGGGCACTGGTTAGGAGCAGCCATGGCCACAGAACAGGGGGAAGCCTTTAGGCAGAGCTTGTATTGGATCAGGCATCCTGTGAGATGCTGTGCAGAACGGGCGGAGGCGCCCACCCCGTCAACTCATTCCACTCTGTGGGTTCTTGGGGAAAATAGTTCTGCGAGGTTGTCTGTGAACATGTACTTCAAGCTGCTTGTGTAGGCTCCTTGGGTTCAGACCCCAGTTCTGGCCCTTGCTGGCTGAGTGCCTTAGACAGTTGGACCTCTGTTTCTGGGGTTCTCCATTTGTAGGTGAGGAAACTAATGAAGGAAGTTACCTTACGGTTTCTAAGCTGCTAAATCTTCTCAGCAACAGCCCAGTTTGGCTGGGGATGACCTCTGTGCACAGTAGGCACCAAACAGATGCTTCTGCTCCCATGCACAAGGTAAAGACACCACGCAAAACACAGGTGCAAAGAGTTGGTCCAGCCTAGTGAAGCATTATTTAGTGAATCTAGGGTCTTGGTAGTGAAAACAATATTTTGCTAAATGATTTCAACATTTTTAACTGAAATATATGGCCGGATAAGGAACCTTTTAAAGGTAATAGAAGGGTCAAGAAAAAGCTTATCAACCCTGGTTTTTGCAAACTCACCGAAGACCAAATCCATACATGGTAGGTGCCAGTCTATAAAGAAGATAAATAAATGTCCACTCGGAGGCATGTACTGAAGAGCTTCCGGATAGAGGGTGACTTTTATTTTCTTCTTTTCCCTATTAAGTTTCCTATCATAGTCACGTAACCAGAAAACATATAATTTTAGAAAGCTGTGTTATTTACATGTGTCAGAAATGATATAAATTAGGGAGGGACTGCCTGAGGACCAGAGTGCCAGGCAGTGCCCTCCTACAGAGATCCACTGGACACATTGAGCACAGGAGGAGACCTGACCCAAGCAGGGCTCATCTTGGCTGCCTGACTTAGAATCCATAGATATACCCCAGGGAGAAGAGACTGATCTGTCCCTTATTATGTGACATCTTGCAGTTTTCTTAACCTTTGTGTTCCCATCTTTAAAATAGGGCCAGCTTCTGTTTCGCTGTCCTGTGGATCCATGGGTGATGACTAATGCTGACCATGAACACAGGACTGTCAAAGTCCAGCTGCCCTGGGATGGGGGAATGGACTGGATGTAACTGTCCATCTTCTCACCTAGAGTGACCCCCATTTCTCTCCACTGGAAGGGCCTCCGGCCTCATGAAGGAGGATCTCGGGCCCGACTCTTCCCTCCTCACTGGTGGCACACAAATGCAGATGGCATCGCCACTCTCTGTTGCCACCCAAGAGTATCACAGCTCTGGTAATGACTTTGGAGACCATTGATAAATGTGGACATTTTCCTCACTTAAGTCACTCCCGGGTGACTATTGCTGGCTTTCGCATGAGAGACCTAGATAATGGGCCAGTGATATCGATCCTCATTAATGGTGACCTTGACAGTCATTTTTTGCCTCTTTTCATCCCTTATTTGATGACAAATGTCAGGCGTGATTGCTGGTAAGTAAGCAGAGCAGGAGAGGAGGGGGGTCTCCCAATGTCATATTCCCCCCAAGTTACATGAACATAAAGAATTGCCATTCTCTCAGCCAGTTGCCTCCCTCCCCTCTGCTTCATAGAGGTCTGATCCTGTCGCTGTGCCTGTGTGGCCCAGTCTGGCATTTGTTCCTGAGGCTCCCATGGCTTCTTTCTCCAGGTCTTCTTCCTGAGGAGACTGTTACATTGTTTCTTTTCTCAAGAAGGGACTCCCACCAGAAGGATACTCCCTTGAGTCTGGACACTTGCCCGAGGGAAACTAGTGTTTTTAGGTTGCATCCAGTGGCCCAAAAGCCAGTGATGACTCCACACAGGAAAATCCCTCGTGGTCTAGGACAGTGCCATCTTTGCTTCTGCTCCTCCCACATGGTCACTAGCCTTGAAGAAACGAAAGAATCCCCTGGTGCTGAGCTTGCCTAAGTGGGACAGAAAGTCTAAGAAAAACATTGCCCATGTGGATTGAGAAATTTAGCTTTTCTGTATCTTTTGTTTTCTGCTCCTGTTATGGGCTTTCAAACCTTGTCATATTTTAGCCAGGCAGTGGTGGTGTATGCCTTTAGTCCCAGTGTTCAAAATGCAGAAGCAGGCGAATCTCTGAGTTTGAGGCCAGCATGATCTATAGAGCGAATTCCAGGATACCCAAGGCTAATCCGAAAAACCCTGTCTCAGAAAATCAAAACTAAACCAAACCAAACAAACCAAAAACACCCTTGCCAGTTTTGGGACGGACGATGTCCCCTCTAGTGGCGCATCTGCCACTCTTGCCCATTTGACTCTCATCTCCATCTTGCATCAACCTCTCCATCCTAATGTGGAGAAGTCTGAAACCCAACATGAATTTTAGGATAAACAGTTTCAGAATCCCCAAATGCTTTAGCCAGTCTTGCTGCCCATAGTGGGGCTTCTGGACCCCCTTAGAGCAAGTTAGAAATGCAGGGCTCACTGAGCCAGGGTCTGTATTGTAGGTAGTGTTCTTGGTGACTCAGAGACACAGTCTCTGCTACCTCTCCCTTGAAAGAAGTGTGCCAGGATGCCCGAAGCCCCAAGAACATGCTATATACACCAAAGCCGTAGCTGATCTAGGATGCTCTAGAGGCCACATACGCCTTCTACGCCTTCTCCCCCAGCATTAACACACCAGCCCAAGGTGCCTGATGTGTGCCACATGCCAGTCGCAGCCTCAAGTGATTTGCACCTTTGTCCCCAGGACCTGAAATTAGTCCCACAGGTGACAAGGGCCTAGAGAACTTTAATTCTCGAGTGTCGGCAGCTCTTCCTTTCCAGTAGAGGCCTGTGTGGCCTGGTTGGCCTAGCAGTCTGTGTGATTGTGGACTGCTCCAAGGGCGTTTTGTGGTCAGCAAGACCTAGAAGTGCTGGTGTGTTCCTGCACACAATGGGCAGAAACTTGAGTCCCAGGCTGCTGAAAAGAAAAATAGTCACCAAACTAGGATTGCACAGTTGTAGCTATCATGAATCATTTAGCCATCCCAGGCCTGTCAGCTGGGTTTTTGCTGTTTCCATTTTCTCCTAAGAACCAGCGGGCATAGTCACAAGGGCTCTAGCTCTTTACCAGGCTGTTTGTCATCCCACCTCTGATTTAGATCCTCCACCACCCATGGCATGTGACAGTGGTGCTGGATTGTTCCATATCTGCATGGTGCTTCTGGACCCCCTGGTAGTTTTCCAGGCTGCATGCATGTGCTTCCGGGTTGTCATTATGTAAATGAGTTGTATGCATTTCCTACTAGGGATACATTTTGGAAGCATTCATTGCCCAGTAGAAAACACAGAAGCTTCCAAGCGTCAGGCACAGCATTGCCAGGCCTATCTACAGTAGCCAGCCTGGTAGGTAGGTGTGGGAAGATTGCAGGCCTGTCACCAGAGAGAGTCCTGGCTCTGTCATCTCCTGGGTGATTCTGGATAGTCTCGCAGCATTTCCTGGTCTTGAGAACCACGTGGGGCTGCTTGAGATAGCACTGGGCACAGACAGTTTTCATTCAGTCTGAAGCATGGTGAGCCAGGAGTGCTAATTGTAAGTTCAAGGATGGAATGCAGAGACTAGCTGGGAGTTCTCCTTTCTTCCTGCTTCCTAGAGTGCTCATTCACAGTGAGGACCTCTCAAAGCCAGCACTGCAGGGAAGAGAGAGGAGGAGGCTAGAATTGGGCTACTTGGGCAGTGGGAACTCCCTAGACAGCCCAATGAGATGCATATGTGTAAGGCTGGACAGTAGACACACTGTGGACATTAGCTCTTTCCTCTGAGCTTGAGTTTCTCTGAGCTGCAGCCAGTGTTATCGCTGTACAGAGAAGGGTGCGTGCCAAAGGCTTCCAAACTGCAGGTCAAGAACCATTTTCCACCCTCTCGGTGTGTTTGTAGAACATCCGTACCAAGGACCCTTAGAAATCCAGAGCCACCATGAATGCCATCTTCTCTTCCCACTCTGAAACTTCAGGGGGGGCTGATCAGATTCACAGAGCGGAGGACGCTTCCTGTCGCTGGGAAGGGCCTCCCTTGAGGCTGGCTCTCTAAGGCTAGAACTGTGTGCTTTGAAGTCACAGGGGCAGATAGGGAGCTGAGCAGGGGGAAAGGTGTGGTTTGTGCCAGTCAACCTGCTAGATCCATTTCAGCAAGGCATGCTGAGTCCAGAAGGGGATTGAGAGCCACTTATGGCATGGCTTGAATTGGGGTGAGTAACCCAAGTATCCTGTGGGAAGGATCATTATAGATACATGCATGTACAAGCATGCCTCGGCTGTACCATTCTCACCCATGAATGTCATGGCTAACCACAGTTTCCCACTGAGCCTCAGAATCCTCCCAAACCCAGCACTCCAAGTGGCCAGTTGCCACCTCAGATTCATCAAATGGGACGGATGCATCGACTCATTTATAGTTAGTGGGCCCTCGCCCTTCAGTGGTCTTGTGTCTCCTCTTCTGCTGTTGAGATGATGTGGAAGCTGCCGCAGCAGCCCTGCTGTGCCAGACATAGCCACGTTCCTCTCACTTGACACTTCCACTCTGCTGTGTCATCAGTAGCTCTCTAACTGAAAACTGACCGCCAGCACAGCAACCGTCTGCTTTCACCGTGACCAGCCGTCTTCTCTCGCGGGAGGCAGTTTTAGCCTGTCTCTCATTAGAGTGTGAGAAGGAGACAATGCTGACACAAAGGAGCTCCTCTAGTCTTCCAAGGACACATGAGATCCTGGGGCCAGGACTGGACAACCTCTCCCTGCCCTTTCCTTCAAGGGAGCAGTAACTCTCTCAGACACCAGCAGTCATGAGCTGGCCAGGGACCGCACACATCTGCAGTTGGCTGTGGCCATCTAGCCTTGTGACCTGCAATGCTTCACAGATGATTTTACCCTTTCCTAAGGCTCTGAGGCTGTGAGAGTCTAGAACTTATGAGTATAGGCCTTGTCTCATTGGGGCTTCTGGCTTCCTGTTCCCCCATTTGAGCCACGGGGAGAGTGGAGGAAGGGTGGCAGGATGATTGAGAAGCCGTGTGAGGAATAAGCGGGCCTACCTTTAATGTCTCAATGCAGCTGAAGTTTAGGTCACTGGGGCCCCTTAGTTAAGAGGCCTGAAGGTCTCCGTGTGAAAAGTCTTTTGATTGCTCTACGCAGTCATTACCTGTGAAAACCCAGGAGCCCCCAAGGCCATGGCTTTCTGCCAGCACACAAGTCTCCGTTCATCTTGCTCACGAACGACTAGTTCTACTCAGTTTCTGATGAAACTACTGTTATCCTGGGGCCAGAGAGATGGCTTAGCAGTTAAGTGCTTTTCTTCCAGAGGACCTGAGTTCGATTCCCTGCACTCACACTGGGCAGCTCACAACTGCCTATAATGCTACCTCCCCAGGATCTGACACCAGCACTTGCTTGCCCGTAACCCAAACACGTACCTGCATACATATGCATACATAATTAAAAGTATTTCTCTGGAATTTGTCTTGTTTCCCAGATCATAATCATAGAGAATTTGTGGAACATAGATGAAAAGGAAGCTGGGGCAATGGTTTAGAGCATCTTTGCTCTTTCAGGGGACCCAGGTTTGATTCCCAGAACTCACCCGAAGGCTCACAACCATCCTTAACCCCAGTTTCAGGGGTCTGATGTTCTATTCTGAACTCTGTAGGCACGCACATAACGCACACACATACTGCCAAACAGTCATATACATAAATACACGTCAAAGTATTTTTAAAGATGGAAAAAAGTTATCCACAATCCCAGTCTTACAGAAACTCTTTATCCCCCCATGCACGCACATGCATACACACAGACATATACACACTTACACATACATACTCACTCATATTAAATCTTTACAGAAATAGAAAGCGCCAGTGAGATGGCTTGGGTTGCAGTGCTTACAGCCAACGCTGAGGACCTGAGTTCTCTATCTAGGCTTCACATGGTGGAAGGAAAGAACCAACTCTTGCAAATTGTCCAAGGATCATACACATACTGTGATATAAGTGCATGTAAACCCACAAAATAAATAAATGTAAAATTTTAAGAAAACTCAATATTTGAATATATTTAGTTACAGCCTTTTCTCCTGTGCATTTATATACATTTTAAGAAAATTTGCATCATAATTAAAGTATAATTTTATCATGTTTTTTATTTTATGTGCCTTTTATCATTAATTTTAAAATTTAACGTTAAGTATATGTAAGATTCTATATTACTAACATGCCATAAAATTTAACCCTTTGCGCTGGAGAAATGGCTCAGAGGTTAAGAGCATTGTCTGCTCTTCCAAAGGTCCTGAGTTCAATTCCCGGCAACCACATAATGGCTCACAACCATCTGTAATGGGGTCGGGTGCCCTCTTCTGGCCTGCAAGCCAGACAGAATACTGTACACATAATAAATAAATATTTAAAAAAAAAAAAAAAGCCGGGCAGTGGTGGCGCACGCCTTTAATCCCAGCACTCGGGAGGCAGAGGCAGGCGGATCTTTGTGAGTTCGAGACCAGCCTAGGCGGTCTACAAGAGCTAGTTCCAGGACAGGCTCCAAAGCCACAGAGAAACCCTGTCTCGAAAAACCAAAAAAAAAAAAAAAAAAAAAAAAATTAACCCTTTGCTGCTGAATTAGCCTAGTTGTCTTAGCATTTTTATCTATGTGCTATTCTTAGTAAATACCCCCATGTATTTGGAGGAGAAAATAAGCCAGAGGATTGATTCGGGGACATTTCGAAGGCACATTAGCACTGCTCATGGTGTGATTCACTAGCATGCCAGCTACACCTCATGCAGGTGTGGTTTGTGGACCTCTGTGCTTTGACATTTAAAAAAGAGCCTCTCTGTAGTACCCAGTGAAATTGATAATCCATGAAGATTTGATGTGTCTTCTATTAAATTTATAAAAAACTGTGGTGGTCGGGGAGTTGAGTTCAGGAGGACACTCGCTGTGTACGGTAGAATTTGGGTCCGGTGCCTTTGGTCTTCTGCCTAAAGTCCTGGCAATTCTTACAGCTGTTGCTTTTCTTGTCCAATTCTATCTCTGTAGCTGCTGGGGCTTCCAGATGCTGACGACGACACATTTGAAGAGTACAGTGCAGATGTGGAGGAGGAGCCAGAGGCGGACCACCCCCAGATGGGAGTCAGTCAGCAATAAACTCCTAGGCCGCCTTCCCGAAGGGGAGTAAGCCCTGTGCTGCCAATGAGGTCCTGTGCTCCCCAATGGGGTCCTGTGCTCCTGGGGTAGCTTTTTGTATTAGCTCTTCAAAACAGGACATCTGGCTTCTGACATCCAAATGAAAATGAAATACCTTTCAAAAGACCAAACAATTTCTGTGATGGGCTTCGCTCAGAAGTGATCAGAATTTCTGCCCCACTTTGCCGGGGTTTCTGTGGACATGTCTTGGTAGCCTTTGCCAGTTTGAAGTTAGAATCCGTGTTGTGGCTGCCTGTTTCCCTCTTGAGTTTATGTTGGAGAATTAACGTTTGCTGATTGGAATGTAAAGAACGCTGAATGTATTAAGGATGTGTCTTGAGTCCTCCCAGGGGACCTTGCTGAGGAAAAGCATGACAGAGGAGAAATGCAGCCTGCACTTTTTATGTCCCTTTGAAGTGTCCGTAAGTGAAAGGTCTTGCTTAGGAAGCATGAGTTTTACTATCTAGTCGTGAACTGCGCAAGCGCAGATGCAGAGGGTGAGGGCGGCTGAGCTCCTTGGAGAGTTTCTCCACTGTTGGATTGGTTACCTGAGCATGTAGCGGCCAGCCACTGGTTAGTGTAAATGTTCTGCGGTTGTTCGATCATTTTAAAACGTGCTAATTCCAAAGCCACTTTTAAATTCTAATAGTGGAAAGTATAGATGGGGTGAAAGATATACATTATTGATTCCTTAAAACTGTTTCTAAGCCTGCATATGAAATGAAACCTTCACCTTCTCTCTTATGATGAGACGGCAACTTATTACATCATGAAAACCACCAGAATCCGAGTAAGTGATCCTTAAGCTTTGAAGCCATAGATGAAATCTAATAGGAAAATAATCCAGGAAAAAAAATAGATATAATGAAATCCTTTACTTTCCTAATCTTTTATTCTTTAGAGAATGTCAAGGAAAGGCTCCCACTGAGTTATTTTTATTTAAAGTTATAATTAAATACTCTAGGGAACTTCCAGTGAAATTTTAAAGTGACATGAAAGTGGGAGTCCTAATTAGGGAATTACTTAGTGAAAAAGAGGATGTTTTTAATGATCAGGACACACAGACAACTCTCAGAAGTACCTGCTGTCATCGTTTAACCAGTAAGTACCAGGACATTCTCTAAAGCCATTGTAAGACCCTCCCGTGTCTCGGGTTCTCATAACTTAGGATGCAAGAGCTCCCTTCACAGCACTTGACTCCTTCATGCATCCAGGCTGGGAATGTTGTCCGTGCGTGCATGCACACACACAGACACACACATGTAATCTGATTATGTTATCAGTATTTTAAACCCAAACCAAACCCACCATCACAGAAGCGTGTGTATATGGCAGCCGTGTCCGGGCATTTTGTTTAACCTAGTGATGCTGTGAAGGGTCTCCTTGCTCCTTGGTACGCTGCGGAGTTCCGTTTCTGGGTGATGGCACATTGTGGTTTCCATTTGTGCTTTTCTACCTGTGTTTTTATTTTCTGGCGGAAACTCATTGATGCTTCATTTCAAGCCGAGTTGCCCATTGGCAAAGTCAGACTTAGGTCCAGTGCTGTCCACACTCCCCCTGCCATGTCTGCTCATAGTTGGGAGATTTGAGCTCTCTGTTTTGTAGATACGATCCAGGGCAGGTAACTTCCTCTTAAACATAATAGGCCACACAAATAAATGACTTTTGTAGGTAAAATGAAGACACCTGAGCAATTTGCTCCATTATGAGGTAACCTGGAATTTTATGCAGAGGCTTCAAATCTAAATTTACATACGTTTGAACATTAATATAAGATGGGTTTTTATCAAAAACTTATTTAAACTTTGACCAAATATACTTAGTATCATCATATTAGTGTTCTCTACTTGTACAAGTTGCAACGGGCTACTGACAACTCTAGTCAGTCTTTTGCGTGCTCCCCACCTGCGGTGGAGGGTGTGTGTGTCAGGAAGAGCATACGTCCCTGGATGTGGCTGATTTCCATGACGAAATTCCCAGGCATCAGCAAATCTACTGTCCTTGCAAATCTACTGTCCTCCCTCTGTCTGCTGTTGTGTGTACACCTTCCAGAGTGCACCTGTGTGTGCAAGCACACACATAGACACCCCTACCCATTCTGTCAATGGCCCAAAGGCAAAACAGCCTATGGTTGGCTAGTTATGGAAACAGGCCTGCTCCACAGTGAAAAAAGTGTGACCTTTCCCAAGACTACAGAGGCATTCCAGGACTACAGAGAACTCAGCTCTTGGCTGCAAACAGTGATAAGCCATGTGACTTTCCTGCAAAATGGGTCTTTGCTCTGCTGGCTTTAAACACCATCCTGCCGCGGCTGCCGGCTGCCGTAGGAAGTACGTGAGCGAAAAGAGCAACAGTCAAGGACAGTGAGGGAATTTTGCCCAAGATGGTGTCCTTAAGATGTTGACCATGCCACTACCTTAGAATATGGTGGCAGTGGGTGTCCAGATCCTGGAACCTGGAGTCTGCCCCTTCTCAAAGGCTTTGGGGTTGATTGGCAGTTAACCCAAGAGGGGAAGTCAGCTTGAATAATAGCCGTAGACAAATGTGTGGTGAGCACTGTGCTTGTCTTGTCGCTCTGGATAGTGACAGTGGGAAAACTTGGTAGGTAGCGGACAGAGACAGAGTGAGAATAAACACAGGAGGGAAGGACTGATCGCTTGCTGACCGCAATGACGGCTGTGAGGCCTGAATTCTGCCCTGACAACACTACAGAGCCTGGTCCTAGCACTGAGTGACCCAGGGAGACACGTTCCTCCTATCTGCCTGGTGATAGCATTGTGCAGGCTTCAAAGATCCAAGTCTAGAGCCAGGGAGGGTAGTGAAGCCCCGTGCAGTGCCTGGCACCACTTGGGTTCAGCCCCATAGAGTTTGTGACTCTGAGGCCCACTGCAGCACATGGTGTATTTTGTGTTTCCATGACCAGAGCACAAAACGTCTGTTATATGATGAGATTGTCCTTGCACGTTGGCACCAGAGCTGGTTTTGCAGTGTGCTTAAGGAAAACTGAAGCACACTGGGGGTGACACCATTACCCAGGACAGACAGAAACTGTTCTCTAGCACAATGCATGGCACCAAACATTGTTTCAGTCTCTCAGAGCAGGGAGAATGCATCCGGGGTGTTGTCATCCCAGAGTGGAGTTTCTTAGTTATTGCATGTTAAAACCCACCAGTTGGGAAACAGTTTAATCAAATTGGGTTTTCTACAGTGAGGGGGATGTAGAAATGGGCAAGATTTAATGTGGGTTGGGAGGAGATGAACAGGGACCACGAAAGAGTAAGGTCTCAGTCTGTCTGGGTTGTAAACAAAGCACATAGCCCACACTTACCTCCTGGGGTACAGGACCAAGCTGCCTTTCCTTAGCTGTCTCTAGAGAGCTGCTTTCCTCAGAGACTGGAGGTTTAGAGGATGCTGGTGATGGCTCTGTGACTTTCACAATGCCCCCTGCCAAGCCAAAGGCACGGCAGGTGCCCTGCACACCTGGTGGAATTCCTTCCCCTAAAAATAAAATTCACTGCTAGGCAGGAAAAGCATGCCTTCATGAGTGCTGGCTCCAGAGTGGCTGCAATGGCAGCTGGCAGAACGTGAGCCATGCCTGCCCTCTCCTCTGCTGGTGCTTCCGCTGTCAGTGAAACTCAAATGAAAGGCATCTTGTCCCTAGAATAAGCCTTGAGGGGGAGATGTCATGCCTGGCTTGTTGCATCGTCTCCAAATGTGCACAAGAAGATTTTTGCATTAGAAATCCCTCTTTCATACAAACTCAGTTACTTGGTTTAACGGTAGCTAGTATGACTCGAGAAGCCGAGGTCTTTTAGGTTTCGTATGGAGTAGGTGTAAAACTTGCCAGAATGCTGGCAGCCTGTGGTCTCTGGCAATGGCCATGAGCAGTTCATGTTAGGAACCCCATTCACCACACTGCAACGCTGAATAATTTAGAGCAGCTTAAAGACTGCACCAAGCTACAGTCAGTCCGCTTAGGACTGTGTTCAAGTTGTTCGATATTAGGGGAAAAGCTGGCCGTGTGCTCCTCCTATCTCCCTGGGCTTTCCTTTCGTTTTTGTTTCTTGAGATTCAATTTTAGCAGGTACCTTCTGAACTGGCCTAGACGGATGCTCTATATACAAATGCCAGCTTTCTAAAAGGCACTAAAATAGTCAGCGCTGGGCAAGTCCAAACCCAGCTACAACCCAGTGCTAATTTGTATACAAGCAAGATTTCAGCCACCTCCAGAGAAGCAAATCAGAAGAAACAAAAGCAAGGGACTTTGTTTGGTTTTTGGTTTTTCAGGCTGGGAGATTGTTCTGTGTGGTGTGTGCACTTTCTTTGAGTTCATATTTCCTTTCAGAGAGCTCTCTTGTAAATGACAAACTGTGAAATGGGTTGCCAAAAACTTGTCCTTTCTTAGATGCTTCAGACAGAACTGTGTAAATTCTCTCTGCACCCTGTCCCATCTGCTCCCTCCTCCTTCTCGTGAGAGCAAGGACCACATCCAAGGATGTAATTACCATAAGCTTGCTATTAAAGAGCCTTTCAGCCCTAGTGGTATTTGCCTTTTTCTTTCCTCTTTCCACAGTTTTTGGTTATAGAATACTTTATGTGATGTATAAATGAAGAGCAAGGACCATGGACATGGGCGGGGTGGGGTGGGACAGTTACATCAAAGGCAGGGATCCGGAGGTGTATCTAACTTAAGCTCTGGCTAGTGTTTAGCAATTTATCGTCTCCCTTTGAACTAGTACTAGTTTCATATGTCAGAATTTCTTTTTGCAAACCTGGTTAGGAATCCTTTGTAGCACAATTAGAAATCTGTGTCCTGTGACAGATTAATAATGACATGATGGCATTTCCTTAACGCCTTTGTTCCCAGTTGCTGTCATTCACTGGATCAAGACATTCGGTAGGAGCTCAAAAGTTGGCGGCAAGTTTTATTCTTTGGTTAAAGATAAGTTTTTCCCCTCCAAATGAGGGGTTCTCTAGACTTGAGAATGGCTTAGCAGGCCCGACTTGAGGCAGTGTGTGTTTATGTAATGGCATGGGAGTCTTTGGGTTTGGCCAGAGATTCCAAGTCCAGAGTAAGGCTGTGTGTGAACGTTCTAAAGCTCTCTAGACTAAACCTGATTCCAGAAGGGCTGTATGGACAGATTTTTATCATGGGAAAATTCCTGTTTCTATGACTTGATCACACAGGCAGCTTGGCCCCTTTACATGCAGGGACAGATACAGCATGACTCACGTCTCCTCTCATTGCAGTTCGTCTCTGAAATCATTGGGCAGACGGATGGGTCTGGCCCAGACAGGTCCCTGATAGTCTTTGTGGTACTACTCACCCGCCCCCCCCCGCCCCCACCATCCACTTGTTTTCTCATGGGTGAGAGTAAGCACGGTGACCTCATCTCTGATTTCCCTTGGGGGAGGAGCAGGGGCAGAACACCTGGCCCTGCTATAGAGGAAGAAGTGCCACAAAGTCCCATAAAGCCACAATGGTGACCTGGAATGTGATGCTTTTCTCCGATTTACCCCCCTCTCTTCCCTAGGATCCCCTTTGCCAAACGAAGGCCCACAGCTGTGAATTAGCCCAAATGCCACTGTTTGAAGGTGGTACTCCTGCCTTGGCACACATGCCTTCTCCTTTAGTAGATCACAGGATTCAAACTACAACAAAGAGGGAAGGGTGGGGCTCCTTGCTTAGGGATGTAATAAACAGTCTTGTTTCCATAGTAAAGTCGGGCAGGTGGGTTGGGTACCACAATATCCCCAGAGCTTGCTGAAAACACATGGGTGGATTTATAGCACAGGGGGGGAAAAACACACCCCAGCATTTGGAGACACCAGGGCTAGGTGTCTAGCTCAGTGTCTAGCCCAGTGATGAACTGGGCGACCAAATATTCTTCCATTTGTCAGGCTTAGCCATTTGGGAGTTTGGAAGCAAGGCTGAAATGCCTCCCAAACCAGCTGCCCTTTGTAGGGGAAAAGTCCTGGGCAAGCTGTAATTAGGCAGCCGAAGAACCCAAGTGTGGAAGGAGCAGCAGCCCTTCCTTTTCCAGGGAAACAGCCCCCAAAGTGGATGCCAGCCAGACTCCAGGTGAAGTGGGTCCTCCGGGATGCCTTTTAATTGGAAGCCTCTAGAGGTCAGCACAGCATAAACAAAGGGCTAAGCCGCGCACTCACTTCCCCGCGCAGCCTTAGGGAGCAGCCAGCCAGGGTAGAGCAGGAAGTCAGCAGGCACCTTTGGGCATAGGAGGAGAAAACGTGTTTCTTCACAGCAGCCTGCTTCTCTGCCTGTCTTTCTGGTCTGTGTCTGCAGCTCCCACACCTGGGTATCTGACGGTCCGCTAATGACAGTCTGCTAATGACGGTCCGCTAATGACGGTCCACTAATTGACAGATGGACGGTTGAAGCAACAGCTACATTTTGTAGGCATGGACTCAGCTCAGAGCTCTTCCTTTGGCTGGTTAGCACAGAGACTTTGCTAAACTTCTACTATTTGTAGCACAATTAATAGAAACCCAGAGACAGATATTGGGGTTCATTCTGAAGGTCAGAAAAGCAAAACAGTCACTAGCTTTTACCTCTACCTCAATCCGAAATGGCAATCCTGCCTCCAAGAATCTCAGAATGAGACTGTGTGTGAGAGCTGTCTCCTCCCATTTTATATTCCTCTTTAGTGCTGGGATTAAAGGTGTGCACCACTACCACCGGTTTCTATGGCAAACTAGTGTGGCTACTGGGATTAAAGGTGTGTGTCACCACTGCCTGGTCTGTAAGGTTGACCAGGGCAGCTGTTTTACTTTGATTTTTAGGCAAGCTTTATTTATTAAAATACAAATGAAATATCACTACAGCTATCAGTGGGCTTGGGGAAAACTTAAGTCAGTTCCTGTAGCGCCTGTCGGGGTCATAGATGGGGAAAGATCAGATGGGGGATGAGAGGTGGCTACAAACTGCTAGACACCAGCGCTCCAAGCACAAGGTATGGTGCTCCAGGCAGGGATGCCCCAGGCTTTGCAGTCCCTAAAGGGGTTCCTGGAACCCCTAGACGCTGCCACAGAAAGGGGAGATACTAAAACTGACTTTCCCCCTTTTTCTTGTTGCCTGTTCTGTTCATGGTTTTTTGTGTTCCTGCCTCCCAAGGAAGCTTAACCCACACCACAATCAAATGCCATCGAAGAGGGCCCTTTGGTGGGCACTGGATACACCCAGGACACAAGCACAGAGAAAGGATATTGGTGGAAATGTCAAAATGTTCCCCAGATTCCCCTGAAAAACATTTGAACACTTGGTAACTTAGCAGTTTAATTTCAACCATTACATTTCAAAATGCTGGCTTTTTGATCCCAATGAGTGTAGACTACGTGTTATTTATAGTTCCAGAACAGTCTGGTGACTTTCCAGTCCTTTTTCTCATGAATTAAACAGTGCTGAGTGAGTAGGCTCAAGCTGTGTGTGCCTATTACATACTAAACCTGTTTAAAAAAAAAAAAAGCCGCCTCACATAGCCCAGTCTGGCCTTCAGGTAGCCTTGTTGCCAAGGCCCTTGAACCCTTGATCCTCCGGCCAGACTGCCAGTCACTGGGTTTGTTACATTGTTACATCCTAACTAAGTTCCTTTTAGCTTTTTTTATTTTTTCACTAGTTCTATAAGGTAGGTAGGAGTGTGTTTGTGTGTGTGTGTGTGTGTGTGTGAGAGAGAGAGAGAGAGAGAGAGAGAGAGAGAGAGTATACATGTGTGTACCATCCTTTGCAAGATGAGGAAACTCAGGCAGGGAGATGCTAAGTAATTTTCACAAGATCACACAGCTAGGAAGTGCCAGGGGTGGCATTTAGATCCAGGCAGCCTGGCCTAGGAGCTCTGTCCCCTACCCTGCTCTGCTCAGTATGGTAAGGATATGTCTTGATTCAAAGCCTCCGGAGCCTTTTCAGCAGCTCCAAGGGTTCTTCTTGCCTTTCTTGCTGCTTCCACGGAATCTGCAGCCCTATGGCCTGAGCCCAGGATGGAATGTTGACAATGTTTCAACTCTTTGCTTCGCCCTTGACCAGATTAGCCTGGTGCTGGACACCTTGAGAATGAACACAGTTTCCCATATCCAGGCCCTGGCACAGACAGGCAAGTGGCTGGAAGAAATGGCTTTGAAGATAAGAGAATGCTTGGACCTGGTCAAGGCTGAGGACACAGCCCGCTTGCCTTCCTCTCTGTGCTCTGCAATGTCCTTCCTGAGAACATCGCAGGTGACTCTATGAATCTTTCCTCGTCATGAAGGGCTTACCCCAAGTCCCCCGAAACTCTGAACAACAAAAATCCAACCCCCAGTCAAAGTACAGAAGCAGGAAGAAAACTCTTCTGGCCCCTGGTCAGCTTCAGTGCGGTTTCAGCACACACCAAGGACTGACCTGGCAATACTGCAATGCACCCAGCCTCCTGCAGCTGGAGTTCAGCATGCCTTCTGGCACTGTGCCCCCACCCCCACCCCTTCCCCGTCCGTGCTGTGCTGGGGCTTTCATTTTAAGCCTCTCTCAAAGGCAGCGGGAAGGACACTGCATTTCAGGCCACATTCATTTCACCTTTGAGCAGGCTGCTGGAGAGGCTTGTTGCTGCCCCTGTTACCTCCATTAGCAAGCAAGAAAAGCCCAGAGAGACTGGTGGAGCTCAAGTGTGCTTTTCTGCTTCTAGGATCCCCAGTGACAGGGACCTTGAGTTTCCTGGGGAATGACTGTGGGGAATATACTAAGCCCCAGCAGTATTTCTCTGGCTTCTGAAATGGTGCACAGAGAGGGTGGAACATGGAAGGTGTGCCTAAAGGAACCTGTGGAGACAGGAATATTCTAGGTACCATAAAGCAGAGAAAACTGTGTCTGTCACAAAGTCATAAAGATAGGGTCCTTCTCTAGTCTGACTCTTCATTCCCACAGGAATTTGGTCTTGTTTTAGTTTGTTGATTTCTACTAAGAAAGGTTAAGGGAACCATTGACTGGGGCTATAACAGACCCTAAAAGTGGGAACATGTACTAGGCATAGTGGACATGCCTATAAATCTCAGCTGCTTGGGAGGCTGAGGCAGGATGATCACAAGTTCAAGGCCACACTGGGCTTGAATGAGTTCAGAATCAACCTGGAAAACTTAGGGAAACCCTAACTCAAAGATGAGAAAATGGGTTTGTCAAAGACTGGGGTGGAGGTAGTCCAGCGGTAGACCAGTTGCCTAGCACAAAGGAGGCCCCAAGTTCAGTAACTAGTTTTTTCAAAAAATAAAAAATCCTGAAGGATTAACTTTCTCATGGGCCGTCCAAATTTTAAAATGGATGAGTTGAGCGCTTGCTGGGGTCAGAAGTGGAACTCTAGGCACTGGAAGTGACATGAAATTCATGTGGCCCTCAAGTCTGGCTCTGCAGCGCTGGGAGACGGTGACTAAGCTTATCAGACACCACCCTGGGAGGGTTCTTCTTGAGTCTAACTTTCACACCAAAATCACCCTTTCTTGTCCCTTCTCAGCCACGTTACAGACAGAGACTTCTGACAGTCGGTCTCGGGCCTGAGGGCTCTACATCTGTAATATCAACCAAACATTCGGTGAGAAGTAAGCTGACATCTAAGCTGAGTATATAACAAGACTGTCACTTGTCATTATTCCCTAAGGGTACAATATGTCAACTGTGTTATAATATTTGCATGGTAGAAGGCATTGTAAACGGGGGTGTTTTAAGATATATGGGAACAAGCTCACAGATTACATGCAAATAGGCATCTAATCTGAAGATTTGTTCCTTGCCAGGGATCCTGAACAACTCACCCCAAGTCCCAAGAAACAACTGTAATTCAAAGTCCTTTGTTTTAATGTGGGTCAATACGTATCAAAACGTGTCCTTCTAATCTCCAAGTGGCCTTAGGTTTCACATTGTCCTTGGACAAAGACAAACTCCTATATGGAAATGACAGCTGAGAAAATGACTCCTATATGAAAATAGCTGAGAAAAAGACAAGAGGACATGGAGCCAAGCAGAGCTCAGCTCCAGCCACACTGCCTCTGGCACACGGGATTGGGGACAGGAACGGGGCGGGGAGGATGCTCATCCAGAACAAATCCACAGCCTTCAAACTCTCAAATCCAGCTGCAGGTCTGGGTGAGACTGATTCCCCCAGACAGGCAGCAGAGGAACCCCATTCTGTCATACCATATGAAGTGGAGGATCATGCTTGGGTACCAACTTGAGAGGGAACCTGTTGTTTAAAACTGAGCATGAAAATGGGGAATAACCACGAGGCAGGGTGCCTGAATTTATCCTACCTCTGCCCCAGAGTAAAACAGCTCTGGCAGCAGTTACGGAGAAGAGCAGGAAGCGGACGTGCTGAAATGTGCAGGCAGCAGAAGGCTTGCCTCAGAAAGTGATGTACATGGCCCTGACCCTGGCAGTGGCCTGGAGTCTGATAGCACCGAGCTTCTGTCCGTAGGTGATTAGTAGTTGGGACTACCTGCTTTTCACAGCTATAGAGCCAAAGTGCATCTCTCAGTAGGCTGAGTGTTCTTTAAGAGACAGTAAAGGCGTGAAGAGGGTCCTCTGCCTGCACAGATCTCCGTGTTGTGGTTGCTTGCCTCATTCTGAACACACGTAGGAGACACCTCAGCAAGCCGGATCTGGGAAATCTCCAGGATAAGAAGGTTTGCCCCACCCACAGACTGCAACGCTGAGTGTAGCTATCGGTGGGTCTTGGGGTATAAAGAAGGTAAACTATAGCTGGGCGTTGGTGGCACAC
>JAQHUG010000128.1:5405721-5424484 GCA_028555095.1 Dicrostonyx torquatus
CATTGAGTTTTCCTATGCTCAGGATATCACTGAGTGTCTCAGTCAACTTCCTGTTGCCAGCAAGATGTAGCACTTGTTGCTACTGTGGCACCACGTCTGCCTGCTTGCCACCATGCTCCCCACCATAATGATAATGGACTGAACCTCTGGAACTGTAAGCAAGTCACCCAACTAAATGTTTTCCTTGTAAGAGTTGCCGTGGTCGTGGTGTCTCTTCACAGTAATAAAAACACTCAGGCAGTATGGAAATCAGTGTGGATGTCATCCTCCCCACCCCCCCAAAAAAAAACCTAGAAAATAGAATGTCACATGTATGATCCAGCTATGTTATTCTGAGTCAACAAACCTCAAAGGTGCTTTCATATCCATGTTCACTGCTGCAGGATCCACAGTAGCTGAGAAGTGAGCCAGCCTAGATGTTAATCAACAGACAAATGGGAATAGAATATGTGATACACACATACAGTGGCATTTTGTAGCTGTACAAGGATCTTTCCTTTATTAAGCAAAATAAGCCAGACTCATAACAAAATTATGTTTTATTTTATATGCAGGACGTGTGTGTGTGTGTATGTGTGTGTGTGTGTGTGTGTGTGTGTGTGTGTGTGTGTGAAGTAGAAAGGGGACTATGGGAAAGAAGAGATCTTAAGGGAAGGCTGATCGGGGAGAGGGAATAATACATGACAGAAAGCAGAAGGGAAGACTATTTGTGGGGAGGAAGAGGACCAACATGAAGGGGCAGAGAATGAAGCAAAGCAAAGTCTAGTGCCATCTACTTGTGAGATGCTAAAATGAACCTATTGTTTGAGGTTAGCCTTAAGGGAAAAAAAAAAAATCCAAGAAACAACTGCGCACATGCCTGAAATCCCTGCACGCAGAAGGTTGAACCAGGAGGGCTGTGAGGCTAGCCTAGGCTATGTAAAGAATGTAAAACTAGCCTGGCCTGCCTAATTAGATACTGGAGAGAGGGACTAGGGGGAATGGGAAAGGGAGAGGGGAAAGGAAGGAGTAGGTGGGGAGGAGGGGAAAAAGAGGAAGAAGATTCTCAGCCCATGCTGTTTGACAGTTGACTTCTAGCAGTTTTGAGGAAGCCAGGAGGCCCACATTACCAGCCTTCCCCTGTACCCTGCCATGGAAATGTGTAAGAAGGAAAGAATGTATCAATTACACTGTGTCTTTGTTGCCGAGTGGAGTTTTAGCGCAAAAGTGGGGGGCCAAACAATCTGGTTGGGGGAGGGGTGCGTGGAGCCCCTAGGACCAGGTGTTCTGGGTGGGGGCAGAGGAAGGCTCTAGATGTCTTTTGCAGCTCTCACTTCCTGGAAGCTGTAAGCAGAGCTCACCATAGCCCCCCTGACAGCTGTGAAGTTTTCTTCTCCACTGCAACCTCCTCTGCTTACCCCATCCCCGCCACTTCCTGTTATCCTTCACCGCCAGTTTAAACCTGTTCTGTGTGGAGGGGTGGGTCCCTGGATGGCAGAGCTAAACCTGTTATCTTAATTCTCTCTCCTGTAAAGACACCATTGCTGCCCCCTTAAATGGCTCCTACGATTGATTATAAGAGGGCAAAAGGGGTAAATGAGTGATTCAGTTCTGGAAACCAAGTTGGTGACCTTTTCTCAGGTGGGCAGGGCAGCCTATCTGCATGTGCCCACAGACTTGGGTTTTTTAATCTGTTATCTAGAAACAAACCAAAACACTGCCTAGCTAGCTGCCGATGAACCTATCTAAGCCATCTGCAAAACTGGGCTCCTCAGAACTCTAGGCAACCATTTGTTTAGTGCAGCAAAGAATATTTCTTTCTTTTCTTTCTTTCTTTCTTTCTTTCTTTCTTTCTTTTTTTTTTTTTTTTTTTTGGTTTTTTGAGACAGGGTTTCTCTGTGGCTTTGGAGCCTGTCCTGGAACTAGCTTTTGTAGACCAGGCTGGTCTCGAATTCACAGAGATCTGCCTGCCTCTGCCTCCCGAGTGCTGGGATTAAAGGTGTGCGCCACCACTGCCCGGCAAGAATATTTCTTAAGGTATTTGAAATCTTGCCCTAACTTTATGCTCTGAGACTCTGGAAGAGAAAAAAAAATTAAAAATTTAAAAAAATGGTCACTTGTTCTTGAAAACTTTGGTTTGGAAGCTGATGTTGGCAAAAGCAGACTGGAGAGTTGCTCAGAGGCTAAGGGTCCTTGATGTCAAGCCCGAGGAACCCAATTTGATCACTGGGACCACACTTCCACATGCGGGCCATCACACACATGCGCGCGCGCGCGCACACACACACACACACACACACACACACACACACACGCACTCACTCACACTCTCTCTCACACCTAACATAATAAAAGAATTTAATTTAAAAAGGAGAAGAATTTGGGGACTGGAGATGTCTCAGTGGTTTAGAACACTTATTGCTCCTGCAGAGGACCTGGGTTCAGTTCCCAGCACTCACTTGGTGGCTCACAACCATCCAGAACACCCTCTCCTGGCCTCTGCAGGCACCATGCATGCATAAGCACAAAACCGGGATAAATGAAGGCTGCTGTTTTCCTGAGATGGGGTTAACTATACCTTTGGACCCTGACTTCATTAGCTTTTCTAGTGATGTGCGAATACATGGCCAAAAGCAGCTCGGTGAGGAAAGGATTCATTTTATCTTATAGCTTATAGTCTATCATCCAAGGAAGTCAAGGTAGGAACTCAAGGCCGGATCCTGGAGGCAGGAGATGATGCAGAGGTCAAGGGGGAAAGCTGCTTACTGGCTTGCTCAGCCTGCTTCTTTCCTTCCTTCCTTCCTTCCTTCCTTCCGTCTTTCCTTCCTTTATCTCTTTCTCTCTCTTTTTCTAAGATTTGGGGTTTTTTAAATTATGTATACAGTGTTCTGCCTGCATGTATGCATGCATGCCAGGAAAGGGCCCCAGATCTCATTATAGATGACTGTGAGCCACTATGTGGTTGCTGGGAATTGAACTCAGGTCCTCTTGAACAGCAGCCAGTGCTCTTAACCTCTGAGCCATCTCTCCCGCCCTCAGCCTGCTTTCTTTTAACATCCAGGACCACTTGCTCAGGGATGGCACCATCCACAGTGAGCTAGGCCCTATCATTAATCAAAGCAATTCTCCACAGATTTGCCCACAGGTCAGTCTTATGGAGGCATTTTCCCAATTAAGAGTCCCTCTTCCCAGATATGTCTAGGTTTGTGTCAAGTTGACAAAAAACCACCAGCACAAACCTCAGGGTGCTGAATGGAAGCCTTAGCCAGAGCAGAGGCAAGCTAGGGTCCCAGCTGATGCAATGTACCTCTCCACATAGGAAATGTTTTAGGGCAAATGCTGAGGGTCAGGTGACTCTTCCAACATAGTGGGACGTTACAAGATGGTTTAACTCCAGGTAACAAAAGCCCAGGCCACTAATTAATACTATGGACCACCAGCAAGTCACAAGCATTGAGGTTCTTTAGATCCACTTGGAAAAACCATTTAGGTTTTGGGAAATCACTCACAGTCCTGCACATTTCCACATATTCTAAGTGGCCACCATGCTTGTGGCGCATAGACCAGACTTTGAGAAACCAGGCCAGTCTCCAGGTTCACCATGCCACTCATTACATCGGCAAGGAGCCAAGATTCCCCAAAGAGGCCCCTGGGTGCAGGTGTGAGCAAGATGCCCTTCCAGCCTAGCATTTTTTTCCCAAAGAGAAACTTCTGTTAAAGGTACCACAGCTGTCTTCACTGACACCTCCAGCCCCGAGGTAAAAGAGGCACCCCTCTAAGCTTACACAGTGCTAGAACTGAGGGGAGCCAGGTTTGCCTGACCCCAGAACCTGGCCTCTGGTGACAGGATGTTGCTTTTGTGGTATAAGGGGAACAGTGAGATCATGTTCTTTGGCAGCAGGAAACAAAAGTATCACAAAGGACTGCAAGCCTATGATAAGGTCAGAGGATGCCCCGAGCTTCATCACACTGGAAGATGACTGCACAACCAACTTGAGCAGCATCCAGAAGCAGACTGCATCATCCAGGGCCACCCAGTTTTTCATTGGTGTTGGGTATCTGCTCAACTGGAGCATGAGCTTCACGAAGCATGTATTATATTCTTCTCTGTTGTCTCCGGTGCTTAGTATAGTACTGACTTTTAAGAAACCTTTGTGAAATAAAGGAAGGAAGGAGGGAGGGAGGAGAGGCAGAGGGGACAGAAGGAGAGACGGAGGGAGGGAGAAGGAAGGAAGGATAGAGGGAGAGAGGGAGGGAGGGAGGGAAGAAAGAAGAAGGAAGAAAAAGAAGGAAGGAAGAAAAGGAAGGAAGGAAGGAAGGAAGGAAGGAAGGAAGGAAGGAAGGAAGGAAGGGTGTGTTTCCATGCTTTCTCTCTCCCTGGGGAATGTGTGGAACCTGTCTTGCTCATATTCACCCACAAATGACAAACACTGGAAGTCTGAACACCGCAGCCTCCAGCTGCTCTGCCTTTCAATCAGTGTCTCCGTCTGTGCTCCACCCCACAATCCCATCAGGAATCAGCATCATCAGGACAGGTCATCAGCAGACGGAAGCATCCAGAAGCTGAGTAGCCTCCCACACGTCCTGGCTGGCAGGCAAGAGCACCTGCTGGGGGCTTCCTCCTGCTTTCCCCCCTCAGAGAAACTGAGATGGCACAAGAACACCTGCTGGCTTGAGCTGCTTGTCACAGCTGCCAACTCACCCACACTCAGAGAAGCCTCAGAAACTCCCAGTGTGACTGGGGGACCGGACAGTGCTCCTTGTGCCTTCCAGGCAGTAGTAAGGGGCAGGGAGATGACATCATTTAAATGAAGCAGCCTACAATTTTATGACCATATTCAGCCTTCCAGTCACTTGTCCCCAGCTTCACAGGGACCATGAGACCCCAACCCTCTTTCCAAACACTTTTTTTTTCCCAGTGTCCTTGATGGAGTCTCATCATCTGCCATCAAGGCCCCACACTTCATGATTGTTGAGGGGTGTTTTGGATTCCTCAGGAGCTCACAGGGTTGTCCCCCAGTGCTGTTGGCCTTGGAGGCATCTCTCTGCAGGGCCACGTGTGGCTCACTGCTGTCTGCCTTCTTTTTATGCTTACTTTATTCTAATAGGTACGCCTTTCCAGCATCCAGTTTCCTGCCTCCTTTCCCAGCACTGCTCAGACACACCTTGCCCTTGCTAGCTAACAGGCCTGCTCCTTCCCGGTGACTGACTGTTCAGCAGGCCTAGCTTCCCAGGCGTGGTCACCTCCAACCACGCATTTGATCACTCAGACATGACGGAGGATTGACAGGCCTTCCCAAGCTATTCCCAAGATGGGAATGGGAATTCGGATTTGAGAAAACTGCCATGGAGCAGTTTTCCCCACTGGGTGCAGGAATAGGTCCTGGTCCTAAAGTCACAGTTGACCTCAGGGAGCTTTGAGTCAATGCAGTGCACTGCAAAGACACCCCTGAAATCAATGTCCAAGATGGAACTTGATAGAGTGGTAAAGAAAGTCGAATTCATTTTCTTGTCCATCCACAAAATCTTTGACCTGCCTGGGAGTGAAGCTGTGGGCTCTGGCCTGGGATGGCTACAAGCCCCTGGACTTGAAGAGCTGTCACGCGCAGTTCCAGCTCCCTCCCAGGGTGGTCTTCGAGCATCCCCTCAAAGCTGGTCTTGTGCGGAATGTATAGTCAGGTAGTGGGGCTTTTCAGAGGGTGAACCTGCCGGCAACTTCTATTTATGGGGAGGCATCCTCAGATACATACAGCTCTCTGTTGCGGAGAACTTGCTTGGTTGAGCTCCTAGCAGATGCCAAAGTGCAAGGCTGCAGTTTCTGGCAGAGAAGGGCACAGTCTGTCACAAACAATGGGGGTAGCCTTGGCATAGTAAAACAAGTTGACAGCAGCAGATGCCCGCATGTCCCGTCTCGATTTGTGCGCTGCCAAATCCAGGGAGCAATCTGGAGTTTTGTCTTTGATTTAGGGAAAATGAACAGCAAAGGGCTGTGGTTGTCTCTTTAGGAAATGGTCACAAACTGGGGCATACTTAGCTCTGGCTGGTTGTAGCTTTAGGACCAATGAAATTACTAAAGGCAGTAGAACAGGGACTAGGGTTCAGCACGTGGCTGCAGTCATGGCCAGATCAGTCATGTGGCCTGACGGGCCGGCCCTTCTTTCCCTGTGTGTCTAACCAACCCTAGGGTGCTAGGCACTGACCAGCAGCACCTGAATTGCTACATCATACTGTTGGCTAGTTCAGGAGAATCAAGAAGGGCTGTACCTCTGTGGAGGCAGTGAGCCTGGTGTCATCCCGCAGTCTGTAGGTTCCTGTCCTTTAGTAAACCCTAACCATATCTAAGAAGGCAGAACAGCCCTCTTAGGTGGGTGTGCCCTTTGAAGATGCACAGAGCCACGTGTAGTAGTTGTAGATGTAGGTGCCAAGCCAGTCAGTATCCCAGGGCCTCCGACTGTTCACTAGTAATTTGCATTAGAGACACTGAAGGGACACTAGCCCACTTGAGCCTGTGGCTCTAGCAGGCCTTGTCCTTCTCGCCATTCCCTCTGCCTTGCTAAAAACCATTAGGTTACGTTCCTAAAGCTAGCCACCAAGGCCTAATTCCTTATTTGGCCACTTCTTCCACCTGAGATTGACTGCCAAAGTCCAGCAATCAAAAGCCCCAGTCCCCTAGCTCCTTTACTACCCCATCCTTGCCCATTCTAGCACAGACCTCCCCCTTTTTCTCTTCTTAAGAATGACACCTGAAGATCGTTTGCTGCTGTTTTCTGCCTGAGTCAGAAAGCAGCGACTTTAACTTTTCTCCCTTGCTTAGTGAAGGAGCTCTCTGTGAAAACAGGTGTTTGGGTGTGGTTGGTACCTAATCTGGGATCTGAAAAGGATCTCCCCCTTCCCCCACCCCCGCACCATTGTTCAATGCAGGAGTCCCCTTCAGACACAACAAACACATCTACTCACTCCACCAAAGTCCAACTTGGTGAACCAATGTTTTATTGGGGTTGATTTCAGGAATGTTCATTTCAGATGAGGGGTTACTTACAGGAGCAGAAATGACTCGGAGACAGCTGTCTCGCCAAGGCCCACCTGACATGGGTAACATCACACAAAGCTGGGAACCTGAAGCATACGGCATAGCCTTCAGGCAGCTCTACAGGTTGGAGAGTGACCGGGTGCCTCCATTGTTCTAAACCTCTTCAGGTAGCTCAGCTTTTTCCAGGCAGCTAATCTGGTTTCAGGATCTTCTTTGCAGCTCAGTTTCCTTCTATCTGAGGTGGACAGTAAGCTTTTAATTGCTTACTCTAGCAGGGAGAGACCCAATGAATCTGGTCAGCTTCAGGGACTTCCTGAAGTTACCTTGAATTGTTTACCTTCCTGCTCAAGAGTCTTCCCTGAAGAATGGAATGTTTCAATCTGGGAGGAAACTGTTAAAAAATACTAACCCAACAGAAAAGTAGGGTAAAAGGATCCAGAGAGGGGACTATTGATCAGAAAACACAAATATCCAATAAATACGTGGAAATGTGTTCAGGTTCTCTGGCCACCTGGCAACAGTGAGACCTGTGCAAAATTGAGGCGATTGAGGCTGTCAAGTGGTGGTACAAAGGGGCTGTCACATATAATTGGTAGGAATGGTCCAACAACACTGGAAGGGTCTCTGTGAGTCTCTGTCAGATCCTAGGGGCAAGCCCTTTGACCTTATCATCCCATTTCTCAGAAGCCATACTAATGAAATAGTTGCAAGTTATAGAGTGGTTATTGTTGTCTTGCTTATAATGCTTTTAAAAAGATTTATTATGTATACAGTGTGTTGCCTGCATTTATGCCTACATGGTAAAAGAGAGCACTAGATCTCATTACAGATGGTTGTGAGCCACCATGTGGTTGCTGGACATTGAACTCAGAACCTCCGGAAGAGCAGCCAGTGCTCTTAACTGCTGAGCCATCTTTCCTGCCCCACTTATAATGTGTTAAAAGAAAGGAAGGGGCATTTAGGGTCAGGTGGAAGCCTGGTGCAGGGGAATCTCTCAGGAGTGTATGGGACCCCACTTAGACTACTACCAATAGTGGATAAGTAGCATGAACTGCCCATCTCCTGTGACCAGATTGGTACCTGGCCCACTTGTCATCAGAGAGGCATCATCCAGCAACTGATGGAGGCAGTTGCTGAGAGCCACAGCCAAACGTTAGGAGTTCAGGAATCCTGTAGAGGAGGAGGATAAAGGAGCCAGAGGGGTCAAGGACACTGCAGGAAAAAAAAAAAAAAAGCTCACACAATTAACTAACCTGGGTTCATAGGGGCCAACAAAGTCTGAACTGACAACCAGGAAGCCTGCATGAGTCCGACCTAGGCCCTCTGTATATATACATTACAGTTGTGTAGCTTGGTCCTCCTATGGGACTGCTAACAGCAGGAACAGGGGCTATCTCCAACTCTTTTACTGGTTTTTGGAACCCTACTTCTCAGACTAGGTCACCTTAATATATGGGGAGGTGCTTAGTCTTACTGCAACTTGATATGCCATATTTTGTTGATACTCATTGGAGACCTGGCCTTTCCTGGGTGGAGATGGAAGAAAGGGGAGTTGAGGGATGGGAAAGGGAAGTGGGGGAGAGGGACTGGGAGGGAAGGATGGGGGAGGTTGCATTGGGGGTATAAAATAAATAGATTAATTTTAAAAGAAAGAAAGAAAAACAATGTAAATGCAAAGGGAAAGTGAGGAAGAAAAAAAAGGAGAGAGGCAAAAAACAGGAAGGAGGAAGGGTGTGAGGAGGAATATAGCCAACATGACATCTATGCATGTAAGAAAGTTTTAATAGAAAAAAACAACAAAGGAAAGATAAAGGGGCAGATGGGTGAAGGGGGAGAAGCTGTCTGCTTATCAATAGTAAGATGGCTAGCAAGTAGTAGGCCTGCGGGTACAGGGAGAGCTCCAGGCTCTAATGCAGCCACAATGCTGCTATCCATGGCCAGCTGGCAGGAATAAGCAGGGCACAGTCCTTGCAGAGTGGTATTAGAACAACATCTATTTTCATCTTTTGAAGACAGGGTGGGCTAGACATCCAGGAGGCTGCATATTCAGCTACGCCCAGCAGTTACATCTAGAGAGCAGAGCAGTAAGAGGCAGGGCATCCGTGCTTCACTCTCTACTCCCTGAACATAAATCTGCGGGCTTGCGTTTCTTTATTGCCATCTGCCTTCCCAGTTTCTAAGATGCTGTCAGCATGAGGCTGACCTAGGGAGGCTGCAGCTGGAGGAGAGTCTGGAGGAAGACCAGAGGTGGCATGTGACATTTCCAGTGCCCATCCAATATCTCACATAAAGATACAGCCCACAGATGCTAAGCGGACTCTGAGGCCTGAGCACAAGGATTAGACTGGAGATTCCCAGTAGAGGACAAGTCCCTTAGAACTTTGGTACAGTGAGGGGCAGAGGTGTCCCACAAGATAGGGTAAGACTCAGATCCAAGTGTAGTGCACACCCGAGACCTGGGTTCCGCTGTCCTTCCTATGGATGAGTGTCTGTATGAATCCAAACAAGTTCAGGGTTCAGGTTGATTTCCCTACCCATTGACATCTTGTTAAAGCTCCTTTATCTTACTCTTGGTCTTACTCTCTGCTTTTTCTTCAAATCTGCCACTGTCTGGGACTGAACTTTTTTATTGTTAACTTTTAAAAAGACTTACTGTGTTTTGCCTGCATATATGTGCACCCACTGTGTGTGGTGCCCACAGAGGTCATACCAGGGAGTTAGAACCCTTGTTCTATACTCTTAGTCTCTTGTTTTACTCATTTATACCCTGATCTTGATCATTCAGTCTAGTGCTTGGAGACTGACTTGTTTTTGTTTTCCTGAGAGCTTGATGGGAATCACTGATGTCTAGTTGGATCTCTCTGATTTTTAAAGCAGCAGCAGCCTTAAGCTTCCCTCTAGAGTCAAACTTCCTCTATCCCAAAGGTTCTGATAACCAGTGCTGGCATGCTAGAGAATATTATTTTAAGGTGTGTTACTTTTGTTTATGCTCTGAAACATTTGTTTAATGATGCAAAGATGTGTTTGATTAAATAATATTCACCTGCAGTCAGAAGGCTAAGTCAGCACTAGTTGACAGGAAGTGGTAGGGAGGAGCCAGGTGGAGAATGGGTTTTTAAATGGGAGCGCGTGGGGTGGGGAGAAGCATGAGAGCTTCTGGAGAGATGCAAGAGGAGAGGAGGGAGCTACTTGCTATTAAGACTCTCTGAGAAGCAGAATTCCATCTCAACCTTTGAATTTTGAGTTCTTTAGAAGGACAGAGATTTAGATCAGTTCCCTTTGTAGCTTTGAAAAAGTTGGTGCTGGAGGAAACATAATTCCCTTGGGCTGCGACTCTTGTGTTATAACTGCTGCTGGTAGAAGCAGAGTCTCAGTGACTGATAAGACAGCCATGGCTTAAAAGGCAGCAACAATTTAAAGAAAAGGACAACAATTGGTGCCCCATATTGGGCGTCAAAATGTTGTTGCTTGCTCTTATTCTTTTAGCAGGCTCACTAATAGCTCCTGAATAAATCACACATGGAAGTTTATTCTTAATTACAAATGCCTTGTTTTAGCTTGACTGGTCTTGCCAGCTTAAATTATTCTGACTACCATTTGCCTCTGACTTTTTCCTTTTCTTCTGTATATCTTACTTTCACTCTTAATCCATGGATGGCTGGGTGACTGGATGGCTGGCCCTTGATGTTCTCACTGCTCCTTCTCTTCCTCATTTCTCCTTTTGTTTATATTCTCTACCTTCTAGCCCCACCTATTCCTCTCTCCTGCCTCACTATTGGCCGTTCAGCTCTTTATTAGACTACCATTTGGTTTTTTGTTTGTTTGTTTGTTTGTTTGGTTTGGTTTTTTCGAGACAGGGTTTCTCTGTGGCTTTGGAGCCTGTCCTGGAACTAGCTCTTGTAGACCAGGCTGGTCTCGAACTCACAAAGATCACAAAGATGCCTTTGTGATCTTTGTGATCTTGTAGACCAGGCTGGTCTCGAACTCACAAAGATGCCTCCCGAGTGCTGGGATTAAAGGCGTGCACTACCACCGCCCGGCCAGACTACCATTTGTTGAAAAAATGAAGAGAAGAATTTAGGAAGAGAAAAGGTCAAAAAGTTTGTTGTCATTTAATACTGCATAATAAAGATAAATATAAAAGCAGGGGCTGAGGAGCTAGCTCAGGTGGTAGGTGCTTGCTTTGCAAGTATGTGGAGCTGAGTCTGATTCCCAGAACCTACATACAAAACAGCAAGGCACTTGTAATTCCAGATCCAGGGAGCTGAAACAGGCATATTCCTATGGCTAGCTGGCCAGTCAGCCTAGTCTAGGTGGTGAGGACAAAGACAATGAGAGACCGTCTCAAATAAAAAGGTAGATGGCACCTGAGGAAGGATACCCAGGGTTGTCCTTTGTTCTCTGTGTGCATATGTACTCTTGTATCTGCACATGCATGTGTGTATGGTACATGCATGTGTGTATGGTACACACAGACAGACAGACACACACACACAAAACACATAAGAAATATTATATAAACATAAGAAAGGGGATTAAAAACCTATTCAGTGATGTTGAAAATAAGAATAATAGTAAGAAGGGCCAGAGAGATAGCTCAGCAGTCAGGAGTAAGTACTGTTCTTGCAGGGGACCTGAGATCAATTCCCAGCACTCAGGCCAGGCAGCTCATACTGTGTGTGATATCAGTTCCAGGGGAGCCAACGTTCTCTTGTGATCTCAGAGGGCAGCACAGTCAGGCACACACCCCATACTTAGCACGCTCTTATAGACATAGCTAAAAATAAAATCTAAAAATCAATAATACGAAGAGTATAATAAATGAGGAAAGAAGAAAAACACAATGGCCAAAGAAAATGAAACAGCAACAAAAGCAGTGTGTTGGACAGCAGTTCCAAATTCTGCCTGTGTGTTTTGGAGTCTGCCGGGTAGAAGGTGCGCTCAGTTAGAGTTGGGTTGAAGTGGAACTTCTGTTTTGTTATATTTAACTAGTGCTGAGCTCAGAGTGGCCAAGGGTTGGTTGCCCAACAGTGACACAATCACTTTGTGGACTTCTCTTCTTTATGTACCAGAAGCTACTCTGACTGTCTGATCTTTTCAGTCTGAGGACAAGGCAGGTTCTCCCTCTCTTCCTCCCAAGTTTGTACACCTTAGGTAGGCTAATGTCCAGTCCAGAGCGTGGACTGTGCTGGGTGTCAGTGAGGTAGGTGGAGCACTGTGCTGTGTCACCGGAGATCCTGTCTCTGTGTTTTCTGATCCTGCTGGGCAATAAATGCCTTGTGGAAGGGAAGAGGGCATAGTGAGTGCCTACTGCTCTCACTTTAGAGTTCTCTGTTCTTCAAGTGAAAAAAAAAATGCAGGGCAGAGGTAGTTCAAGCTGCTTGCTGACCCCTGGGTTAGGGTTTTCAGACTCCACCCTTACCCCACTTCTTACTAAAGTGTGCAGTAGCCATGCATGGCAGAGCTAAAATCTTCTACTACCTGAACTTCCTGATGTGTCCCTGTCAAGGCCATCCCAATCCACAACCGCCACCTTCCACTCAAAGACTGTGGGAGGCAGGTGACCTGGGATTGCTTGTTATCAGGTCCCAGAGAGACTCAATCTTGAAGAATGGCCAGACTAAGACAGGGTGGATCTCTTTTCAGGGATAACCCATACAGGATGAGTCACTGTCTGACCACACCAATGCAAAAGTTCGGGGCTTGTCTGCTGATAGCACTATTGATCTTTTCTCACCAATACCACCAGAATTACCTTGAGGATGCAATTCCGTGTCTGCTGGCTGATGAGTCATGCAGGCGGAGCCTTTGCTCCTTGCTCATTTCTGCTGAGTCATTAACCCGTTTTTCCACATTAATCAGCTGTCCTGTCACCCTCTTTGTGACTTCCAATGTCCATCATCAAACCCCAGAAGTCTGCACTCTCATAATGGTCTTTGGAGCTCCCAAATCTCCTTCCTTTAGTGTCCTGATTCCAGATCCCCAGTGGTTCAAGTTTCATGCTGCAGAGAAGCCCTCCTGTCCTGAGGAATCCCCACCCATCTCTTCTGTTCTTCATACTCCTGCACAGGCAGAGCCCAGACCTCTTACTCTGTAAGATTTCAATGTCTATTGCATTTTATTCATGTTTTCTCATTTAACTGCCAAAAGGCAGCTGTGTTGTTGTGGGTGTTCTTACTTTTATCATTGTCCCTGCTTTGCTGAGAGATAAGCAGAGGGTATTAGATGAGCTGCCCCTTATATTCCATGTAGTGTGACAAATCACCATCAGTTCAACTACCTACAGCACACATTCATGACCCTGGGAGTTCTTATCTAGATCCTCAGCATCAGGTCTTTCCAAAGCATCAGCCAGGCCAGGGTTTCATGCGAGGTTCAACTGGGCAAGGTTCCAAATTACTCAGTGGTCATTGATGGATCTTCACCTCTGAGGAGCTTTGGGCTGGACTTCCATTACACTCTGAGCTGTGTGTTTTCTTCTAGCTTCACCGGTGCCTGTGCACAGAGCCGGAAGCTGAGAAACCACGAGAGGAAGAGAGCCTGCAAGCTCTTATTGTTATAAGAGTCCAGGAGTGACTCCATCACCTTTGCTGCATTGGTGAGATGGAAGCAAGATGCCACACACACACTGCATTCGAGCGAAAGCTCTGCACAGAGCTTGAACAGCAGGAAGAGGGGCCTCAGGAAGCCATACTTAATGCCTGGACCCTTACTAGTTGTGTCCTGCTCTGGCCTCCCCCAAACGAGAGAAGCAATGATATCGTTTACCTCATATAACTCCATTTAAAAGAATGTTTTTATTCAGGGATGCTAGAAAAAAATCAGCATGCTTTCCAAAACAGAGCTATCAAAGACCCAGAGGCAGACGTGATGACAGAAGAGCCTGGGATGCTTGGCTTATAAAGGCCACAGGTGGCAGCTTTCAACCCAGCCCTCTCACTCAGACACAGGCACAGTCCCACAAACTGCCACTCTGGGGACGGATGTGGATCTGAGAAGCAGGAGACAACCAGCATCCACCACATCAACGTTCTCTGTGTGTCACCTTCCAAACCACTTGGAAGGACACAAACAAGCCGAGACTAAAGGTTTCCTGTCAGTGGCAGCCAGGAAAACAATCTTCTGTCAGTCGTGGCCACTAGTCCTTTACTCTCTCTACTCTTGACTGCTTCTGACAGGGATTGTTACTGGCCAGGGGGCTTCTAACCAGCTCACAGGGAGTATCTTCAGCTCTAAAGTCCCAGCTTGTCCACTGCCTCATTCCTCAGAAGGTCACTCCTCTTTCTCCAAACCTAGCCATCTCTTTCTCTAGTACATTCTGTACTTAGCTTGCCTCAAGAGTTAATAAGTTATTCATGGAGCGCTCATTAGCGAGCAGATAGCCCTCCAAGCACCGACAGGAATCCACGGAGATAGACATTCACATAGACGCCAAGACTATAAGAGCTGAGAGCACAGCCCTGAAGTCAGAGAGATCCATTTTGGCAGTGACCTGTACTTTGGCACGATGCTTCAACTTTCTGAACCCTTTGCTCTTCTATAACATGGAAATGTTTTCTCTACTTTGCAAGTCAGTTGCAAGGGTTAAGTGATTTAATTCTAGGTGAGCACTTAGCACCATGCCCCTAGTAAATACCTAACACTTCACCATCCCCAGTGGATGGAGAGCTCTGTGAAGGCTGGCTATGTCTTTCCTGTTCACCTCCACGTCCTCAATACCCCAGGCAAGTCTGGCAGGTGGCAAAAACTTAACAAACATTTGTCAAATGGGTTACTAAATGAATCGGTAATACTGTGGTTAATGACTAAAATGGTTATCTGGTGTAACTCTCCCAAGAGCTCAAAGCTCTCTCAGTGCTGCCTAATTCAGTTTCAAAGTCCACCTTGTCTGAAAAGTAACAAGTCTGGCCATTTAGCTGGGCATTTGGCTGCATTCTGAAGGGTTAACTTTGGTTTGCCTGAAACCACAGAATAAATCTGGTCACAGGGTTGGCATGGTTACAGGAGTGAGGCCCAAATTCTTAGATTCTCAGCTCTTTACTCCTACACATTCAGCATATTCAGATCAGCTTTTCTTGATCAACTTAGCAAGCAAGGAAAAATCCCTGTGAACTCCAGATTTGGGGCAGATTCATGACCATGAATCATTTTGGTGCTAGCAGTAGAACACAAGATATGATCAGATATCCTCGCAGAGTTTGCCAAGCATTCCAGGGGTGACCTCCTCTATGTATTCACTACTTAGCATGACCAGCATCCATTCTAGGGCTTGTGAACAAACCTCATCTCAACCCCACAGCTCTGTGACAAGACATTCGACTTGTTTCCATTTTCATCAAAAAGAAGGAAACCAATACCTTGTGAGAACTTAATGATCGCACATGTATGATAAAAGGCACCTTGCCCAGCACAGTTCCCAAGGAATGTGGAGGGCTTCAAAGTCTCTCACACTCTGCACAGTATCCAGTTGTGGAGTTTTATGTTAGTTACTATCTCCTGCAAGAAGAAGCTTCTCCACTGAGGGCTGAGTGATGCACTAATCTGTGGGTATAGCAATGTCATTAGGCATCATTGTACTGCTATGTTCCTTTAGCAGAATAATAGTAGTAGGTTTTCCCTTAGGGCCTGTGACCTATGTAGTCTCAGGGCCTCATTAACTGTGATGGGTATGTGCTCCATTTCATGGAGTAGGCCTTACCTCCAATTGAAAAGTGGTTGGTTACTCTTGTAACATCTGTGCCATTATTACACCAAGTGGGCGTATCTTGCAGACAGGTCACTATTGTAACCAGATAATTGGGTAAATTGGTGATGACTTTTGTCCTCTGGCAGCATGTATAGCACTTTCCAGCACTATGAATGCTAATCGTAGGGATAAGCTTCCAGTTGAACAGATCTTGAGTTCTCTATGTCCTGTAGCATAAGTACATAGTGTCTTCAAGAACAGGGTCTTACCATCAGGTTACAAAGGGCAACCAATAGCATTGACAATAATTTGTAATGTTTGGGAGGAGCTGTAGTACCCCTTTGGACAATAACTCAAAAAGATGTAATCCATTTCTGGTACTGGGGATTTTATTGGGTAGCATACGATGTCTAGTTAGGACATTGTGTTCCCCATTATACGGTAACTCCATTCAAGCTCCTTTTATAGATGTATATATTTCAATGTTCTCATTCTTAATCATGTCGTTAAAAGGATGAGACGAAAACATATGAGACAGGGATTTTTTTTCATCCATTGAGGCAATACAAGTAGGTTTATGAAATGAACCAGCTCTAAGTATAAATGTTCTGAGATAGCTGAGGACTGATGATGAAGAGCAGGAAACCAAAGCAGGGAGGACAAAACAGCACACAGTCTACAGGGCGGCTCAGTCACGTTGCCTTGAAGGTAATCCGTGGCGAGAATCATTCCTGGGACAAAGGGCAGAAACGTTCAAAAGGACAAGTCTCACTTCGTTCATTTATTTATTGCTTTGTTGGTTAACACAATAGTTACTGAATGCCAACTCTAAGTTGAGTGCTGTGTGATGTTCAGGATGTAACTGGAATAAAAACAGACATTGCCTATGCCCCTCGAATTTTGCAGTATGCTAAACACTATTACATCAAGTAAGAATTTGCCAAAGTCACAAGCTCTAGAGCTTCAGCTCCAACTATGGTTATTTTCTATGCCAACACTTTTGGCTCAAGTCTGAGTTTTATTATCTTGTGTTAGTCACTCTGTCTATTGACCTGATGAATTTCTATTCTGACTCATCCAGTACAACCAGATTTTGACGTCGTGATATCAAAAGCCTATTAGTAGAAGGTGTTTGGTTTGGGATTTTATTCATTTTTTTGGTTTTGTTTTGTTTGGGGGTTTTGGTGGGGTTGTTGTTTGGTTTGTGGGGTTATTTGTTTCTTGTCTATGGACAAGATTTTAGCTGGATTTGATCATTTGGTAACTTGCATATGTGATTAGTTGATGGAGGTTTTTTTTTAATTGGTCTACTCCAATATTCTTACTCATTACTGCTAATTACCCAATGTGTCTGATAGGCCAGAAGAATGCCTAATGGATGATCTAATGCCTAGGCGGAAACACGTTCAGGTTCCGGGGAGGCAGGCAGGTCTTGCGTCCTCTATTCTGTTTTGCAGTACTTTTGCTTTCAGAGGTTTGGGGAAACAGAATCAGGTCCTGATGACCATGGAGTTGTTTGAGTCTAAGGAACTTTTCATCTTGAGCTTACCATGCTTATTGTGAACGCTCATTTTGGAGAAAACTCTCAGTCTGTCTTTGTGTTTTTGTTTGGTTTCTGTAGTGCTGGGAACTTGAACATACTGGGCAAGAACTCTGCTGCTGAGCTACATCAAGCCTGAGGCTCTCGTTCATACTTGTTTCATGTTACATGTACTTATCTTGGCAAGGTATTTCGGGTTTAAAATGTAGCGCTCCATTGGATGAGTCTTGACAACTAAAAAGCCACTTTTCAAGGAGCTATGGATCATGTGAAAGAAAGGATAAAGGAAGAGGGAAGAAAAAAAAGACCCTAGCAACAGACCTGTGACTGCTGGGAAACACGCAGTTTGCAGCATGCATGAAGGAGAAGCTGGACGCTGCGTGCACCCCGCCCCATGTTCATTCCTGCTATGCTTCTGTAGGTCCATTTACAATGAAGTCCAAGCTAATGCCAATCTTCAAACACTCAGCATTTGGGCAGACACATGGATTGTTTGCTTTGAGAGAATGGCAACAGCTACTCTTCCCCCAGAGTTGGCTGACAGAACGTTTTTGAAACACAGACTGTCATGACTGCTGGCACACAGGATATGTGGAATGAAAGAGGGCTTTCAAAAAAGAAAAGTGTAGATTACAACAATAGGCCTACACATTCAGTTCTTTTGGTAAATGTCAAATTTTACTCACCAGCCTCACACAGCCAGCAGCGATTACTCTTCCTTGGGTATTCCCCTTGAAAATTTTGTTTCTTGGCAGTTTGTTAAGAAAGACACAAATTAGACCGAGCTGAATTACCCCACCAATAAAGCTCATGTTGCCTCCTCACGCCCAGCTCTGCCCTTCCTCTTGGCAGGGATCCTCCTACACCATGGCTTTGGCCTTGTCCCCAGGTTTCCTGGTCTGGCCCACATTAGAATGGGAGGTGGCAGAGGAGAGAGAGCTGGAATAGCTGAATGTTTGAGGACTTTAGATCTGGGACAAGAAAGGCTTGATTTTTTTATTTCAAATCTACTTTGTACTAGGTGAATCTTGGCCCCCATCTCTACATAAATCTTGATAATAATAAGAACTTATTGTTACTGTTACTTTTGTTTTATACTAGAGATTGAACTCGGGACCTTAGACATGATTGACAAGCACTCTGTCACCGAGAGCTACACTCCAGTCCCACATGATCTTATTAAAAATCATATTGAGGGATAAAGGTCTTGGAGAGAGCAGGGATACAAGGAACATACCTAAACATAAGGCAATACACAGCAAGCCAACAGCCAACATCAAACTAAATGGAGAAAAACTCACAATGATCCCACTGAAATCAGGAACAAGACAAGGTTGTCCACTCTCTCCATATCTATTCAATATAGTTCTTGAGGTCCTAGCTAGAGCAATAAGACAACAAAAGGAAATCAAGGGGACACAAATCAGAAAAGAAAAAGTCAAACTCTTATTATTTGCTGGTGATATGATAGTTTACATAAGTGACCCCAAAAATTCTACCAAGGAACTTCATAAACACTTTCAGTAAT
>JAQHUG010000128.1:5426716-5453894 GCA_028555095.1 Dicrostonyx torquatus
AGGCTGGTCGGCAGAGTAAGTTCCAGGACAGAGATACCCTGTCTTGGAAAACAAAAGCAAACAAACAAACATTGGGACAGATACCACACACTACACATAACCTGTAACCAGAGATGCTCTTGGTTTTTATTAGCTGTCCTGGTCATAGGCTTCTTGCTAGTAAGAGTGATTTAAGAGAGCAGTGCTTATGTGAACTTTGTAATAGTGTTTATCAGAATCAGCTTCCTTATGCATTAGTTAGTGCTGTCCAATGCAATATTGAGCATTAGTAGAAATTTCTATATCCATGCTGCCTGCCCTGGTGCAGCCAGTTACTGCATGTAATTGAGCACTTCTGGTTTGCCTATAGGAAGTGACATTCAAATTTCATTAATTTAAATTTAAATAGTCACTCTTGTATGTTCTATAGCTACCATGTTAGACTGCACAGATTCATGAGATTACAAATGCCAAATTTGCATGAAAGGGGACCAACACTGTGATAGTCTCATTAACAGAAATATAGGGGTGTCTAGAACTGGTAGGACTAAGTCTGAAAGAGTCAAATTTTCAATGCATTATGGATGCAATTCTTCTTGCATCTGTCAGCATTTGAATAAGCAAAATATGAAGTAACTCTCATCTTAGAAGCCTGGTTTCAAGAACTGTTTGATTAACTATAAATTTTACTAAAATGAAAAAGATTTGAAATTTGCAAAATTTGTGCCATTTGGTGGTAAACAGGTATAGCAAACAATGACCCAGCACCAGACATGTTCAACAAATCTCAGCATGTACAGAAGAGTTTCTGGAATGTTCTCCTCAGAGGACACTGAACTTGTACTGCTGAGAGCCTTTTAGGGGATGGTGACAGGGAAGCAATGTCAGTGCAATGAGATCCCCCGCTGACAGACTAATGAAAGAGCTCACATGAGGAGAAACTGATAAAGGTTTCATGTGTTTTGTTCCTGTTGGCACAACCCAAGACATTAGCATAAATGGTGTCTGTTCAGTAATGACTTCAACGAGCCATACGTGTTATGAGAGAGTGTCTACTACCTATGATCTGTTTAAGTGATGTAAGATGGTGATACAGATGGGCAAGAGTCCACGATGAAAAACACTGACTTTACATTACTTACTGTTGAGCCCAGAACTGAACATGGTTGACCTTAAAGCCATCTTCCACTGGGATCTAAAGGCCTGGTTTTGAGTCTTGGTTCTGCCAGTTACCAGTTGGGATGCCTTCAGCAAGCTACCTTAGACCCTGCGTCCTCCCATTCCTGCATGCGTAAATGGGGCAATAATGCCCCCTCACAGATTCTTCTCAGGGTTGAATGGAAAACTATGAAGCAATCTGCAAAGGAACCGTTGCCCTATTATCAGCATCAGGTATTTTACGTTCTCAGCTATAATCTATGGGATGTGGCACAGCAAGCTGACCAGACTGTAGATGAGGAGGCAAAGGCTGTAAGGGTTAAATACCTGGCCCGTGGTTCTACAGTGGGCTCCTCACAACCACAGAACACCGAATGAAGCTGCCCCAGCGAATCAATAGTTTCAGACATTTTTCAGATACCTGGCTCTAGAAAGGTCTAAAATGACAAGACTGTAGGGGGAGAAGCCCCAGCTACTGTCTCCGAGGGGAAGGAGAGGCTCTTTCTCAGGGCCCTTGTGAGTTACAACAATAGACAGCCAACTGGACCAGGTCCAGTTGCACTGGTAAATGGTGCTTTCCCGCACCACAGCACCCTCACTGCCTTGGGAAGTGCTTGGGCTGCTGCTTTGCCACAGCAGAGTTGAGCAATTGTGATAGAGACCACGTGATGCGCAAAGTCAAAAGTCTGCACTATCTGCCACTTACCGAATACATTAAAGAACGTGGTCCTTCCGTCCTCACGGTCTGGCTGTTAGAAGGGTGTGGCTCACGATATCAGGGCAGCTGCTAGTATTACGGCCAGCACCGCTATGTAGCACAAATAAGAAAAACCCAGAGACAGATATTGGGGTTCAGCCTGAAGATGAGAAAAGCAAAGCAGTCAGCCACTGGCTCTAACCTCCACCTCAGAGCGAAATGGCGATCCTGCCTCCAGGACTCCTCAGAGTGAGACTGCGCTGAGAGCTGTCTCCTCCCATTTTATATTCTTCTCTAGTGCTGGAATTAAAGGCGGGCACCTCTACCACCGGGTTTCTATGGCGAACTAGTGTGACTACCGGGTTTAAAGGTGTGTGCCTCCCACTGCCTGGTCTGTTTGGCTGACTACTGTGGCTGTGGCTGTTTAACTCTCTGATCTTCTGGCAAGCTTTATTTATGAAAATGTAAATGATATATCACCACACCACTAGGCCTCTGGGCCCTAGATTTCGACATCGCTGTATGTGTGAACACGTTAGAACGATGTCCTCTGGGTTTGCTTAGCTGCTGTAGTTATTCGCAGGAAACCCTTACAAGACCAGCTCTAGTAACACCCACTCAGAGGAGGCGGCATCATCAGATCTGCACCTGAGACTGTAGCCGCCTCTGCTTTCCAGCCTCCAGCTGGTCATAATCCTGCCCCTGGACATAAAGCTGCACTTGGTGGGTGGGGTGTTTGTCAAATCATGCAGGAAATAAAAGGTTAACTGTGGGTAGGCTAACTGTGATCTAGCGCGGTTGAACTGGCTCCTGGGCTCAGGTGGGGCTTTTGGCTCAGCTGCTGAGCTACCCAAGCTGCTATCCATGACCTCAGTAAACTCACTGGGTCATCTAGCTGGACCTAGGTAGACTTGTGGTTTTTTTGTTTGGTTGGTTGGTTGGTTGGTTGGTACTGTATCTGTAGAAAAAGGGGGTTTCTGTGGATCTCCCCCGGGAAAGTCGTGTAACACCCAGAGACAAAGGCTTGTGCACACCAGGAGGGCTTGGGACTGCTCACTTGGGGCTTGCTCCACTGCTCACTTGGGGCTTGCTCCACTGCTCACTTGGGCAAGCATGGTTTTAAATGTAGAAGGAGGATATGAACAGGAAAAGTGCTCAGAAAACAGAAGTGGCAAACAGATTCCTCAAATCGTGCATAAACAGATGTGGCTCCTCCAACAACAGTGGCCCTCAGTCCTCAGTGAAGGAGGCATCCTTGCTTCTCCCTTGGGTTTCAGTTCCCGGTGCTGGGTCTAGGGTGGTCATAACTGACACGGTATTTACATAGATACCAGTAACAACCGGGAAACTCCTGCGCTGTTAACCCATATCAGCGAAAATCGTTTTCTAAAACTCAACATACTGATGGCACATTTCTTGGACTGGCAACTGGATTGATGCTGAGCCCTAGAATCGTTCTTTCTTCTTTTCTAAAATAACTTCATTCAGATAATTTTGACTTGAACATTCCACAAGTATGGATTACAATTTGTAATTTGCTTTTTTGCTTTTAAAGGTAAATTTTGAATTCTTAAAAGAAAAATGTACGTGTGAAGATAGGAAAGATTTTTAATTTTTGGATTTTTGAACATTTATCTTAATTTTATAACTGGATGAAAATATATTCAAAATGTTTATGTACTGGAAAATGCTCTATCAGTTTTCATAATTCTTTGAGCATTACTGTCCATATAAACAAGTCCCATTGGCTTATTTGTGAGGATAAGAGTTTTTTTTGTGTGGGGAAGGAATCTTTAATAACAGAAATATCTTTTTTTTTTTAAATGTAGGCAACAGATGGGAAAGCAGTTGAATAGAATCATGAGAATGGCCACAGTTCATTCCCTAACTGCTGGTAAAAGGACTCATTCATGGGAATTCTATTATTCCACTCTTAAGAATCGGTTCCGCCAGGTGGTGGTGGCGCACACCTTTAATCCCAGCACTCGGGAGGCAGAGGCAGGCAAATCTTTGTGAGTTCGAGACCAGCCTGGTCTACAAGAGCTAATTCCAGTGCACCACCACAGAGAAACCCTTGCCTCAAAAAACAAAAAAAAAAAAAAAAAAAAAAGAATTGGTTCCTTTAAGGACTGCCCAGCCCTATTTAGTGCTACTTTCCAGGTGAGGTCTTCTCTCTTCCTACAGCTCAATTACTAAGGAGGCCGCCTTTCCCAAGAAGCCCCTCAGGCGGCCAACACGGTTTCTTGAAGCTTCATCTTGGCTCTTTTCCCAGGAGGAGGAAGAAGAGCTGTTAGCTGGCTTAGTAACAAGGCAGCCTTTGTCACCTTTGTCCCACAGACAACTGCTTCTCCTGGGTTCCATTAACATAGCTATCAGGAGACTAAAGGAATGACACTCATGAACCCACCCAAGACACTGATGGAGAATGGCATGAAGCCTTTGCAGTTACCCGTGTGGATGTCACAGCTCAGCTGGAAGGGAACACCTCACATCCTGAAAGGAGTAATGAGTTCATCTGTTAGTGTTATCACTCCACCCCTGGGTCCTAAAAGGCAGCTGCATGGGGGTGTGACCCATGTGCACGCATGTGCCGCTACCTCCAGCCCCCCACCCCCCACACGTGCAAGGAATAGGTCGCCCACCATCATTGTCATCAGTGTCTGACGTACCTAAGCGTGCCCACCATCTTCCTCATCAGCGTCTGACGTACCTACGCAACCCACCCTGGTGCGCATGTGCAAGGCGACCTTTAAAAGACAGAGGTGCCATGTTCTGCCCTCTTTTCTCCTCCCACCCCCCACCTTTAATGTTTTCCCCAGATCCGGTTCACTTCACTATCTTCTAATAAATCTCCACGTGTGGGTATGTTCACGTGTTCTCTGTGTGTCTTACTGCCCACACCCTTTATCACAACATTGGTGCCGTCACGGCACCAAATGTTATATTAATAATGGGGTCCCCACAGCTGCTTCCCCGGCAGCTTGCACGGGAGACCGCATGGCGGCAAAATGGCAGCGGCTAGCAGCCGCGGGGAGGCGGGAGCATGAAACCAGACGGATATTAAAGTTAAGCATTTATTAGATGGAGTATGGAGGAAAGAAACAGAAGAGGAGAGAAAAGGAAAGAAGGAAAGAAAGAAGGGGAGAGAGAGATAGGGAAGAGGGAACGGGAGAAGACCGTCTGCTCGTGAGAGCAGGGGACAGAGAGAATGGAATGGAACCGGGAACTCCAGGTTTCCACGCAGAGGAGGAGTGGGCATTGCTTGCTCTTAAAGTGACCGAGAATCATTACGGTTAGCGCATTCATTCATGTGGCAAACATAGACTGCTTGACTACTGTGTGCCAGGCGTTGTGCTAGTTATGGGGCCACAACTGTGACAGTGACCAATGTGACCCGTTTGTTTTTTGTTCTGAGCTCCTCATGACCTCCTTGGCACTTCATGATAGGATTTCATTACTCATAATGAGCTCCTTTGCGTCTCACTCAGGTTTGTGCTAATGGAGTGACTTGGGGTGAGATCCCCAGATAGACTCAGGATGGGTGACTGAAAAGACCTTGGAACTTTCGGTGCCCCCCACCAACCCCTCCACCAGCACCCACAAAGAGGGTCAGAGCTGAAGACTGATTACTATAGAAACTTCCACAAGGACATGTGGCGAGCTTGTGGACTGTTGAATGCTCCCCAACTCCAGGGAGGCAAAAGCACTTGCGTCTGAGACCTCCGACAGTGTGCTTATGTAATTTTTCACCTGGTTGTTCCTTAGTGTCTTTTATAATAAGTTACTTGATGGAAGTTACATTTCTCTGAGCCCTGTGAGATTTTCCAGGAGGGGGACTGATGGAACCCCTGATTTTTACCCTGTCAGGCAGACTATGGGTGCTCTGGGCTTGTGATTCAAGAGAGGATGAACTGGTGGAACTTCAACCAATGGGATATCTCTCTCTCTCTCTCTCTCTCTCTCTCTCTCTCTCTCTCTCTCTGTATTCAGTATTAGAATCCAAGTAAATTTTATGATACTTTGGATGTTGGTTTGTTGGTGTCATAACACCTGAATTTCTCATCACTGCAATAAGGGTAATGTGGGGAGGGAAGCTAGATAGTGAGACTGCATGTCATATTTTGTATGTGTTATTATTTGAATGGTTAACCATGTATCAGTCAACCACTTCCCTTGCCTTAGCAATTATCCTTGTTTTTTTTTTTTTTTTTTATGGTGGGCCAAGTTTATCATCACTTCTTTCCAAGTAAAGAAGGTCACCTTGAGTTTTACAGAACCATCCCAGAACTTACCAGGATTTTCTTAAAACCTACCAATTTGTGTGTGTGTGTGTATAGTCTTAAGTCTGGGGTATGGAAAAGTAGACACATCTTCTGCTTTCTCCCCTTAGGCATCTCCCTTGATTGCCTTAGGGGAAGTTAGCGATGGCCTCTCAGAGAGGCGGCAGACTAAAGGGAGAGTGTCAGAGAAGCAGAAGGGTAAGGCGATCTGACTCCACCCGTGGGTGAGGAGGACCTGATACAGTAGGATGTTTAAAATGTCTGTCTGTTTTGATGGAGGGGTTTATGGCAGGTAGAGGCTATACAGATTCTACAGGAGTCCCTAGGCTTCTAACAAAGAGTCATAAAAGCCTTCCCATAAGGAACTTCTTCCCATTTTCCCATGCCTGCTGCAGAAATGATTTAGCTGTAGGCATTTAAAATAGTAGAGCTATGGATAGGCTATTTTGAGAGCATATTGGGGCCAAGCGATGCTGCTGGCTGTTTGAATTTACTCCAATTAGAAGACACCCTGAGAGGAACTATTTTGGAATGCTGACAGTGTCTCCTATATCCAAGGTCTTGATAAATGTGACATCCCACAATAAGAGATCCTCTGCAGGGATAGAAGGATCCAGAATGAGCACTTGTCTGGTTAGTTGCTTTTGTTTTTGTTTTCAATTACAGTCATCCTGAAAGAAGGAACCACAACTGGGGAAAAAACAAAACAAAACAAAAAAACCTCTATCAGATTGGCCTCCAGGCAAGACAAGTCTACGGGTACATTTTCGTGATTAATGATTGATAAGGTAGGGTCTCAGCTTCAACTTCCTAGGGGATGGCGCCCTCCTTGGAAGTTGGTCATGGGCTCTATAAGAAAGTAAATCTAAGTCAGCTACAGGGAGCAAGCTAGTAACACTTCCTCCGCGGTCTCAGCTACAGCCTGACTCAAGGGCCTGCCCCAGCATCCCTCAGTGACTGAGTGTGACAAGGACAGCATATGCCAGATAAACCCTTTCCTCCCCAAGTTGATTTTAGTCAGTGTTTTATCACAGAAAACAGAAGGCAAACTAGAACAGCACCTGAACGGATTGATTGGAACACTGTTCTTCCCACACAGTCCTGGCAAAGGGTGAACCAGCAGTCACCATCTTGCTTGGAGGACTTCAGGTGCCCCAGCAGCTGCCGAGCAGAGCTCAAGGGTGGGGCAGAAGAAAACACTCCAGGATTTTAAGTGCACTGCGCTAAGGATCCAAGGCTTGTCTTGGGTCTTCTGGTGATGAACCCTAACTGTCTTATGCTAGGGAAGAGGTAAAGAAGAGGGCCACGTCTAACTGAGGGCGAGAGACTCCACTTGGAAGCATGTCCCTTCTCCTCTGGAACTAATAATTACAGAAGATTAGATCCTTTCCAAAGAGTCTGAAGAGGCCCTCTTTGGAGACAGTTTATTGGAGGAATGCTTTTTATCTTGGATGTATATCAGAAGAGTGGGTATCAGTGCCCCTTTACAATGCTGAATGAAAAGAAGATAACGAATGCTAGAAGAGTTAAACTGTTCAAATGTGGTGTGTGTGAGTGTGTGTGTGTCTCTGTGTGTATGTCTGTGAATGTGTGTGAGTGTGTCTCTGTGTGTGTGTGTGTGTGTGTGTGTGTATGAGAGAGAGAGAGAGAGAGAGAGAGAGAGAGAGAGAGAGAGAGAGAGAGAGAGAATGTGTGTTTCTCCAGACATAGGAAAGAGGCCTGAAGCCTGTGGCACCAAGAGAGATGTGCTGTGTGGCACTGAGTGCCTGGACTTCACTGGAAGACTTCAGGGAGGCATGTATGAGCTACCCAGGAGCTGGAGCCCAGACACCCTCACTGTCTGGAGTGACATGGCAGTCTTCTTGGGCTTGGGTAAAGAACATAACCCCGAGACGAGCAGAACCTGATGCCAGCCCTTCCCCGATCATTTCTCTCCATTTGTTCGGGGTGGATTGCTTCCCCGTAGGCATTCTGACCTCACCATATTTGGTCCTGGTCCGTGCTGTATGAGTGACAGACGCGTACTGCCAGGTTAGTTCTGTCTCTGATTCCCCCTGCTGTCTCAGGGGTATCATAGGCTATGTCAGCTTTTTGCCTTTTCTCTTCCCACACTGTCCAAGCAGCAGAAGCTTAAAGCAGCCTGTGGTTATAGATAGTTAGGGAACAGATGAACGGCTGTTATCATGCACACAGACGTAGACACGCAGGCCTATACTTTAACGAGGGGCTTTGGTTTGAACATTTCTAGATGTAACCCATCCACAAAAGACACCAAAACTGAGGTCCCTTGAGTACTGTGTTAATCAGGACAAATTATTAGTAGGTCTTTGTTTCCTTTTTATTTTATTTTATTTTTATTTTTATGTGTATGGCTATTTGTCTTCATGCGTGTCTATGCACCATGTACATGCCTGGTACCAATGGAGGCAAGAAGAGGGCACTGGATCCCTTGGAACCGAAGTGACAGACAGGTGTGTAAGGCTATGTGGGTGCTTGGAATCTAACCCAGAACATCTGAAAGAACAGTCACTGCTCTTAACCATTGAGACATCTCTCCAACACCTCATTAGCAGTTTTAACAGACTCTCAGTAGCAGGGATTTAACGAAAGGGTTTCGTCTCCTTTCTCACTTGAGAGTCCATGTGGTGCAGCCTAGCCTTATGAAGTCAGCAGCTGCTCAGGGCCTTTCTCAGCATGCCTGGGATACTGGCAAGACCCCAAAGAGGTCTCAGTACACCTCTGTCTGTCATGTGTCAACTCAGTCTCTGCTGCAGCATCGGAGACCACAAGGCCGCTACCCCTGAGCATATGAGCCTTGCTGGTGATGTGGGATTCCCCTCTGTATGCTATGAATACCATTGGTTAATAAAGAAATTGTCTTGGGCCTGTGCAGGGAATAGAGGTAGACAGGAAAAACTAACCTGAATACGGGGAGAAAGAAGGCAAGAGTCAAGGAGAAGCCATGTAGCCCCGCTGGTGACAGATGTCAGAACTTTACCCAGTAAGCCACAGCCACGTGGTGATACACAGATTAATGGAGATGGGCTAGTTTAGGATTTAAGAGTTAGCCAGATATATGCTTAAGCTATTGGCCAATAGTATCGCAAATAATATAATTTCTGTGTGGTTATTTCTGGGTTGAGCAGTCGGGAACTAACCAGTTGCCTCCTACAACATGCTGGGATGATCAAGGAACATGACAAAGTTTCGACTCTTGTAGTAAATGCTAATTAATACTTCTAATCATGAGAAAATCATCTGACTCTAGGTAGTGAAGACAAGCCAAGTGTGTGTAAAAGAGAAAGCCTGTATGTGTGACCTATGTATGGCATGTGTGTCACGTGTTTGTGTTCATGCATGGTGTGTATCTGTATTAGATATATCTAAGTGTGAGGTGCTGGACCAATCTCCCAATCTTGGTCTGCACATGTAGGGAATATAAGCATATCTGGGTCTGCCCATTGTGTGCTGTGTGTGCTCGTATGTGCGTCTACCTTCGAGCCTTGTCCTATACTCCTCAGAACAAAGAGTAGCTGCAGGATTAAGTCACACTCTGCCTGTTCCAGTTCACTAAGTCTAAATCTTAGTCACAAGGATGCATGAAATAAAACTTCGTTTGCAAGACTGTTTCTACAATAAGCCTCCATGTCTAGGGAGTGTGAGGCAGTTGGGAGCTCATTGAACCCAGTGTTGCTTGCTCTTCTGCTGGCCCTTTCCCTGCCTGGTGTGCTGAGTTCCAGATGGCTTGCACAGTGCTACCAGGGGAGAGTTGCATCTGGTGTTCGGGTCATCTCTCTGTGTTGGCCAATGTTGAAAACAGTAAGGGACAAGGAAGCTGGCAAGTACCATCTTCTAAAGTCAGAGGTCTGGAAGGGGCTTTGGTCCACCAGGCTGTGTATTGTATAGAGAGGCTGAAAGACTATGGGGGCCTCCTGGGTCTGCTGTCCCTTCCATGGCTGTACTGTGGTAGATGGTTGTTTTGGTTGATTCATTGCTTACAGACCCTTATTTGCCCTGTCCCTGCTCTCTTTGTTCTGTCTAGTTTAGTGCCACCTCAGGGAGAAGACGGTAAGTCTGGTGGACACCTTTGTCATTCTACCACTTCCACAAGCTTCCGCCATACTCTGATGTCCTGGCCTTCTAGGTTCTGTCACTTGTCACTTTAGCTCTCTCTGAACCCTGGAGTCACTAGCAGAGCATTTATCCCTGCCTGTGACCTCCGAGTATGTCCCCACTCTTTCTCTGATCTAAGCTCCCCAGCTGTGAAAGTGTCAGTTTGGGGAGCAGCTGTTCAAGGTACAGGCTGTCCCTTTAGGTGTCCTCATCATCTATTGTCCCTTTGCTAGATGTTTCTTTTGGTCTGAGGCTTGGGCTTTTGAGAATTAAAACACACAATTTTTTTTTTCTTTCTCAGCTCTCTGAAGTAGTTCCTCGTCCCCAAGGTGAGGACACACTGTCAGTCTGACTGATAGAAAAAGACAGTGTGGAAGCACAGAGTGGGGAGAGAAAACATGTCCCCAGGTAAGCCATCAGCACCTGACCCTAACTGCCGTCACAGCTTGGGAACCTGGCCACGCCAGAGTAGCCACACATTGGCTGCCATCAGGATTTGGGAACCTGTTTAATACACCCGTGCCTGATGTATTTTTTTGCCCTGGGCATCTTTATAACCTCCCAAAGTATTGGGTTTTGTAAAAACTATGTGCAGGTTGTGACACCTTTAGGAGTACCAAGGGTTGGAGAGATGACTCTGTGGGTAAAGCTCTTGCTTGTCCAAACTCCAGGACCTCACCCTGAAGCCCTAGAATCAAGTCAGGCCCAGTGGTGTTTGTCTGTAATCTCGGTGTTCCGAGGGTGAGAGGAGAGCTGCAGGCAGGAGAAGCCCTGGAGACTATGACCCAGCTAGCCTGGCGTATTCAGTAAAGAAAGCCCATCTGAAAACAAGATGGAAGGTAAGGAGGACATCCAAAGTTCCTCTGACTCCACCCATGCACTGTGACAAGAGCACTCACACACAGTAACACCCATATACACATATCAAACACACACATGCACCCCACACTACACAAGCACTTAAAAAATATTGAAAGTAAGTTGAAAAGTAATAAGGAATGCCATAAATATCCCTCAAATTCAGCATTTGCAAGAAAGATGCCAATCTCTGAGTGGCCACTGATGTGTCAGTGGCCTTCCAGGGCTATCATCCTCCTGTGGGTGTCCTGGCCCATGCCACATCCCTGAGGTTCTAGGAATGGGTCCACAGTTATCCCACATCAGTCATGGTGGCTCTATTCCAGGGATGCTCACCTATGTAAGACTGTGGACCAAGGCACCCATGAGTGTGTGTTTCTGATTTGGTCCTGCTGGTCTGTCTGCCAAACCTCACTTGCAGAGTACGTGGCTACTGACTCTTAGGGAAGATGATCAAGGTCATCTCTTAGGAGCAGGAAAGATGTATTGGTGACAAGAAGGGTAGGTGACGCTTCTGGTAGCTCTGTTGCTTATCCACACATCCGTTTCACAAGCCCGAAAGTGTCCACATGTGCACATCCATGTGGAGATCAGAGGTAAACTTAGAGTGTCGTTCAATAGGTGCTATCTATCTTCTCATTATTCATTTACTTATTTATTTTTTGCCATAATGCCTCACTGCCCTGAAGCTTGCCAGTTAGGTGAGGTTAGCTGGCTAGTGACTCCAGGATCTGCCTATCTCTGCCTCTCCAGTGCTCAGATTTTTATTTTATTTAGTTTTTACATGGGTTCCAGGATTCAAACCCAATTCTTTGTGCTTGCAAGTTAGGCATTTTAACAACTGCGTCATCCCAGTACCCAGTGTCTCTGAGTTTTTATTTTCTATTTATTTATTTATTGAGACAGAATCTCACCACGTAGCCTTGGCTAGTCTGGATCTTGTTATGCAAACTCATAGAGATCTACCTGCCTTAGCCTGGGATCAAAAGGGTGTGCCACTGTGCCCAGCTGTCTCAGAATCTTCAATGTACAATTACCCATCATAAACACTCAAGATTGTAGTGTGTACAATAATATATGCTGTAAGCAAATTCTCGTAGCCACCTGATGCTTCAACACTATATCTTGGGCTTGTTGCCAGGCAGAACACGTTTTGAGAAATGCTGTGGTGGCACACACCTCTCCTGTTTCAGTATAATGTCTTGTGGTTCTAACCACTATGATTTGGGGTTACAGAAGAACTGAGCTTGGCAAGGCTAAATGGCTGAGAAGCAGCAATTTAGAATCACTACCGAGACAGCAACTCATCATTGCTGAGAATTTCCTGATACTAGGAAATCAACTGTTGGGTATTGCCACTACTCATCTCAGAGCGGGGCTTTCCTGCTTTTGTCACTGTTGGTCTAAGGCCCAAGATGTTTCTTTTACTTTTGCTTTTCTTTCTGGAATATAAAAGACTTCAATATTTTAGAAGATATGAATCACCTCGTCGTCTTTTCCCATGAGAAACTCAATTCTGTATTAAGTCAGTTTATCCACATCCTGCTTGATATGGTTCCTACAGGACATGCAAGCTTGAAAGAACCTTTCGTGTCTTCTGTGCCAATCTGATCTGATGCTGTCAACCATTTATGCTCCAGAAAATGTCATCTAGATTGAGCTAATTAAGGCAGGAAGAACCATCCTTACTGTGAGTGGGTCCACTCAGTAGGCTGGGGTCCCAAGCTGAGTAAGGAGAAAGCCAGTTGAGCACAAGCATTCATCACGTTGTTGTTTCCTCTCTGAAGAATAAATGTGGTCAGGTGCTTCATGCTCCTGCCTCATGCCTTCCCCACCATGACGACTGTACCCCCCGAACTGTGAGCCAAAACAAACCCTCCATCCTGGAGTTTCCTCTTGACAGGTTCGAGGTCACAGCGAAGAGAAAATTAATGAATACAGCCATGCAAGAACGACATCCGAGGCAACCCTCTCACTTCAGCGTGCATATGCACACCCTAGCATAGAACTCTGCCCATGCACAGATGAACAAACACACGCAAGAAGAGGGGCGGAAAAGGAAGGAAGGAAAACCACAAGCCACTTAATAAATGTGCACAGACCCAGGCACAAAAGCATTAGGACAGTGAATAAAGGGAGGTGACACTCTCAGGGACAATAAAGCTGAAGGCCTTGAACCTCCTTGCTCCCCACTGCGGATGGCATGGCTTGTCCTTGTCAGTCCCCACTGCTGGGACCTGCCAGGCCGGGGTTTCATTATAATATTGGCCCTTCAACAGTATGTTTCTTCATACAACAATGACAGGATTTCATGACTAGAAATTAGGCCTTGGACCAAGTTGACACTAATCCGCAAGCCTCATTACACAGGTGAGGAAAAGGGACCAGCTGCTGAGTGATATATTTGCCGTGTAGCAAGAAGGCAGCGCTGAGAAGTTGTTTAGGAAAGGTGCCACTGTGATGTCTGACAGGCTCTGGGCATCTTCCTCTTGGGAGTGGATGTGTGGGAGGACAGCGGGAGATCAAGGATAAAAACATAGACAGTTGGGGAGACATTCTTCCCACTCCTGTTGCGCCAAGTCATCTGGGCCCCTAGAGAAACGGCACCATGTATGATGTTTGTGAGACGGGAAAGGAAAGCATAAAAATGATTTTCCTATTCAAAACCTAATTAAGATCTATGGGGAAAACTGGGGGTGGGGGGATTCCTTCTGCTCCAAAATGAACAAAGGAACTATTAATGTCAGGAAGTGACCTCACTGTGGTTAAAATATTTGCGTTTGCTTCTGAGTAGAATGGCAGGCAAGCGAGCCCGCCCCAACCCGTGTGGGCAGCAAGCGGCAAACAGGAGAGAGAAGAGGAAGTGAGGACCAGCAGGTTGACAGTCTTGGCTCAACCCCAGTGCTTTCAAGGCAGCTAGCTCAGGGAACTTCAGGATCAATAGCTGTGCCACTGCCAAGGGCTCCGCCCAGCCCATCCATCAGCAGCAAGCTCTGTGAAGCATAAGGAGTGTTTCTGCGCTTTCTCTCCCTTGGCTCTTCGTGTTAGAGCCTGTCTTGTTCTCCGCTTCAAACACTGTGTCCTCCGTTGGACAAGTCACAACCCTCTGCCGGGCTGCTTCGTGTGCTCAGCTGTGTTAGGACCCATGGTTTTTGCTTTTGCCATGCTCATGCACCCATTTATATTTTTGTCCATCTGTATCAGTCATTGAAAGACCTTCCAGGTAATTAACAAGGCGACTCTTGCTGAACTTTAAACAAGGGATTTCAGTCTTGTCCTGGTTGATTTCAGATCTGCTGAGGCAGGCAGAACCAGCAGTATCTATTTGGTTTCTCTGATGGGCCTGTAACCTTTTCCTCCATCTAAGAAGGGGAGAAAGCAAGCGCCCAGTATTGGGAGGAAGGATTGGACTGTAAGTGGATATGGTGTGCCTTTCTCTGGTTTCACGGATAGTGTTGGAGCCATTTGAAGAGTGCAGAGCTGGTCATGTTTCTGTGAAGTCATCTGCGACTCTAAGGTATAATTGTAGGATGGTGGTTGGACAAGAGACACCCAAACACACGGTGCCATCCCTTAGGTGCCCCATAGGAGTATATCGCAAAGCTGGAGAGATGGCTTGTCCTACAGCTGAGGAAAGCAGCCCCGGGAAACCGGGGCTTTGAGAATAGCAGCCTGAGACGCAGCAGCCTTCAGCTGGCCAGGAACCTGGTGGAGCGTCACAGCGGGCCATAACATAAAATCCGGAGGCTGGAGGTCAACCTAAAGTGTCACTCCTCAAAAGCAGTAAACTCTTTCTCTCTTTGGTTTTTTTAGTTTGTTGGGTTTTGATTTTAAATGTGAGTATAAGCTCAGGCCTCACGCCTAGGAAGCAACGGAGCCACCTCCCAGCCCTGTTATCTCCTTTATTCTTTAGCTAGAGGAAGAAGTCTCAGAAGCCTTAGGGGCTACCAGAGCCACAAGATGGGGAACAGCCTAGGTCACCAGACACTACCTGGAGCAACTTCCCATAGTATAGGTCAGAGCCTTCCAGGCTGAGGTGGGGGGGAGGGAGGATAAAACCTTTGCTGTGTGAGATGTTAGGCCTTGCTGGCTACAGCGGTCCTGTCGTGACATTCACCAATGCAGACTTGAAGCTGAAGAGTCATTATGCAGAGAGTGAAGTCAAGGGTGCCTAGGGCAGTCTCAAAAGTTTTCCTCTGGACTTTTAGGAGTGAAAATTAGACTACATTCATGCACACGCATGCACACACACACACACACACACACACACACACACACACCATATACTGAACCATTATGACCCGGTTGGTTTCCTTTCAATTTAAATTTCCTTAGTCATCTCAATGGAATCTGTCTTACTCACCATAAAAGGGTACTGTTTGCTTTAATAAAAGGTCACAACCTTCAAGTAAAACTGACTTTTAATCTAAGCCTCAGTATTGCCAAGTGGAATTTGGCTCTAAACCACGTGTGGTAGTTCACATTGTAATCCCAGCACTCCAGAGCCTGACGAAAGATTATCAGAAGTTTGAAGCCAACTTGGTCTACTAGTGAGAATCAGGCCATGGGCACCTTTAGTAAAATGTTTGGGACACCTGCCAGCTCTTGGGTTTCTACAGATTTTACTTTACATCCAATCTGTGGCTTCTATTGTCTTCTTTCACTGTGAGCCATGTAAGAGGAGGTGACAGGTGGCATTCGTGCCCTCTCCTCGCTGGCAAGCTAAGACAAATGTTTCTTTTTCTTTCAGCTCACACAGATGTGTATATCAAACACAGCATATGGCTTTTCTATCATAGAAAAGCATAAGAAAATTAAAATCTCTGGCTATGGCACAACTCCTTGATCACAGTTAACATGTAACTGTATTTCCTTCTGGTGTGGCCCGGACAGCATCACTCTGTCTTTGCTAGTTAGCTCAAGGTTTCAGGACTCAAGCCCCAGTGCTCTGGGGAACCTGTATGAACCGTTCACCTCCCCAGGCACCCATATTTACAGTAGCAGGCTAAATTAGAACAGTGTGTCTGTCATATGTCCAAGAGAGAAAGCCAGTCTGCCGTTAGTAGTAACATAAGCCCACAGCCTATTTAACGAGAATAACCAGTCGTCCTCACACCCACACAAGCAGTCAGATGGCATCAAACTGGTTCCAGAAGCTCTCTAGCACTTACATGATATTTATCTGCAGAAACTCGATTGTAATCCTATGTCCTGGAGCAAATCACAAAATCCACAGACTGCGCCTAAGCCCTCCGATCCATTTATCTTTGGGATCCAACCCTTTGCTTGGGAGCCTGAGATTACCTGGCGTGAGTGAGAAGGAAACAGGGAACATGCATTAGGAGTTTATGGGGGGGGCAGGTGTACAGGCCTAGTGAAGGTCAGTGTGAAGAGAGAGAGAGAGAAAGAGAGAGAGATGAAGATGGCGCCTCCAGCTTTTAAGGGCTACCTAGTACATATGCACAGGGGGATGGCGTGGTTACTTCACACGCAGATGATGGAGCTCATGCATGCGCAAGGGCTCACGCAGCTGTGTCATATGTAGATGATGCAACCATGCTGCATGTGGGTTATGCAGGGTCCTTTAAGATTCCCGGGGCCAGTAGACACTTCTGCCTGAGGCAATACATGCGTGGCCCTGGAACCGGGAAGTGTCAGCCATGTTGTGTGGCTGAATCATTACAGAACCCTTCCCCTTTCTTGAATCCCTCTAAATTTTAACAATTTGGAAAGTCAAATGCAAAGAACTCAGGTAGGAAAGGCTGAGCATTCCCGAGTGCTGGCTAAGTCAGCTAAGACCATGGACTGGGAGCTCATCTTAGCCTGGGTTCAAATCCCAGGTTCGAGTTTTGTTAGCTGTGTGTGTTTAAGTGGCTACTCTTTGCCTTTGAGCCTCAATTTTCTCAGAAATGAAATTCCTAAGGGTTTATGAAGAATAAAAGAGATAGGCTGTCATTTCTTAGACTCAAGACTGCCTGTATCTTACAGATTGTAATGATTTCAGCCAAATAAGGCTGACACTTCCGGGTTCTAGAGCCATGCACATGCAGACAAGCCCTCAGGCAATTGCCTGAATGTTAAAGCCCCCACACACCACATGACCCAGTGCACACATGCGTGTTTACATCCACTAAGCCCTTGCACATATGTGTGAGCCCATCATCTACATATGACGTAGTCACCACCAACCCCCTGTGCTCATGCACTAGGCAGCTTTTAAAAAGCTGGACACGCCATCTTTCTCTGCACACTGATTCCCCAGGCCTGTACACGCCCCCTCTAATAAACTCCTAAGTGGGTTTGTTGCATGTTCTGTGTTTCCTTCTCATTTGTGCCAGGTAATTTCACAGATGCCCACTGTCAACTCAAACTTTTATTAGTAGACCACAAATAACTAGTAAATATGTAAGGTGATGCATGTGAATTAGCTCGATCAAGCCATTCCACAGTGTACAAATATTCCAAAGCATCATTTTGCATTCCCATAGGTATGCACATGTTTTCCCTTTAAAAGAGACTAGAGGACGGAGGAAGGTAGCTCAGTGGTTAAGGACACTCTCAGCACTCTCGCAGATGACCTGGGCTCTATTCTCAGCCCCCACATGGCATCTCCCATTCCAGGGGCTCTGACACCCTCTTCTGACCTCCATGGATACTAGATACAAATGTGGTACACAAACATACAGGCAGGCAAAACACCCATACACACAAAATAAAATTAAACAGAATATATCCTAAATAGTGACAAATGTACTTTGGGAGAGAGACAGTATCAGCGATTAAGACCAGGGAGGGCTTCATGCATGCTAAGCAAGTGCTCAGCTAGGGAGCCACACTCCAGCCTCTCTTGGCTTTTACAGGGAATAGGGCAGTAGAGACAGAGCACAGCCTCTCCTCCCTCAAAAAACATGCCACAGTTTCAGACTCTCAGTCCTGTGTAGCTTAATCTTCATTGCCATAGGAGACAAGGCTTAATATGCAAATACGCATCAAACAGGTTCTGAAAACCAACGGGGCAAGGCATTGCTGACTCGTTCATAGAGTTTACAAAAGATGAAGTAAGAAAGCATGGCTGGAGGTTTTCTTTACTTCATCTGAACAGTCCCGGGAGAACTCAGCAATGCCAGAGAAAGGCAGGAGTGTAGGCCTGAAAGTTATCCACCAAAATGGAAGGACCATGATCACTGCTTGAAGCTAGGGAAGCGGCTCACTTCTGCACAGCACTGTCCACTAACAGAGTCAGACTGACCCTATCAAAGGACGAGTCTGTAGCTGGCACTGCTGTGAGTCTAATAGATAAAAACAAAGCTTCCTGAGAGACTCAGTTGGGTAGGCTGTCCGAGGGCAGGACAGTAGGCAGGGCTCCTCGAGGTCAAATCCAGCAGCCTGTTCCACAGTCCTCGCCCACCATATGGTTCACACAGGCCGGGACTTCCGGGGCAAGGCCCACCTAGAAACAAGTCAGTAGTTTCCATGCATTATCATTATCATCATTTGACAATTATCATTATTATATCCAAGCATAACTTGCTTTCCCAAGCTTTACTTGTCAATTTGACCCCATCTAGAATCACCTGGAAAGAGAATGAATCCCTTTGAGGGACTGTCCAATGAGTTGGTCCGTGGGCATGTCCATGGGGGATTGTCTTAGTTATGTTAACTGATGTGGGGGACTCAGCCCACTGTAGGTGGCACCATCCCCTCTGCGGTGGGTACTGAGCTATGTATGAGTGGAGAAACTGAGCTGAGCATGCATGCATTTGTTTCTCTCTGCTCTTGGCTGTGGATGTCGTGCGCCAGCTATCTGAAGCTCCTGCCACTGTGGCTTCCCCTCGGCGATGCACTGGAACCTGGAACTGTGAGCTTAAGTTGCTTTTTTGGTCAGGACGTTTTATCACAGCAACAGAAATGGAACCAGAACACCTCTCTATCATATGTCCAGGGACTGCAATGCCATCCCATCAGAGGAACCATACTCCGTGAAACAATAAGGGTCTGCCAGAATCAGGACCTTGTCCTGAAAGGTTACGGTGGAGGCAGATTCCCAGTCACCCTCTGAGCTGCCCCTGGGGGCTACTGTCTCATATTCACTAAGGAGGGCTAACGCTGAGTGTGGACACAAGGAGGGTGAGGTTGAGTGGCAGAGGGAAGGAGCAAAGACCCATCTCAGCAGGGAGTAAGCTTGGGAAGGGGCAGAGGGTGAGGCAATGGTCCCAGGGCATCACCTGCCAGTACATGGACACACACACACACACACACACACACACACACACACACACACTCCGCCGCCAACCCAGAACAGGTCGGTGGGGGGGGAAGAAAGGCTTTGTTTTCTTATTTTGCAAATGAATAAAATGAAGTAAGAAAAATCAATTCTCATGGCTAAGGGCGTCATTGTTTTTGAGGTTGTTATTGCTGCTGCTATAACAGCTCCACAAAGCTGGGTAGATTTCTAGAAAAGATAAATTTATTTCTCACAATTTTTGGAATCTGGAAATCCAAGTTGAAGTGCTGGAAGTTTCAGTGTCTGGTGAGGCTAGATCTTTGCTTCCAAACTGGCTCCTTGAGTGCTGTTTCACACAGGGCAGAAGGGCCAAGATGGCTTGGTGAGGGGACCCCTAGTCGCTTGAACTTGCAGGGGAAATTCCCTATTTATCATCTTAGGTGTGAGCATGGTTGGGTGTGCTTATGTTTAAACCAGATGCACCATGGGAAAGGACATTTACAATGAATAAACATAACCCAAACTTGTCAATCAAGACAGAAAATCACCCACACCCAACTCCCAGAAACCACCTCCTCTTCCTCCTAACCCCTTGCAAAAGGAGACCCCACACAGTACCTGGATGTTGGATGCTGTAAACCCTGCCTCTCAGTAGCTGCTGCTCCCTGCAGTGCACCTGCTCTCTACCTGCAGTTTACCTTGGAATAAAACTTCTTGCTACTTGGTTACTTATGTGCACCTCTTCAATTTTTTTTTCTTTTTTTTTTTTTTGTTTTTTGTTTTTTGAGACAGGGTTTCTCTGTGGCTTTGGAGCCTGTCCTGGAACTAGCTCTTGTAGACCAGGCTGGTCTTGAACTCACAGAAATCCGCCTTCCTCTGCCTCCCGAATGCTGGGATTAAAGGTGTGAGCCACCACTGCCCAGCCTCTTCAATTTTTTAAACAAGGCATTTCTATCCCAGAAATACCCAGTCCAGAAGGTGACCATGGCAACAGAACTCTACAGTCTCCAATCAATCGCAAGAGCTCCATCCTCATGACTTTCTAAAGAGCATCTCTTTCTAAATAGCCACACCTCTTAGCGCCATCACTTCTGTGAGTTTCCAACCAAAGACTTTCGGGTAAGTACATGCATTCCAACCACAGCAGCTATGAGCTTAAACTCTGAACCAGGGCTGTCTGAGTATGTAACAATCCTGGTTTCTTTAGCTCTTGTTAAGGACTGAGAACCATACTGGGATTCTCATGGTATGCTTTGGTCAAGGTGCCCATGGAAACAGGAATCAAAGGAATCTTCAAGTTGTGCCAGGCTGAATCCCAAAGCCTGAGAATCAGGAGAAGATGCTGTCTTCCATTCTCATAACCCAGAGCACAGCTCCTCAGATGAACCCAGCATTTCCCCAGCCTCCTGATTTCCTCACACGAACAGAAAAAGCAGACTCCAACGCAATTCTCCTCCTGCTCCATAGTGGCTCTTCCTTCACCAAAAAATCAGCTTTAGTCCCTTCTATGGGTTGAGTTGTGTCCTTTACAGGGACATGTGGAAGTCTTAACCTCACTAGTGACCTCACTTGCAAGCAACCATTGCAGATAGAATTGGCTAAGATGAAGTCATCTGGGAATAGGGTGAGCCTCTAACTCAGTACAACTAGTATTCTTATAATAATAAAATAATAATAATAATAATAAAAACAACCATGATGGGAAGACAAACGGGATGGAGGCTACAAGCCCACACACACTTGGAAACTGGGCGCATCAGAAGCAATGGGCACAGTGCAAAATGGCCCTGAGGTTTCTCATCCAAGTGCTAGACTCTCTCCCTCCACCTTCCAGCCTCTGGAACCATGAGGGAATAGGTTTTTGCTGCTGTGAGCCAGTCTGCTTATGTCAGCTTCTTAGGACAAACTTCGGAAACAACACTCACTTTGGATGAAGCTGGACCCTAGACAAGAATGAATTGTGTGTGACTGTGGCTGGAAGGTAAGAAATAGTGACAGGCCTGACCAAGAGGTGGTTCTGGGACTGCCTGGCTTCTGCAGACATGACTAACAAACGCTGGTTCTCTTTCCCACAAGGCCAGGCTTCAGGAATTTCTCAACACTGTGTTTCAGGCTGTTCCCAATGCCCGAGACTCCTTGCCTCTTTCTGTTACCTTCTTCAAAGCATGCTTCCACTCCCTGAACCTCCTCAATCTCTCCACGCGTTATACTTTCTCTAAGAGTTCAGTAGGTGCAAGGAAGAGTGGACCATTAGAAAAATTATATAGCATGAGAAATAAGCAGTATCCACCAGGCATGGGAGATGGTTGCTAGGCGAGTGCGGGTCAGAATGACCAGGGAAAGTATGATGAGCGGGCATTCTGTCCAGGAGGCTGGGGTCAGCACAGGGGAAGACAGCAGCAAGAGCAACTAACAGAAATCTGTTCCTGTGTGCCCAGTTAAAAAGAAAACTGCTTTTCTTTAAGGGTGATAAAGAAGAGAGACTGACACAGCATTCTAATCTTCAAAGTGTCTGCAGAAACAAAGCCTTGTGCTTCGCGCCTGTTTAAGGTTGTGTTTTAATTCACAGCAAGACCCTCGGGGATATGTGAAGCCTGTGTTTACTCCAGGCCTGTCAGGCGCCTCACCTCCTGGCGTGACCGAGTCAGCGGTTCTCCTGGGTCTGCCTGCGGCTGCTCTACTGACACCAATCTCAAATGAACTTAAAACGACGCGACTCGACGCTATGCCCACTTAGCCTACCGGCGTGTGGCGCGTCTGTTGTCAGATTGCTGCCTGTTCAGGAGTGAACTCTTTGGAGTGAACTGATAGACTTTTATCGGTCCTTCTGTCTCCCTGTCTGTCATCTTTGTGCCCTTCGCACTGACTTCTTGTGGTGGCTGATTTGCCAACGGTTGCATTTCTCCACCCCCGCCCCCCACCCCATCCCCACCCCCACTTCCTAGCCCTCCGTTATTTGCATTGCGTTAAGTATGCTAATTAAATAGACGAAACACTTCCTTCTGCAGCTTTGACTTCGCAGTTCTGAGAAGTGGCTTCCTGTAAAGTCCAGTTTTGCTGCTGTAGCAGGAGCACCCCAAATGGAAGCCCGTCTCCTCACTTCCCTCCCTCCTCTTACTCTCCCTTGACCTGTCTCCTTTCTTTCCCCTTTTCTGATTTATTTGCATGTTGAATACAAAAATACTGACATTTACTGCTTCAAATCATTTTAAAAGTAACATTCAGCATATTTACATGGTGTGTGACTGTCACCATTATCTACTTCCAGAGATCTTTATCGCTCAAAGTAGAAACTCTACCCATTAAACGGTAACTCTTGGTTGACTCCAACCCCAGTCTCTGCCACCACATTCTGTAGTGTGCTGTCATTGGAAGAGACTTGGATTCACTGAAAATGCACTGTGCAGGTGGGCTTAGTCATGTACTCCTTTGATTCCAGCACTTTGGAGGCAGAGGCAGGTGCATCTCTGAGAGTTCAAGGCCAGCCTGGTTCTGAATTCCAGACTAGCCAGAGGCCACATAGTGAGACCCTGTCTCAAATAAATAAATAAATAAGTAGAAAATAATGAAAATGCATTGCAAGCTCCAGAACCACCAAAATGCTTTTTAAAAATATATTTGATATGCTAGGAAAAGAGAATGAAATCACATATAATGCTCAATTAAAAAACAAAACAAGGTTCCAGGACTGACTCCAAAGCTGCAGAGAAAGAAACCCTGTCTTGAAAAACCAAAAAAAAAAAAAAAACAAGGCTGGAGAAATGGCTCAGTAATTCCAATTCCAGGGGCCTTTTTCAGGCCTCTTCTGGCCTCCTGGGTACCCAGGCACCTCTGGTACACACTCATAGAGATACACACATAAATAAAAAATAAGTCTAAAAAACATTCACAGTGGGGACTGGTGAGATGGCTCAGTGAGTAAAAAGGTGCTTTCCTCTGCACCCAACAACCAGAGTTCAATCCCTGAAACCACATGGTGGAGGTGAGAAAGAAGTCCTGTGCGTGTGTGTGTGTGTGTGTGTGTGTGTGTGTGAATACACACACAGACAAAGAAAGTAAGAGAGGCTGACAAAGACAGAGACACAGAAAGATGCTTTCTCTAGATAAATATTAAATGTAATTTAAAAAATTAAACTGCAAAGGCAGAAAGAGAGCAGAAGACAAAAACAGAAGCAAAGAGCAGAGGCAGTTGCCAGAGAACAGGAAATATCAGCCCAGCTGTGTCAATAATACTGTTTTTTTAAGTTATCATACAAAGTGATGTCCTTCACTGTGGCATTTCCACACATCTATATCATTATACTTTCTTCTCACTCCTCCCCATCCTCCCTGCCCTAACTTACCAGTCCCCTTCCTTCCTCCAAATAAGCCTCCCTACTCTCCTGTCACAGAAAATGGTCATTTTAAATGGCAGTGCCCTAAGCCAACAAATTAAATAGAGTTGTCAGGGTGGGTTACACAGCAAGCTCCAACAATGGGTTGTCCATAAGAAACCTGCCTTAAATATAAAGACACATGTAGGCTAAAAGAAAAAGAATGGAGAAAGATAAATCATGTCAATGCTAACCAAAATTAGAGCAGCTGTTAGTTTCTAAGAAGCTGGCCATGGTGGTAGTACATGTCTAGACTCGAAGGTCCAGTTGATAGCAAGCCTGGGCTATATAGCAAGTTCCCTGCCTCAAAACAGTCTCCTTCTAACTGAGATGACAGCAGATCTGAGGCTGCATATGAGCAAGCAGATTACAAAACTAAATAAAAGGATTAACTAGAAAACACAGTATGAATCTTCTTCCTCCGAAACAAAGACAGAAATAAACAGAGGTGGGAATTCCTCTGCAGAAGAGGTGAGCCGCCGGGGTCCCCAGTTGGGATGCAGCTCCAGGTGACCAACATCAATGGTAGGGGTCGGCACAACGTTCCCATGGGCAGTGCTGTGAAGAGAAGTCTGGGCTGTGGAAAAGCAACCAGAGACTGGATTAGCAATGCCCAGCGAGCAGACCAGAGCAGGAGAGATGACAGAGTAGGTAGAAGTGTGGCCAGAAAACCTGAAGCTAAACCAGGGGATATTAGCCAGGAAAAAGCACTCCCCACTAGCACCATTGCCCAAACCGGTGCCAGAAGGATGCTGTGGAACCCAGTGCAGTGTCCCAAGGGCCACAAAGGTGCTCCAGTGGGCTAGCCTTCCAGGTTACCCCAGAGTTTCTGTCCAAGAGAGCCTTGAGTGTAGAAAGACAAGCAGCAGAGTGGCGAGATTACAACTTGCTGGCAACTGGCTACAGACCAGGGAGTTTAGGCAGAACTGGACATCAGACAAAGGAATCCTCCTCTGGAAGGACAGACTGACCTAACTTGCAGGAGTTACTAAGCCTAGCAGTGTGTCCAGCCCACATACAACCCAGGAGACTTGTGCAAAGGACACTTCAAGGGCATGAGAAACATTGTGATGAGGAAGAAATGCTAAGGCTCAAGGCCTTCTAAAGTTGCTGCTTGTTCTTTATTTATTTACTCGCTATATCCCAAATTCTAACTGGTCTTAATAATAAAAACCTGGAGTCAGATGTCGGGGTTAATGCTGAAAGATCAGAGAAGCAAAGCAGCCAGCCACTAGAGAGTTCTTACCTCTACACAACCCTCAGACTGGATGCGCGCTGAGCTCCTGTCTCCTTCTGCCTTATATTCCTCTCTCCGCCCAATCATAACCCTTCCTGTCTCCACCTGCCTAGCACTGGAATTAAAGATGTGAAACTCCCAAATCCTGGGATTAAAAGTGTGAGCCACCACTGCATATCTCTGTTTCTCTTTTATACTAGATCAAGTCCAGGATGGCTGCTGTAAGAGGCCACTTGTTTGTTTCTGCCACTCAGCCCAGAAATAACCACATAGAAGCTATATTAATTAAATCACTGCTTGGCCCATTAGCTCTAGCTTCTTATTGGCTAACTCTTATGTCTTAATTTAACCCATTTCTAGTAATCTGTGTATTGCCACGTGGCTGTGGCTTACAAGATTCCGAGTGGCATCTGTCTCTGGTGGAGGCTACGTGGCTTCTCTCTACTCTGCCTTCCTTCTCCCAGCATTCAGTTCAGTTTTCTCTGCCTAGCTCTGCTCTGCCCTACCACAGGCCCAAAACAGCTTCTTAATTAACCAATGGTATTCATAGCATACAGAGGGGAATTTCACATCAGGTGGCCTTGAACTCACAGAGATCCTTCTGCCTCTGCCTCCCAAGTGCTGGTATTAAAAGGTGTGTGCCACCACTTGTTGGAGAAGGGCCGCTTGTTGGTTCCCGGCTGCCCGGCTAGCTTAGACCTGAAATAATCCCACAGAAACTGTATTAATTAAATCACTGCTTGCCCCCCCACCCCCACCAACCACTGCCTGGCCTCTATGGCTAACTATTACCTAGCTCTGCACTCTGATCTTCAGACAAGCCTTATTTGTTAGATCACAAACAAGTATCACTACAACTTGCAACTTTGTAGTTTAATTTGTTAGATTAGTGAATTTTAACTTAGACCTACATCACGAAAGAAGACTTTTCTGGCTGCCTCCTTCTTCTCTAGGCTACACTTTGGTTCCTCCACCGCTCACACCACTGATCTTTCCTTCTCACACCTACCTTACCCCTCTTACCCATTCTGTCCTCACTTCACTCTGTACATTTTCATACCTTTGTCTCTAAAGAGACGCTTTCCTCATCAAATATCTAGGTCCCAATGCCTCTGAACCTTCTAGGGGACACAAGTGAAGTCCATAAGTGTCTCCCACTGCCCGTCAACACTGAGGACATTGGGAAATAATTGTGTTACTGTTGTTCCTCCCCACAAACAGCATCATAGCCCCAAGTGAAGGCAACTTACCCACAGGACTCATAAGACGAAACAAATAGAAAAGTAAGAAAGGGGAAAGATAAGACTAAAGCCTACAACTATCCCAATAGATGCACAAACCACAACAAAGACATGCCCAAGCCATATAGAGCGACCCCCTGTGACACCTGCACAGGCTCACAGCTCAACAGTGGAAACCAAAGAGGTCAAGACCCTGGAATGCCAGGGAGGTTCAGAATCCTACCATGCAAAGGAACTACTGGCCGCATAAGTGATTCAGCTAAGACGAGTGGAGTAAAGGAACCAATTCAGGACCTAGCAAAGAACGTTACTAGTGTGCATGAGATCTCCAAACACAAAGGATAAATTTAAAAAAATGTAAAGGGAAAATTGATCAAGGAAATTGAAATGCTGAAAAAGAACCGGACAGAAACTCTGAGAATGAAAGAATCAGTCAGCCAAACAAGAAACCCAGCAGAGCCATGATCAACAGACAGGACTAAGCAGAAGAGTGAAGCGGGAGACAGTGACAGGCTCAGCCATACACAAAGAAAAGAATGCATTGACCAACACTTCAGGTACTTTGAGATACACTCAACAGACCAGTGCCAAGAACCTAAGGGTAAGATGAAAGAACTGAGATAAAAGAGTAGATACTTTATTCAGTGAAATTATAGCAGGAAATGTCTGTTTATAGTAGAAAAGTCTTCTACCTACATGCACACACACACACACACGGATACAGACACAGACACACAGACATGGACACACGGACACACTGACAAATACATGAGCACACACACAAGGACACACGGACACACTGACAAATACATGAGCACACACACACCAAACACATAATTTAAAGGATGTGGTTACAGGGATCCCTGCAGACATCATGATAGAGAAACAAACTGCAAAAAGGTTAGAATGAAAACTCAGTTCAGCCTGATTTAGCCAGACTGGATCAAACTTTTAGAGAGTACTGGTTATGGAAGCTTGGGGGAGTCCCTGGCTATGCAAACAATGTAAGGGTCATTTA
>JAQHUG010000128.1:5454959-5482454 GCA_028555095.1 Dicrostonyx torquatus
AGCCAGCCCTCATGTTACAAAACCCAAAGGATGAGAGACTTGCTTAGCATGCATAAGGCTCTGAGTTAGCTTCCTAACACCACAAAAACAGCAAAAAGGAACATTATATAATTTCTACTGACATTCTCCACACACAGATTAGCAATTGAACTTGCACCTGTTTTATACCTTTCTTATGAGGTGACCAGAGCTCTCCCACGACATGTCTAACCAGGTGTTCCTAGAGAAAGCAGTGCCAACCACAACAGATGGGATGCAGGTAGAAATACAGGGCAGATCCAAGCAACAGGCACACTCAGGCTCAGACATCATCTCTGCGAGATGCCTGAGTTGGGCAAGTGCTCTCATTAGGCAAGAGCTCCCACTAGACTGAGTACAACCTTCCCAGCATTAAAACACAGCAGATCTTCCTTACAGATTTGCTATGTAGCTTCTGTGAGACGGAGCGAGTAACCTATTTAAAAAGTGCTGGGTGGTGGTGGGTTTCTGTTATTAAGCATGCCCATGGAATTCACTGCTGTGGCTATCTTCTTATTCTCTGCTAAGGTCCAATTTTTGTTATATGATCCAAAACCTAAAGCAAAAGAGAAATATCTTTAACTTGTTTCTATTAAGTCTGGACTCCTCTCTTTCCACACATACACTTTACATCTATAGACGAAGAATGGCAAATGCTGACAAAAACCTGGCTTTCCTTAGAAACATGACAGAGAGACTGGGCAGTGGGCAAAGAAGGGGAATGCTTGGTAGGTTGCCCACCGGGGTGCACACATAGAGGGGATAAGGCCCTGAGATTTCAGAATTGGAATACTAGAGAGATCAAAAACTGCTTACGAAGGAGGATGAGATGTCTTTATATGGCTCAGTCAGTCTAGCAGAGTTGGCTAGTTGCTCCAAGCATGCTCTTCCACTCTTTCCTGGTCTCATTTTTAGTTGGATGCATGGCCATCCCAGCTAAAGATTCCACTTCCCAACTCTGTTGTTGCTAGTGTGACTGTGAGACTCTGTTCCGGCTAAAGAGTGTAGATGCAGTGGATGTAGCTACTGATTATAGTCTGACTAAGAAGAGGTATGCCCTCCATATGTATTTCCCCTTTTCCAGTAATGAAATGAGGTGATAGAAAGAGCTATCTGGAGCTACACAGACAAATGGAACACACAGGGATGCAGGAGCAACAAGATAGCAAGGACCTGGGTCACTGACAGTGTCACAAAACTGAGCGAGCATTCCAACTGTGATGCCTGGGTGACAGGAGAATGCGTTTATGCTGCTGTTTCTTTTAGTTTCTAAAATAGGGCTACAGTGATGCCATCCCTCCCCAGCTCAAGTAGGAAAAAGACAATTGAGAAGGAAACGACTCACAGAAGGAAATGTGGATATGGCCATAAGATGAGGTTTTAAAACATTCTTGGTTAAGCAACAAACAATTCCCATGTGACCCTTGTGTTAGTGTGTCCAAAGGAAAAACCAGACAAGGCTCTCAATTCTAAGAGTGGATCCAAGATGAAAGAGAAAGGACAGCCAATGTAAGCAGCTTGTCAAGAGGTTCTGCTGTAGTCTGGGTCACAGTTCGGAGGTTGACTGTTTGCATGAGGTCCTGGAGAAGGAAGGAAGAAGGGAGAGAGGGAGGGAGGGAGGAGAGAGGGAGGGAGGGAGGAAGAAGGAAAAGTTTAGATATAACGTAAGCAGTATAATGATTCAGCCACAATACAGCTGACACTTCCGGGTTCCAGGGCCAGCACCTGCAGACAAGCCCTCAGGCAGAAGTGCCTAATGACCCCCGGGAATCTTAAAGGACCCTGTGTGACCCATGTGTGCGTGATTGCAGCACCTATATCTGATACAACTGCAACTAAATGAGCCCTTGCCCTCATGTGTGATCTCTGTCATCTGTGTATGACATAACCACGCCATCCCCCTGTGCGCATGCTCTGGGCAGCCCTCAAAAGCTGGAGGCGCAAACTTCAGTTCTCCCCCCCAGCCCCCCACCCTCCCACCCCCATCCCCTACCCGCCCCCCGCCTCTGCACACTGACCTTCACCAAGCCTGTGCACCCCCCCCATAAACTCCTAAGGGGATTTGTTGCGTGTTCCACGTTTCCTTCTCATTCGCGCCAGGTAATCTCAAGCAGCACAGAGTTAAGAATCCATTCTAACAATGATTGTTTCTCTTCACAGTCTGTTTCACTTACTGGTGATCACACAACAAGTCACACTAACACTTGATGGCATAAACCGTAGTAGCTGACTCCTGAGGATCTGTGGGCTGCCAGGGAAGTTCTAGGGCTTCATAAGGTATTAACTGAGGCACCAGGATGCCAGTCAGTCCAAATAGCTAGCTGTGGGTGTCACCGCTGCCTGGAAGCTCATCTAGGGCTATTAGTTAGGGCCTTGATTCTCACCCAGTCTTCTCCATGTGGCTGCTTGAATCTCCTCATGGCATGGCAGCAAGGTTCTGAGAAGAAAACCATCTAACACACATGTATATGCTATTAATATGGACTGTTTTATGGCTCCATGGTAGAGTTCTGAGTTCCAACACTGGGAAAAGAGAGAAGGGAGGGAGGGAGGGAGGGAGGGGGGGAGGGAGGGAGTGGTAGGTACTGTGTTTTCTAAGGCTTAGGTCTGAGACAGGCATAAAATGGCATCCACCACATTCTGGCACTCTAATATATGAATTTTAGAATATCATCTACTCTAGTATATGAATCCCTGGGCAAGACACTGGGGACTTGATAACATCTGCTAAATAAACATGATCACAAGAGGCAGGTGAGATCTGAAGAAGGAAGAAGGAAGTGTGGAGGGCAGAAGGTAAGGTATGGAGAGCTTTGTTATCTTGATTGTAGTGACAGTATCCCAGGTCTACACATGCTCACTCTTGTCAAATTGTATGCTTTGAAATTTGCACAAATTATTGCGTACCAATTACTCTTCAGTACAGCTACTTGAAAAGTGAAAGTGTTCTATTTACAGAATAAAATATTTCAATAAGTTACCATCTGGCTGGGAGGTGGGGTGGTGGGATAAGTTGTGGCAATTACTAGGGATACTTAAAATGGGTATGGAATAACATCAAGAAACTTGTCTGCTGTCTGAGCAGAGGAAAACAGGAGATATGTAATTCTGGATGGGCTGAAATTTTTGTTCAAATATGGGAGTCAGACAAGATTAGGAAAAATATCCCAAATGAAACACACTCATGAGAAAAGTTGAACATTGTATATTATTATTGTCTTCCTTTGCCTGTGTTTTCTGTTATGGCTACAGTTCCTTTAGAGCAAATCATTGTTCTCTCAAGTCTTCTGTGTTTTCCTTCCATCTGTTCAATGCTCAGTCTTCTGTAAAATCCATGTCTGTCAAAAGCACTCTGTTTCTATATGGTCCACTTCCAGTGGTGGAGCCAAGCTGAAGTGCCTGGGAGATTATATAGGTGGATCTACGGGAGTTCCAGACCAGGTTGTTCTACATAATGAGTTCTAGGCAAGTCAGAGATAATAATAGTGATAAAAATAATTCAGTTCAAGATATGGTTGGGGGCAAGACAGGAGGGGAGCAGCAGTGTAGGATGGCAATGGGACCCCTGCTCCAGCCTCCTCTTATGACAGAGACCAACCTAGCACTTGAACCTGATGCCAAGGCTGTTATGCCAAGGACTGACAGAGATGAAGGTGGCTCCATCCTGAGACTTTGCAGGCCACACTGAGCTTGGAGACCTACACTCAACTACAGGGGAAGTGCCTTACTACTGCAGTAACAGGGCCAGTGTTTTGGGGTTCTGCTGAAACAACAGCTTTTCTTTGTATGTAAAGCAACACAGACATTAAGGGTCGTCATTCCCCCTCTTGCCTTCCAATTAACCACTCATCAAAACGTCCTGTCTTAGAGGAAGTGGTCCTTCTGGAGAGCTAACTTGGTGTGCTGGGTTTTATTTAAATACTTTAGCTCCGTCAAGAAACCCTGGCTTTAGTTAGGAATTGCCAAAAGACAAGATCACAGCAATTCAGTGTTTAGCTATTTTTGGGCTTTACTTTCAATCCTGCCGTTGGGCAACACTCCATTCTACAAGAGATTGATTGGCACAGTGGTAAGAACAAAGGTGTCAAAGGTAGAGGAGGGACTCCAGAAGGCACCTACAAAACCCAGACTAGTGACTTTGGAGTTTGTTTTTGTGACATTAGAGATTTTTCTTGGGGCCTTACCCAGACTGGATGAGTGCTCACCCACCAAGTCACCTCCTCAGCCCCAGGAGTATCTTTCTTGTAAATCAGGGACCAGTGAAGCCAAAAGGGGACAACTCAACAACTCAGAAGAGCCCTGCAAACTGCTTCTTTTGTTTAAGGATTCTTTTGTTTAAGGATTAAGAGACTGAGTTTCCATATCAAGTCAGTTGAAACTGGCTTGGTTGGACCATTCTCTTGCTAATCTTCACCTGTCTCAAGGTCAGATAAACAGTTTCACTAGGTGAAACTTCAGCAGGAGGCACTCCATTTTGACGCTTCACCTGGTGCGTTAGGACTGAATGTGGAAGCTTAGTCCAGATCAACAGCTTCCCACATTGCCGAAGACGGTAAGAGGGCAGGAAGCTGCAAAAAGGAAGAACAAACTAATTTTATTCCTCTCTGTGTAAGATTTGGAAGGTGGTAGCAGATTCCCCTGACCCCCATGCTTATGAGTACTGGAAGAGTGCAGAAAACAGACCATTGCTGGACCCTCGCCTTGCTGGACCAGGAACTGGAATCCTATGACTGTAATTGACTTGAACTTGCTATTCACGGTTCTCTGTCCCCAGCAGTAGGTGGAACAGCTTGGCCAGCTGTTGGAGGCACCAGTGTTGCTGGCAGCATTTAATATTTCTTCCCTAGATGTCTTAGGTTTTTGCCTCATTATCTTTAGAATTGCTTGCAAAATAAATTTTTGGCATTCTTTCCAACTAAGCATGAAATAAACTCTCTTTTCTCTCTCCTTCTCTGAGGAGGGAAAGAAGAAAACAGTTGTAGGGAAAGCCTAAAGAGCCTGAAGGGTAGGGCAGGGCAGGGGAGGGCAAGAGAAGGTGGGGCAGAGCAGGGCAGGGCCCAGATAATTCACGTCTCCAAGGAGATCTCAACCTGAGGCATTTGGTTCACTTAAACTCTGCAATGATTACTTGGGTAGGTCCAATCTTGTCTTCACATCTTCAGAGACCAGAGCCAGATCCTCTGGGGTTAAAGTGCAGGTGAGTTGCTCAGAGAGACAGGTACTGTTGTGCTTTGCTGAACACGAAAGAGCCTCTAACAGAACAGAATGAGTCCTTTCCTCTCCTCCTTCATTAGCTCTAGCAGCCCAGTAAGCCATTGTAGCCACAACAGCAGAAATGACAACCTAGCACTATGAGTTTCCAAAATTCTTACATGTTACTTTTCATTGTCCAGGTGATGTCATGCCCATCCATTGGATGCCATTGCCACTAGGAGACAAACCTCACACACTGGAGTTGGTATTCCACAGGTTTCCTAACCAACTGATGCACAAGGTTCCAAGTTTGGTGAAATCTCAAGGGCTGGAAGGGACCCCGCTGCAGCTAAATTGCATTTCTGTGAGTTTTCTATCTTTAAAATAAGAGCCCGCCTACACATCTCCTTGAGAACTCTCAACAGGAGGCAGAGGAACTTGACTTCCAACTGGCCCTGTTAGAGTTGTTATTGATGGCAGCAGCAACTGATGGAGGATGGGGACTCTCTTTCATTTAACTGCGTGATCTGTGATTTAGTGTCCCAGATGCTGGACTCCAAGTCAGAAAATGAAGGGACTTATTTTTGGGAAGGACTCAGCCTCAGCCCTGCTGGAGGCAAATAGGCCAGATGACGTGATTACAGCTTCATCATCCCCAGCCCTACTTGGCTCCTTTCCTCAGGAAATGTAGAGTGACACTAGAAAGTAGTGCCACTGCTGTATGTCTAGCCTATGGATGTCCATCAAAGGATGGGAGAGCCAAGTCTCTGCATTCAGAGGGTCAGGAAGATGTTAGGATGAAGACAGAACTTGGCTGCCAGAATTCATGTCCTGATGAGTTATAAGATGCCTGATGAATGGGGGAAGAGAAGAAATGGACAGGAAGGCACGGGCCTAGCTATGGTGGAGAAGATGTGTTGTAGATAAAAGGGAGCGCATAGCCAGAGACAGGGACATCTGAGAGAGTTGAGAGTGAACCTGACCCTGAACTGGGGCAAGTGAGAGTGGGGAGGGTGAAATTACCTGGTGCAAGTGAGAAAGAAACATGGAACATGCAACAAACCCGCTTAGGAGTTTATTAGAGGGGGCGTGTACAGGTCTGGGGAAGTCAGTGTGCAGAGAGAGAGGGAGAGAGAGAGAGGACGCCTCTAGCTTTTAAAAGCTGCATAGTGCATGTGCACAGGGGATTGACATGATTATGTCATACGCAGATGATGGGGCTCACGCATGTGCACAAGGGTTTAGCTGAGTCATACGTGTATAATGCAACCACGCATGCACACCAGGGCTTAGCTGAGTCATACTTGGATGATGCAACCATGTATGCTCATGGGTCATGCGGGGCCCTGGGGCCATTAGGCACTTCTGCCTGAGGGCTTGTTCACACATGCGTGGCCCTAGAATATGGAAGTGTCAGCCTTATTGTGGCTGAAATCATTACATTCCACCCTCTTGGTTATTATAAAAATTTGAGGAGTTTGGGATCTTTAATGGATGGGAATGGGGCGTTGTAAGGTCTCTCGTGACTGCTTCCTGCTGATTTTGTGGGCGCCGGAGAGTTGAGATGCTTGACCATGTCCTGGGGTGGCTCATTACTGTTGTGTTTTTTCCTGGCTCTGTGGAACTGGCTGGCAGCTTGGGCTTAGCAAGATACTGGAAAGGCAGAAAATTATGTCTGGAAAAAATTTTAGATACCGGTGATTAAGGGAGAAGAGTCCCAAGATGGATAGAGGGATTTTTATTGGTGGGTTGGACGAGGGAATTTCCCAGGGGTTCCTGAGACCAGGAATGATAAGGGAAGAATTAAATGATACTTATTCTGGGCAAGTCTGGTCCATTTCAATAGATCCAATTGGCTCCCTGGAGCTTATGAAAAAATGTTTGAAAAGAAATAAATTTTAGACATATTAAAAGCTTATGATTACGATGATATAGTGTTGGAATGGAAGACGGTGAGGAGGAGGGAGGAAAAGAAGGGAGGAATTATTGGAAAGGGGAATTATTAGATCCCTTAATGTTTTATCTGAAGCAAATCTTAAGGCACTTGTTCTCTTTAGCATCATGGTATTACCTTAACATCCAGGAGACACTGCTGCAGTCAGTGATAAACCTGTTATGTTAAAGTCTGTTTTGTGAGTTTTTGGAGTTTGGGGCTGAGAATGTCCCTAAACTTGTTATTGTTTCTGACCACCTGGGCATTTGGCAATCCTTGTTCCTCTGGCTCTCTGTTTAATGATGGTTCCTGTAATGAGTGGGTAATCTGGAAATTTAAGTATGACATTGGAGATACAGAGAAGTTGGTAAAGCAGACAGAAGAAAGACAAAGAAGGAGAGTATATGGAGTTTTTGGCACAGGAGAGTACAGTGATGAGACTTTTATTTTTCAGGAATTGGAGCAAAAGTGTCTGATCTTGGTGTCCTCTGGAACTTAAGGGATCAGGGCCCTGTTTGAGTTACCGTATATGAGGGGGTATCTTCAGCTGGAGAATAAAATGTTTAAAGTGAGACAGGTAAATCCAATAAGAGAGTCCCTTGAGTTTGGCAGCGTAGGAGTTACAAGAATTACTTTAAAGGGGCCCTGCCATTTAGGGAAATGGGGTGAGGGGCATTGGTCTGAGGGAGAGAATAGTACCTGATCTCCTATTTTAATTGGTGGTGGGCATGAATTGGCACACGGTTGAGGAAATGAGTAGTCAGTAACATCTCATAATAGGGAGCAAAGATGGGATAACAGTGGAGTAAGCAGGTGATGAAGAAGGGGAGAGGTTTTGGGTGAGAGGCCGGGGGTTAAAACCGGCTGCCCATACATGATTTCAAAGGGGAGGTGAAAAGGGAGCTTTTGGGGAGAGCCCTAAGCCTAAGAAGGGCCAGAGGCAAAAGTTTTACCGAGTCAAGGTGAAGCTCCTGTGACATCTTAACAAGAACATTTTTAAAGGAATGGTTAGTTCGTTCTACCTTCCCTGAAGACTGAGCTGGTATGGGATATGAAAATGCCAGGGAATGTTAAGAGCCTTAGATAAAGTTTGAGAGATCTGGGAGGTAAACTCTGGGCCTTTATCTGACTGAAGAGGGGTTGAGATTCCAAACTGGGGGATAATTTCTCGGAGAAGAACATCAGAAACTGTCTGGGCCCTCTTGTTAGTGGTGGGAAACACTTTAGTCCACCCAGACATTGTGTCCACCAAAACCAGGAGATATTTAACTCGTCTGACTGTGGGCATATGAGTAAAATCCAGCTGCCAGTCAGTTCCTGGAAGGGAGCCCCTGGCCTGGTGGGTGGGAAAGGGAAGCTACGATGTTTGGTCTTAGGATCTGACTTTTGACAGATTTGACAAGCAGCATTGATAGTTTTTAAGAATTCTAAGTCCAAAGAGCTGGTGTAGGTAGGACAGAATTTGCCAGGTGTCAGGGGTGTCTGCGAGAATGTGGGCTGTACTGTATGAACCCCCTGAGGTGACTGAGGTAGGTTTGGCCTCTGGAATGCTGCTGTTCTAGCTGCTTGGTTGGCCCAGTGAAGGCAAAGATATTTTGAGATTGAGAGCTGAGTAGAATAGAGAAAAAAAGCATCCTTAAGATCTAGAACTGAGAAGCGGGAGGTTCCTGGGGAGATAGTGGAAAGCAGTGTGTAAGGGTTAAGCACTACAGGGTGAAGAGGGACCACTGCAGAGTTAATGAGCTGGAGGTTTTGAACCAGGAGATAGGTTCCGTTAGGTTTTTTAACAGGGGTGTTAAAGGGAGAAGAGTTGGGGCAAATGGCGTTCAGCAACAGAGTGGTTTTGGGTGTCCCAGACTTGGGGATTCTTTGAGAGGCTGGTAAAGGAAAAGACACATTGGAGCTGAGAGGTTGGGGGGCTAGAAGGAAGAGGAGGGGAGCTGTTGGCAAGTCTGAGGTAAGGCGAATGGAAGGAGCAAACAAAATGGAAGCTTCTACTTTTGTTAAAAAAAAATCTCTTCCCATAAGAGGTACCAGCAGGTCAGCATGACTAAAAGTGAATGAGTGAGATTATTACCCCTAAAAACACAGTTAAGTGGTGGGTCAGTTGAAGTAGATAAGGCTGTCCTCCTACCCCGACAATAGGGAAACTAGAAGGAAAGGTAGACCCCCAGAATTCCCTCAGTACCGAGTATTTGGCTCTGGTGTCCAAGAGAAAGGAGATGGACCGTCCTGATACCATGATGTTTACCCATAGCTTCCTGTTACAGGTCAAAGGAGCCCGGGCAGCCTCACTCATCCATAGAAGGTCAACTTGGGAATTTTCTGGGTTTGATGTCTCCATGCCACAATGTGCATGAGGACAATCGACTGCCCAATGTCCTTCCCGATGGCATCTCAGACAAGGTCTCATGCGACCAAGATGAGGATTAGAGCATGCTTGGACACAGTGACCAACTCTACCACATTTGAAACACGGGTCTGGCGGTTCTCGAGCCCCCTGGTGGCGGGCGGGGGGGGCACATGGAAGTAGCATGGACAGCACGGACTGGGCCATCTGTCACCTCGTGGCTAGCACATGATAGTGATGATTGCAGGCTTTGTCATTCTTCGCAGGTGCCAACTCTAAGACTTCTGCGTGCGGGGTCAAGGGACCTTTCTCCAAACGTCTAAGTTTAGCCTTAATATCAGGGTAGCACTGAGAAAAAAAAAAAAAAAAAGAATCATGAGTAACCGTGTCTTCTGTGGTTTCTGGATCTAAGTATATTGTAGCAGGGCTTTAGTGAGGCATCCAAAAACTGTAGAAGGATTTTCCTTTGTATCTTAAATGACCTCTGAGAGCTTATTATAGTTTACTGGCTTGAGGGCAACCTTGCAGAGACCTACCAGAAGGCAAGTAAAAAACTGGTCCCTAGCTAAAATTCCACCTGGGGTGTTATAATCCCACTCAGGGACCACCTCTGCCCCTGGAGGGTGTGTTGCATGTGTTTGGTGAACCTAGTCTGCATGTAGTCTGGCCTGCTCCCAAACTTGCCTGCGCTCTTCAGGAAGTAGGTTATTAGATAGGATCATATAGATATCATGAAAGGTGAGATTATAAGACTGGGACTTAGAGCTTAGATAGTAAAAAGCTTGGATATAAGGAAATTCCTTCTATTTGTTATGGCACCAATGAAATTACCTGGCGCGAGTAAGAAGGAAACATGGAACATGCAACAATCCTGCTTAGGAGTTTACTAGAGGGGGGTGTGTACAGGTCTAGGAAGTCGGTGTGCAGAGAGAGACAGAGAGAGAGAGAGAGAGAGAGAGGGAGGGAGGGAGGGAGGGAGCTGAAGATGGCTCCTCCAGCTTTTAAGGGCTGCCTAGCGCATGCACACAGGGGGATTACTTCATATGCAGATGACAGAGCTCATGCATGCACGCAAGGGCTCATGCAGCTGTAGATGATGCAACATGCTGCACATGGGCCATACGGAGTCCTTTAAGATTCCGGGGCCATTAGGCACTTCTGCCTGAGGGCTTGTCCGTACATGCGTGGCCCTGGAACCCCGAAGTATTAGCCATGTTGTGTGGCTGAATCATTACAGAAAGGTCCTCTCTTAATAAAGTGACAAAAAGCACAGAGTGGTGTATTCTGGCAACAGTTGTCATTTGGTTCAGTTGTAGGTGCAAGCCATCACGTGACTCCCAGCAACTGAGACCGCTGACAAGGAACCTGAATTCCTGGCTTTTCCCCCAGTATGCACTTCCCTGTTGTATTGTATGAGTGCTGATCTGTTGACAGTAGACCACGACGAACACAGGTGTTGTGTTTATCATGAAAAACAACGTGACTTGTGCCTCGGTCTCTCAGACTAATCACATGCTCTGTGTGACTATCGCACCAATCCTTCTCAGAGGCTTATTTGGGGAAAAACTGAGGCCTTTGGTAGAAAACCAGCACCAGTGTACCCGCCATACAGGCATGCAAGCTCAGAGCCAGACACCACAGCCCAAGCTAGCCTTCTGACGATCCTATATATCCCTGGCCGACATCTGGGAGCTTTGCAGGAGCCTGATCTAAGTCCCCACTAAATTCCTGATTGTCTGGCCCTGTGAGATAATTTATGTCCATTGTTCTTTGGCCACTTTATTTGGAGGTAATCAACAATGCTAACATAACTAATCTTACCTTTTCCATCTAACTTACTTATGACAACACAACCCTGGCCTAAGCATCATTATCCCATTTTATTGACAAGAAAACCGACTCTTAGAAAAATTATGTAATTTTTTAAGTACCAGAGTATCTGGAAGAAGCCAAACTAGGATGCTGTCTTAGTTAGGGCCTCTATTTCTGTGACAAAACACCATGACCAGAAACCAAGTTTGGGAGAAAAGGGTTTATTTGGCTTACACTTTTGTATCACTGTTCATCACTGAAGGGAGTCAGGACAGGAACCCAAACAAGGCAGGAACCTGGAGGCAGGAGGTGATGCAGAGGCCATGGAGGGGGGCTGCTTACTGATTTGCTTACATGGCTTGCTCAAGTTGCTTTCCTATAAAACCCAGGACAACCAGTCCAGGGATGGTACCACTCACAATGGGCAGGGCCCTCCCGCATCCATTACTAGGAAAATGCTCTACAGGCTATCTCTCAGTCCATTTTTTGGAGACATTTTCTCAATTGAGGTTCCTTCCTCTCAGATGACAGTAGATTGTGTCAAGTTGACATAGATCTAACCAGCACAGATTCCAGTGTTTCTCTACTCACAGAAAGTGCTGGCACTGAATAGCTGTTCATCTATGTCACATACTATGCAGACTGACTTAAGGTCTCTAGAACACCAGGGTGCAGAAAAAAAGCAGATATTCATAGACCATGTGATTCTAGGAAGGGTTATAGTTTCGGTTACATGATAGTATTAAAAATTATTCATAAAGCTGGATATGGTAATACATGCCTGAAATCTGATAGTGGAGGCAGAAACATGGTGAATTCAAGCCCTGTGTGGTGGTTTGAGTAAGAACGGCCCCCATATGCTCATAGGGATACATAGGAAGACCCTGTCGCAGTAGAAAACAAATTGGACAGAACCTATAGAAAGTTGTTGATCTATGCTCTAAATTCCACAACTAGTCTGAAGCTTAAGTATGTGGTTGTATTATAAAAATCTAAGTTGTATCAGTACAGAGATTGACTGCCAAGATTATGTGACTCCAAAACTCCCTACAGAGTGTGAACAGCCTTAGAACATTTGCTTCTACTGAAGTGTTGCAACTTGGTGCCATTTGTGGATGCTGTATCTAAAGCTTGCCTAGAAAAATGAATCAATAAATAAAGCCATTTGAATGACAGAGGACAGAGAGTGGTCCCTAGGTACTCAGAGGCTGAAAGCAGCTCTGTAGCAGGGAATGGGCAGATGGCTGATGTCTTCTCGTTTTCTCTTTTGATAGATCACTTCTATTTGGAAGAACTCATTGCTGGCCAGTGTGTTGACAGCATGGAATAGGATTGATATTTACTTGTCAGCAAAACAATGTGACCATTATTCATGTCACACCATCAAGTGATGATCCCTGAGTTCCTTTTGAGCTAAGAAACCCAGGAATGTGAGCAAGAGAGTAGACATTGGTCCTGCTCCCCAGGCTCCCCTGATAAACTCCATGTGCTATTCTGCCCTGGGCACCACACAGGTAGCCAGCTATAGCCAGCTAAATTGATAAGCAGGAGAGGTCTTCCTCTGAAGAGGGAAATCTCACTTTGGCTTTTACTCCCTCAAGGTCCCATTCTGTGACTGGTATCACTGGGCTTCTGAGCATGAAGACATTGACATCAGTTGAGACTGTTCATGCTTTCAACCCTTCAAATAGATCCAATTATCCAGGTTTATGAATTATGTTTTATGTCTTTATTACAACATGCCAGAATGGATTCCTTTTTCTTCTTTGCTTCTCTCTTTCCTTCCCTCCTATGCTCATTTCTTCCTTCTTGCCTTTATTTTGTGGAGTACAACGGAGTATATACTGAATAAGTGTTGCGTAGCCTGGCTATTGTCCATCCACTCTGCCTTAGGTCACCACCTGAAAGGGTATATTTACGCCCAAAGTTATTTTTCCTTTAGATCTAAACAACCTACCGCAGTGATTCCAGATTTATTCTGCCTACCCTTCAACATCGCCACAAAATTTGTTCTTACTTAATTTCCCACAAGTCCCTAGTGCCGATTCGTCCGCATGTAGATAAGCTCTTATGAGTGTACATATACTTCTGCAATCACACACCATGCCTTGCACTTCTACCCACCCTTGGCTGAGACTATCTCCTCCAGGTCAGGCTTGTCTGTGGTCCTTTCCCGGCTTGTTTTAACACATTGCTATGGTTGACTCTAAGTATCTCCCACAGACCTTGTTTTAGGGCTTATTCTTCCATTAGTAATGCTATTTAGGAACACTTTGGATCTTTTAGAAGTAGGGAGGTCTCTAGGGGCAGGTCTAGAAAGGTTATTCCTGACTCATAATTTGGACCTCACTTTCTCTTCTTGGTCTGTCATGATGTGAGGAGTCTCTGGAACACAACCCCACTGCCACTCACCACAGGGCCACTCTACCGTGACTGTTCTCCATCACTGTGCAGGTTGAAATTCATTGGGAGCTTGTAAACGAAATAAACCCCTCCTCTTTGTATTGTGTGTGTACGTGCGTGTGCACCTCTCCAGGTTTAATGAGCTTAATGTAGGTGTAGTCTTCGGGAACAGGACCTTGCTATCCATCTGTGAAGAGCTACCTATAGTCTTTAGTCTTTGCCTGGGTTGTAACCCAGTCTCAGTACTGAAAGCTTGACTTGGTGATAAGAGATGGCCACTTGGGGCTCTGACTCCCCTGTTATTTGGTGATTTTTTTCATTTAGGTCACTATATATATGTACATATTTTAAAAAGCTTCCAGTGTATTGGGTTTTCTCTTGGTACCAGTGAGTTCTGTCTCCTGGGGAGGCCAGTTGTGGGGTATTTTGAATATAATTTGCCCCCATAAGGTCATAGGAAGTGGCACTATTAGGAAGTGCGGCTTCATTGGAGTAGGTATGGCCTCGTTGGAAAGTGTGGAGGTGGATTTTGTGGTTTCGTATGCTCAATCTATACCCAGTGTCTCAGTTCACTTCCTGTTGCTGTGGATCAAAATGTACAATTCTAAGCTCCTTCTCTAGCACCATGTCTGCCTGCATGCCACCATGTTTCTCACCATGGTGATAATGGACTAAATGTCTAAAACTTTAATCCACCCCAAATAAATGTTTTCCTTTGTAAATGTTGCTGTCATCATGGGTATTTCTTCACAGCAATTCAAAGTATAACTAAGATACCAATCAACATCTGTCTACCTAGCTTCCTTGCTTGACACAGCTTTCATGGCTGCTAGATGAACTGGGAATAGGGTCAAGTGCTGAATGTCTTTAGTAAACTTGACTTTCACCAGATTCTGTCATCTGGTACAAAACATGGGAACCTATTAATAAAGAATGACTCATGTTTATTCTGATGATCAGCTTCTCAGAGTGTCATGTCTTATGACATTAGGATACCTTAAATATTAAGGTATTCAGGGTACTCTCTTTAGGAAGGCAGAAAAAGAACAATTAAAATAGATACAGTAAATAAATACTTAGCATTTAGACATATGGAAAGTGAAGCTACTAGAAATGTGTCTTAATCTTCTGTAAATGAGGGCTAATTGGGGTAGCAAGTAACAGAATACTAATTCGGAAAATGGACTTTTCATAAGAAGAACAGAGGAAGCCAGACATGATGGCGTATGTCTGTAATACCAACACTCAGGAGGCTGAAGCAGGAGGGAGGATCATGACACATGAGGTTAGCCTGGACTATATGTAGCCAGACTTTGTCTCAACAAAATAAAACAAATGCACAGAGATAGGTAATTCTCAGCATTGGTTCTATAGCTCTGTGAAGTTAAGGCATCAGCGTCTTAGATTCCTTTGACTTGTGGCCTCATGGTTATAAGATTACTGCTACAGATCTACCATTGACAACCACATTTAAGGAAGGAAGACTTTGGTAAGACTAGAAGAATAGTTTTCCAAGAATCCACTCACTTCTACCAACAAATTTCCTATGAATATCTCATTAGTGCCATCTTAGCTGCCAGGCAGGTGTGGCTTGGAGACTGAATATCTAGTTTCCCACCTGAATCGACAGCATTTTTATTCTGCATACGGATGTTTTCATATTCTATGGGGCTTGATGTACTATGTAGACAAGAAATGTAAGGTAACAGAACTAGCAAAGGAAAAAGCTGAAATTTGAATGTAGGTTCTAACACTTACTGACTCTAAATCCAACTCAAGCACTGCCATGTGAGGGGAAAATAGGGTATTCAGTGCCTGGCTTGGGTGGGTCTATGGTGAGGACTAAATACAATGGTATATTTTTAAGCTCTGAAGACATATCGCCCAAAGAGTCCCTGTTCTATGTGATGTGATGGGTTAATGGTAGATATGCACAGAGTGGAAGGTAGTAGAGCTTGAAGGTCAAGAACATGGGCTCTAGTCAGACCAATAGGTTCAGAGGCCTTCTCTACTGCTTAGGAGCTATGGGATCAGCTCTCTTATCTGTTAACTGGAAGTAATAACAGAGAATACCTCGTGGGGAGCATTATGGAGAAGAGATGATGCCCACAAGCCAAGAGCCCTCTGTCTGGCACAGAGCACACCCATAGTAGGTACCAGCTATTATTGCTATTGATTGCACTTTTTTTTTTTGTCCATTAGCCAGAACTGAAAGAGTAAGTGCATTGCTGTTGAAACTCTTGGAAAACAAAACCATTTCCAATCCTGTTAGATACACAAACTATATATATACCGGATGCAGCAGCACCTGCCCTGGATTCAGATGGGCGTGTTCACCATCTGCAGAGAATTCTTACTTAAAACATTCCTTTGTTTTAAGACAGGAAGTTGATTGGCTTTCTAAACTATGTCTGTGACAAAATAGTCCCTCTCCAAAAATGATTTGCTTTCAGAAATTTTCAATGATGGCTGTTAGGAGTTAACAATAGTCCTGGAAGCTTCCAGGTTGCACGCTGTGTTTGCTGCTTTCCTCATTGCTACAACAATATGTGGCAAAATTGTTATTACCCGGGTGAGAAAGCTACAGGCTGAAATACATACAAAGCCAAATTAGATATAAAAAGTCCCCATCAGTTTCAGAAAACAGCTGTCCTCGTTTGCCTTATGTTGTGATAACACCATGACCAAATATAACTTGAGAAAGAAAAGGTTTATGTCAGTTAAACTGTCACACCAGAGCCCATGACGAAGGGAAGTCAAGGCAGAAATTCAAGGAAGAAACGTGAAGGCAGGAACCAAATCAGAGGTGGTAGAGAAACACAGCTTACTGGATTACTCCTCTTGGCGTGCTCAGCCTATTTTCTTATACCCCTTAGGACCACCTGCCCAGGAATGGCATCACTCACAGTAGGCTGGGTCCTTTCACATCAGTCAGTACTCAAGAAAGAGCCCCCACAAAAACTTGACTACAGGCCATCTGTGGGAGGCAATTTCTCAGTTGAGGGTATCTCTTGCCAGGATATGTCCAAGATTGTGTCAAGTTGGCAAAAACTAGCTAGATATTTTACATTCACTTGAGGTAAATAGCTTGTCAAACTTTTTTGAAATGATACTTCTGGTTTTGACAAAGAATAAAATTCATATATGTTTCTCTCTTCTAATTACTGCACCTGAGAATTATGAGTTCAAGAATGGGGGTGAAGGACAGACAGACACGTGGTAAACAGCTGAGGAAAGATCAGTGGTCGCTGAGGTCCTTACCTTACACCAGGTTCTGTGGACTTTTTAAATCAGTTGTTTCTAAATTTAAAAGGACAAATATTAAGAACTATATACCATGCTGGGGCATAGACCCAAATGACTCTATGTCCCATTATGGACACTTGCTCATTCTTATTCATTGTTGCTCATAATAGACAGAAATTGGGAGTGGCCTCGATGTCCATCACCTATTAAATGGACAATGAAAATGTGTTATGCTTATACAATTGAATATTATTCAGCTGTTAAGAAAAATAATAGTATCGAATTTGTAGGTAAATGGATGGAGCTAGAAGCAATCATCCTGAGTGAAGTAACCCTGACCCCAAAAGACAAATACTGTTTTCTCTTATATGTAAATGTAACTCATAAATCCTTCAATATTAGTGCTACAATCTGTATAATGGCAAAGGTTAGGTACTTAGTAAGGAACTAGGTTGGAGGAGAGGAGCTCTCAAGAAAGGGAAATAGAATATATTGTAATAGAGAGATGGGGGAAGGGTAGGAATGAGAGGACTAAATGGGAAGGGGGAAGGAAGAGAGGGAGAAAGAAGGGACTATGGGAGGTACAATTAACAATAAGGGCCATTTGAGGAGTCATAAGGAAGCCTGTTACTGCAGAAGCTTCCTAAAATATATACATTTATACAAGTAATCTAAATAAAGTCACCAAGTAATGGGGGAAGAGAATGTCTCATCAAGTGAAACCTCCAGAACCAGGAATGGGTTACGTTTTGTTGTGCCACTGGTCCCCAAACATCCCAGGCTATTGCCAAGGTTATTAATTGCTTTCCACAAAGATGATGGTAAGGCCTATTGCTTAAGGCAACACTATACATCTCATCAAATTCATAGAAATTGAGCTGGTGCTTAACTAGAGTCTTCACCCCTACTGACTAACTTTCATGGTATTGGAAGGTATTCTACATTCTACCAGAGAAGAAAGGTAATTCTCAACCCAGCTACAAACACTGTGACCTACAATGGTGACCTTCCTGAAAGATATGCAGTTACAATAGTGGCACAAACCTTGTAGGAGTAACCAACCGCTCTCTGATTGCATTTAAGGCTTACTCTATGAGATGGAACCTGAGACTCAGTGGGCCATAAGCCTAAGGGAAAAACAAATGCTATTGTTCTATTACAGGAACATAGCAATAAAATGATTCCCAATGACATTCTTCCATACCCATAGAACAGTGCCTTACTTAGTCATTCATCATCAGAGATCTTCTTTCACTGGATGGGAACTAAAATAGAGTCCCACGATTAGACACTATGCATTGAATGAGAGACTTTAGAGTACTCAGTCCTAAATGGGATGTCTTCATTAAGTCCTCCCCTCAGAGCTCAGGGAGCTATGTGGAAAATGCAGCGAAGACATTGTGTGAGAGAGGCCACGCCGAGGAAACAGTGTCCCAGACATAACAGGATTGATATGCATATGAACGCAGTGACTGTGCCAACATGCACAAGGCCTGCACAGGTTCCTAGCACCCAAATCAGGAAGTGAACATGGGCTCCCACCCTTAACCAAGAAGTTATCTGTAATTGACACCAGCCTGCTAAAGAGAAGTTAGTTTTCTTCAATGGAGTCTAACTGGATATATTAACTATACTTCAGGGTAGGCCCCATGGCCAGGAGCAGTTGACCAATAAAAATTGAGTTCAATGGTATTTTTAGATACTTTTTGTCTCAAATTGCTTAGTCCAGGCATATTTTGTTTGTCTTATCTGTCTGTTGCTTGTGTATTTTTGTTTTGTGCTTTTGTGGGATGTTCGTTGTTGGTGTGTGTGTATGTTTGTGTGTGTGTATGTGTGCCTCTATTTCTTGTTTTTTTTTTGTCTGTTTGTTTGTTTTTGTGTGAGGGATATTTTGAGAACTGGTCCCTTGCAACCACAGTGAAGTGACCAGTTCTGCTTTATCATATTCTCCCTGATGACAGAAAGCAATGGAGTCAACTGACCATAGCCCCAACCTGAAAACATGAACCAAAAGAAAGCCCTCCTTTCTGTGAGTAGAATGCCTCAGATAATTGTCACAGCAGGGAAAAGATGGCTGACACACTGCACAGCACCCTGAAGACTTTGAGTTGCTTTGTTAAATTCCTTGGGTGTTGTTTGTTTGTGTTTGTTTTTGTGAGACAAGAGTCTTATCCTGTAGCCCCAACTGGTCTTGAACTTACAACAATTCTCCTGCCTCCGAAGTGCTAGAATTACAGGCACCAGCCATCACACCTGGCTGCCTCCACTAGCTTCTAAACATATTTTGTGACTCAAGAGCACAAGTGAGACTCAGCGTTGGTGCCAGCTGGGCCAGGCAAGTGGCTAAGGTTTGTAGTTCACACTTCCTCATCGATGAGATGAGAAGGCGGCTCAGAGCAGAGGTAAAAGAAGTGTTCACACAAGGGAAGCTGGCACACAGTAAGCCTTCAGAGTGTTGCTGCTATCAGTGCTCTCCTCACCCCTGTTTTGGCTGTGGTGTGTGGGGTTGGCAGCAGTTCTTGGAGTGGCAGCTGTGGAGATACAGGACATCATGGAACAGCTACCATAAAGCAGCTTGGAACGTGTGGTACTTTGAATAAGAATGTCCCCAGAGGTTTATATATTTCAATGCTTAGTTATTGGGGGGTGGGGTGACACTAGTAGGAGGTGTGGCCTTGTTGGAGTAGATGTGGCCTTGTTGGAGAAAGTAGACAATGGGATTCCAAATGCTCAAGCCAGGCGCAGGGTCTCTCTCTCCCTACTGCCTGTGTATCTGGATGTAGAACTCTCAGCTACCTCTCTAGCACCATGTCTGCCTGCATGCCTCCATACTTCCTACCATGCTTCCGGCCATGCTAATGACAAACTAAACCTCTGAATGTAAGCAAGCCCCAATTAAATGCTTTCTTTTATAAGAGTTGCTGTGGTAATGGCTTCTCTTCACAGATATAGAACATCAACTAAGAGAGAACACAAATATTACTGGGCCAGAAGCCAGAGCTGTGGGGCTCTAGCACTCTTTGGAACATGAGTTGGCTTAGTTTATTATAAAGACATTCAATAAACAGTGAAGGTGTGCTAACCTGCTCCAGATTGTCCTGGGCATTACTAGAAAAATTATCTCTGTCCTCTAGGTCCCTAGAGGGAAATAGGCAGAGACACATGACACACTAGCTGCCCACACAGAGTCCTGGCCCTGTTAGAGAGACCCTAGCTAGTGCCCATGGAGCTTATGCATTGTTTCATCTTAGGGTTCGGAGTTGACACCCAGAAACAAAGCAGGTTTAGTCTTTGTGACAATGACACTTTGTTCCTTATCCCTCCTGAGGAGAGTTACCTGTCATGATGATCTGGCCCCTCCTGGCCATTCTCCCCACTCTTGTTATGAGTTATCCAAGTGGACAAAGGAGAAAAGCATTGCTGGCTGTGCCCAGCCAAGATCTCATCTTCTTAGGGATGTCCCAGGCAGGAAGCAGACCTTCAACGTTTCCACCACCCTTGGCCTTGGGGAGAGACTGGCCCAGGCCACCCCACCCAGTGTGATGGGCTCCTCTTAGCAATCCCACTCTGTAAATGAAGACTGCTTGTTTGTTTCCTGGCTGCCCAGACCCGAATAATTATACAGAAACCATATTAATTACAACACTCTTTGGCCAATAGCTTAGATATATTTCTAGCATCACTACGAGGCTGTGGCCTACTGGTAAGGTTCCGACATCGTTCCCCTTCAGCAGCTACATGGTGTCTCTCAGACTCTGCCTTTTTTTCTCCCTACATTCAGTTTAGTCTTCTTTGCCTAACTCTATTCTGCCCTGCCATAGGTCAAAGCAACTTTGCTAACCAATGGTAATCGAACATATTCACAACATACAGAGCAGAATCCTACATCATCTCCCTTTTTCTGTCTACATAAAAAGGAAGGTTTTGACTTTAACATAGTAAAATTACATATACCAAAACAGGTAGTAAGAAAGAATTACAGTTACTATATTTCTTTGTGAGGCTAAAGCTTTATATCTAATTTATCTTTTTATCATAACTAAAGAAAATTATAACTGTCTTCAAGCCCATCAAAGGACCCAGAAGGATACAGTATTACCTAAGTAAACAAGAAGTGCATTGTAAACAACTTCCAAAATTCTAGAATTGGCAGAGACAGGTTGCTGCCTGGGCAGTCACCCAAAGTTCTTTTGTAACTTCAGCCTATAGGCCTATAATATCTGGCAGACTTTTCCATGAAGCAGGAAATTTGAAAGACTGTTTAGCCTATATTGGCATTTAATTAGACAGTTTCTTTCTTCTGTGTCCTGCAGAATGTCTGGCAGTTTCCTCTGTGAATCAGGAACCCTGAGGAACCATCCCATCTTTTGGAAAGTTTGTCAGTCACTTTTCTATGGATCCTGCATGTCCAGTTTATACAGCATACCATCAAGCAGTCCAAGAAAGAGCAGTTTCTTGCCCAAATGGCTAGCCTTGTCACATTGAAGGCAAATTCCATAACAAGTTTCTTCAAAGCCCATCAACCTCTCTGAAGTAATTGATGCTACCAGAAGCAGACATGTCTCGCTGTTGAGAAAAGTCTAAGTTATCAAAACATTTTAAATGCCATATGTTGTAGGTCTTTGAAAGGTTTGAAGACTACCTATCAATCTAAAATATATCTCCGTACATTTAAAAAATCTAACTAACATGACTAAAGTTTGACTATTAATGATGGACATCTATTAATCTGTATTTCTTAACTATATATTACATTGTTAAATAAGCTGCACAAACACAATACCTTAAAAAGAACAGAAATACATATATACAGTGTAACAAAATTGACCTTAAATTTGTATCAGTAGACTAAGATCCATACCAATGCAAAGTATTTATCTCTATATCATATCCCCTTTTTTCAGAAATTGACTGTGACCATTAATTATTTATATCCAACTCTTTTTAAATGAAAGCAAGAATTTATAAACAATCATTTTGGGACTTTGGGCATTGCTATTTGTTGGGCAAAGTATTTTTAGGGTTCATGGAGACCTTTTGGTGTGTGTGTGGAGTCTTGTTTCTTCAAGCCACAATAGACTGGAAGGAATCCGCTAGTTGTCATCATCTATGGAAACAAAAGCAGAACCTCTTTTCCAAACTAACATATTCTTAGACTCAAATTTTGAAGTTAAGATAACTTTAAAATATATACGTTGGTTTAGCTTAGCAGTCCATATAATGAAATGTCTCTCTGTACTTAGTTCATTCACAGTCAAAAAATTCAAAGAAAACACAATACTATACATAATCCAGACTCCCTGTGTGTTTCCATCTTTATGTGACTTTTTCTTATTCGATTATGTTTTAATATTTATTTTATTGTCTTTACTCCTTTAATCTATGACTTTCTGTACACTTTCTTCTCTCTCATAAGCCGATGTACATTTATCCAACACTGTGATTCATTCAGAGGTCTTTTGCTGTTATTGCTGTCTGAATCTGTCTTATTGTGTATCTGTAATCATTTTCTGACCTGGAGAGACTTTTTTTTTTTTTTGGTTTTTTTCGAGACACGGTTTCTCTGTGGCTTTGGAGCCTGTCCTGGAACTAGCTTTTGTAGACCAGGTTGGTCTTGAACTCACAGAGATCCTCCTGCCTCTGCCTCCCGAGTGCTGGGATGAGACTTTTTTTTTTCAAATGCTAAAAGGGCATAGCTAGGACCAACTCTGTGGCCTTGCCTTTTATCTCTGTCCCATCCAACATGGCAGAGATATGTTGACTGCCAGCTCTGCAAGCCATGCTCACCACCCCAGCTCCAGAAACACAGCAGGTCTATGTCTCCATTAAGCATCTTGAAGCACTCTGCTCACAAACTCCACTCTATAACAGGTTCTCCCGAAAGAGCCTGAGCTGTTCATGCTACAACCTGAACCAGGAAGCCGGCTCTTAAAGAAGCTGCGTAGCTAGCACCTGCACCACAGGACAGTTTGTGAGCTGGGCAAGGGACTGGAGATTTAAACACATACACATACAGACAGAAACAGAAACTCGGGTCATCCTTGAATTCCCCAAGAATGCCTCCTTTATTGTGTTCCAAAGCAGCTTATATAGGGATCCTTAACTGATAGCCATGCCCCAGCCAAACCCACCAGAAACCACTCCCCTGCCATCAGGAACTCCTGAGGGTCTTGTGCTCAGAGCAGCTGCAAATACAGGAAAATAAGTTGTTTTGCTCAGAGCAGCTATAAGCATAACAAGTTGTTTACAGGAAATTCAGGGTCTGGGGGTCCACAGCCCCTAACAAAGCTGTGCCTCTGCTCGCTGCCAGTAAACAGCCTATCTGAAAATAATGTGGCTACCAAGAAGGTGAGCTTGGTTCCCATTATTGTGGGTCTAGAAGCCCTCTTTTTTTAAAAAAAAAAAAAAAAAAGATTATTTTAGGTTTTATGTGGATCCATGCCAGATGGTGGATGCCATTTGTAGATGGAGACTGCTTATTCATTTTCAGGCTTCCCAGACCTGAATAATCACACAGAAACTATATTAGTTACAACACTGTTTGGCCAATGGTTCAGGCATATTACTAGCTAGCTCTTGCATCTTAAATTAACTCATTTCTATTAATCTATGTATCACCATGAGGCTATGACCTATTGGTAAGATTCCAGCATCTTTCCCCTTCAGTAGCTACATGGCATCTCTTTGGCTCTACCTTCTTTCTCCCTGCATTCAGTTTAGTTTTCCCACCTAGCTCTATTCTGCCCTGCCACAGGCTAAAGCAGTTTCTTTATTAACCAGTGGTAATAAAACATATTCATAGTATACAGAGGGGAATCCCACATCGCCAATCCACCCTTCCACTGAGTGACATCCTCCTATATCGCCCTTATCACTAACAAAAGATGTTTTTGGAAACATTTCCCGGATCTTCCAACTTATTTCTCATTAAGTTTGAAACTTGTTTAGTAAAGAGAAAGTTTGTTTTTAAGTCCCCCAGGGAGTTGAAGACTTAGGCATCATATACGATTCAATGGAATTTCTTGGGCAAGACATGGTTGGTGCCAATACCCATACCCTTCTGTGACAACTTGGTATCTTCTCCAGCACTGATTCAGTGAATGAATCAGTAATTCTGCAGAGGGGTTGGGTCATCAGAAACCAGAAAAAAACTACAGATGAGGGGAAATATTTTATTCAGGCTTGGAAAACTGAGACAGAATCTGGCCCTGTTTTCTTACCTGTAAAATATGAAGTTATCCCCCTTGCCTCCTTCACAGAGTCCTTGAGAGTATTATACCATACATGCATTGTAGAGACACTTTAGAAACTATAAACTGCTCTATAAATTATTACATAATGCCCAGTTTCCAGCACAAAAACTATCATTAGCAGAAAGGTGTGGTGGTTTGAATGTAATTGGCCTCCAATGTTGTCTAGGTCCCACACTTGCTTAGCCCCAAAGAAATCACACAGAGGTCTTCATTAGTTATAAACTGATTGGCCCACTCAGGCTTCTTATTAACTCTTATAACTTATATTAGCCCATTATTCTTGTCTATGTTAGCTATGTGGCTTGGTACGTTTTTCAGAGAAGCAGTCATCTTTCTTGCTCTGTGGCTGGATCACAACTTCAGAAAGAACTTTCCTCTTCCTAAAATTCTCATCATCCTGCCTATACTTCCTGCCTGGCTACTGGTCAATCAGCGTTTATTTAAAATATAAGTGACAGGGTACAGATCATTGTCTCAAAGCACCCCATAATCTCATAGGGAGTGGCACTATCAGGGGGTGTGGCTTTGTTGGAGTGGGTATGGCCTTGTTGGAGAAAGTGTATCACTGTAGGGTGGGCTTTGAGATTTCCTTGGCTCAGGATAACACCCAGTATGTCAGTCAACTTCCTGTTGTCTTCAAGATGTAGGACTCTCAGCTACTGCTCTGGGACCACATCTGCCTGCATGCCGCCATGTTCCCTGTCATGATGATAATGAACTGAACCTCTGAAACTGTAAGCCAGCCTCAATTAAATGTTTTCCCTTATAAGAGTTGTCATGGTCATGGTGTCTCTTCACAGCAATAAAATCCTGAACTAAGACAGGAGATGAAAGTGTTTTTAAGTTGATGAATTATTTTAATCTTTTCAATATAAAATAGAACTCCCCCATCATTAATGTTTACTGTGCCCATTCAGAAATGATTATCATTAATGTTCACAGTCCTCAATTCATCCACCATGTCACTTGTCTCTTCTTAAAACATGGACAACATGGAAAACCACTTACCTTTGTGCCCCTATGAAAAGTTAAATTTCAGAGAGAATAACAGAAAACAGGCCTCACTCCTTATGTGCCATTCCTTGTTAGAGTTTTTCAGACTGTAAATATCTTCATGCAAGCATCATATTAGGAAGCAAATAGATTCTGGTGCCTTGGAAATGTCTTTCTTCTCCCTGTTTGTATGGAGAGGGGGCCAGTAGAAAATGTAGTGGCAATCAGATTCCTCTTGTAACAAGACAATGAAGCACTTTTGATGGGAAGGTATATTTAAACACTCATGAAGACAGCAGCTGGCTTCTTTCGCTCTCGCTCTAATTAAGAACTGTTTTCTCTGCAAAGAATGCTCAAATCACACCTCAATCTCCCCTGTGTCAAAAGCCTGTCTGGAAGACAGATTCTCTTTATCCAAGAAGAAACAGCACACTTGTTTTTCTGCTTGTAGATGATAACTGCTTCAGAGAAAAGCTGCTGTCTTTGAGTAGCAATCTTATTTTTATCCCTAGCATGTGAATGAATGTCTTCTAGGGACTGGAGAGAATGGTGCCAGGTGAGGCAAGGACCGTTGTGGGCAGGTGCTGTCAGCAAACAAAGGGTCAGTGGGAAAAGAGAGGAAACATACATTAAGGCTACAAGGTTGAACTTCAGCATCTGGGAGAAGACAGGGGCCCAGGAAATAAGCTACTGGCAGACAGTTTAATGATTTCAAAATGATAATTGCCCCTGTGTGGAAGTCACCCCACAGGGCAGGCTGTAAACTACACCCACAGCCATATGCTGGGTTTCCACTGCAAGCAAGGTTTCAGGTGAAAAGGGGGAGGGCTTTGGAGTACAGCCATCGATCCCAGCACAGTGTCCAGACTCTCAGGTGCCACGGGGAAGGACCATGGCTCAGAGGGGACCCAGCGATTCACTTGAGTTAGTGTAATTCCTCTTTCTGGATGTAAGACTTCCCATTATAACCAGTAAGCAGTGTTCAGCATGGTGGTAGGTATTGCAAGAATCACATTCCCAGCCCCCAGCACCTGGAGGACAGCATGTAGTTTACAAAATGCTTATTCACATATAGAGTAAATTTTTACCTTCCCAATAATCTCAAGGAGTTAAAAAAAAGCAGAAATTATTTGTTTAAGAAGAAATAAAATTTAATAATAATAACTGCTCAGGCAAGGTATGGAGGCTCACAGTTGTAATCCCAGAATTCTGGAGGCTCAGGCTGGAGGGTCAGGCATTCGGGGCCAGCTTGGTCTATACAGTGAGTTCTAGGATTGTGTGGAATACATAATAAGACTTGATCTATCCTGGACAGTTCTCTACAACTTGACATAAGCTAGAGTCATCTGAAAGGAGGGAGCCTCAACTGAGACAATGCCCTCATAAGATTGGACTGGAAGGCATTTTCTTAATTAGTGATGGCCAGCAGAGGGCCCAGCTTGTTGTGGCTTCTGGCTGCTGTTTGGCAAGTGGACACTAAAGGGCTGGCCAGATGGCTCCACACGCTAAGGCGCTTGTGGCACAAGCCTGGTAACCCGAGTTTGAAGAGCAGAATCCATGTAAAGGCAGATGGGGAGACCTGAAAGAAAAGCATTGGCCCATGATCCTCAAGTTCTCGGCACAAAGGAGATTTATTTGCCTCAGAGGGACATGAGGCAGGGAATAAGAGACAAAGGAGGAGACAGAGGAGGAGGGAGAAGGGGAAAGGAGCTAGAAAAAGGGGCAGGGATACTTGTCCCAGGTGGGGACAAAGGCCTGCCTCTGGATAGAGGGAAGACAGATGTAGCCTATAGGAAGATGGCAGTTTATAAAAGTAAAGTGCTAAGTCCCATGTTAGGATGAGGTGTTTCATTTTAATTAGGAATGTTAATTAGGTGAGCCAAAGGGGGCTTTTAATTGCTGGATCTTGGTACTCAGCCTCAGGAAGAGAAGTGGCCTTGGGGAAATAGACCTTGGTGACTAGCTTTAGGAATGTAATATATCAGTTTTTAGCAAGGCAGAGAGAATGGGGGAGAGAGGCATAGCCTGCCAGAGTCATGCTCACCATGCTTGAGCTGGCCAGAGTCGCTTTAAGAACAGATGGCATGGGCTCTCTGCTCCTCCCTGTTCTAGAGACAGCCGCTTCTTTTTGTGCAGTGCCAGCCTCGTTCCAGAGACACGATGGTGAAGGTCGGAGTGAACGGATTTGGCCGTATTGGACGCCTGGTTACCAGGGCCGCCTTCACTTCTGGCAAAGTGGACATTGTTGCCATCAATGACCCTTTCATCGACCTCAACTACATGGTCTACATGTT
>JAQHUG010000128.1:5483539-5515109 GCA_028555095.1 Dicrostonyx torquatus
GTCCCTGTCCTAACTCAACCCTTGACACTGACGTCTCCCTCACAGTTTCCATCCCAGACCCCCAGATAGCAGGAGGGGCTTAGGGAGCCCTACTCTCTTGAATACCATCAATAAAAGTTCATTGCACCCCTCAAAAAAAAAAAAAAAAAGAACAGATGGCATGAAGTTATCCCCCGACCTACACATATATGCATGCGCATACACACAAGATTTTATATATGTGTGTATGTATATGTACATATTATGTATTATATATTAATTATATATAATATTGTGATAGTTTGAAAGAAAATGACCTCCAAAGGGAGTGGCACTAATGGGAGGTGTGGCCTTGTTGGAGTAGGTGTGGTCTTGTTGAAGAAAGTGTGCCACTGTGGAGATGGGCTTTGAGGTCTCATATATGTTCAAGCCATGGCCAGTGAGTCAGTCTACTTCCTATTGCCTGTACACCAAAATGTAGCAAGTCCTTCTTCTGCAACTTGTCTGCCTGCATGCTGCCATCTTCCCTGCCATGAAGCTATGAGCTGCCACCTCCATTAAATGTTTTCCTTTATAAGAGTTGCTGTGGTCATGGTGTCTCTTCACAGCAATAGAAACCCTAGGACAAATGTGTGTGTCTGTCTGTGCATGTGTACAATATATGTATACATTTTTAAAAGAACACTAAAGGGAGAGCATGGAGACTGGGAGGTCAAGTAGGGATTCACGTGCAGTGCTGCTTGGGCTGAGTGTGGCAGTGTCGGGGAAGGGATCAGTCTCAATGTGGTTACTGAGTCACACTGTACATTGACATGGTTGTTAAAGCAACCACAACCTGGTGAACGGAAAACTATTTCTTTCATACAGGAATGGAGCTGGGAACCTGTGACTGTAATGCAAGACACTGGCAGAGCGGAGAGTTTACAAAGCTTCTCCTTCAGACCCAAGGTGACATGCAGCAGCAAACAACACAGTTCTTAGTTTGGGGTTTTTGCTTTGTTTTGTTTTAACATTGTACTATATGCAATCTTTTTTTTCAGAATTTTATTAGGCCAGGTGGTGGTGGCGCACGCCTTTAATCCCAGCACTCGGGAGGCAGAGGCAGGCAGATCTCTGTGAGTTCGAGGCCAGCCTGGTCTACAAGAGCTAGTTCCAGGACAGGCTCCAAAAGCCACAGAGAAACCCTGTCTCGAAAAACCAAAAAAAAAAAAAGAATTTTATTAGAGGATTTAAGTTAACATAATGAGAACTAGTGAAAGATGAAAGTATTAAAATAAAAATAGAAGAGAAACAATGTAAATAGTTAAATGTGTAGAAATGTACAGAAACAGATGGCCATAGTATTTCAGTAGCATTATTAACAAAAAAATGCATCTAGAAGTAAACTTGACCAGGAGTTTTAACAAAGCAGTCAAGAATTTAAAATCTCTCATAAGATATTAGACGCAAATCCAATCAGCCATGAATTTTTAAGTTTTGGGTAAAGCATAGGTAATAGTTATTGGGCTTTAATCTGAGGGCAGTGTTTTGTTGGAAGGAATTTTCCCCTCTGGGGCTCCTTCTGGTTTTCTGGAATCTTCCCTTTTTCACTTTCACATAGACTCACACATATAAAAACATGAAAGCCAAGATCCACACAAAAGAGAGAACTGTCAGTGTTTGTTGGCGTGGTCTCCGTTAGTATAATAGCTTCTAGTTCCATTTGCTTTCCTATAAATTGTATACTTTTATTTCTCCTTACAACTGAATAGACTTCTATTGGATATACAGCCCTACTTTCACTGTGTGTTCATCTACTGACAGACAACTAGGCTATTTCCTTTTGCTGGCTGTTGAGAATAGAGCAGTGAAGAACATGATGAGCAGGTTTTGGCCACTGCAGCAGGATCTGTGTAGATGCCCAGGAGTGGTGTAGCTGTACCATATGACAGATCTACTCACAGCTTTTTGAGGAACCTAAACACTGATTTCCATTAGTGGCTGCACCAGCTTACACTCCCACCAATAGTGAACGAGTGTTCCTCTTTTTCAAAACCCTCTCCAGCATTTGCTATATTTATTTAGATTCTTTAACGCATTAAACTGAATGAATTCATTCATATAAAACAAGTCTCACCGGCAAAGCCGCATCACTGACATGGTTGGACAAGTAGAGCCCACAGACAGAGAACAGTACTATAGGGACCATCGCTGACCTCCATCTTAACCCATTGAGAAGTGTAAACAAAAGGAGAAAAGGAAGTGAGACAGCCTGAGCTGCTCCTGGTCCCTGAGGCTGAAGCACTGAGTGCAGGAGAATCTGCGGGTGGCTCTTTCCATAGACTGTGTGATGACTACGCTTTCTTGTTTGTTTTTGTTTTGTTTTTTGAGACAGGATCTCTCTGTAGTTTTTGGAGCCTGTCCTGGTACTCGCTCTGTAGATCAGGCTGGCCTTGAACTCACTGAGAGCTGCCTGCCTCTGCCTTCTTTTTTTTTAAAGGTTTATTTATTTATTATGTATACAACATTCCTTCCATGTATGCCAGCAGGCCAGAAGAGGGCACCAGATCTCATTACAGATGGCTGTGAGCCACCATGTGGTTGCTGGGAATTGAACTCAGGACCTCTGGAAGAGCAGTCAGTGCTCTTAACCTCTGAGCCATCTCTCCAGCCCCTGCCTCTGCCTTCTGAGTGCTGGTATACTCCACCATCACATTAAAGGTGTATGCCACCCGTGCCTGGCTACGCCACCCATGTCCAGCTATGCCACCCATGCCCGGCTACGCTACCCATGCCTGGCTATGCCACCCGTGCCTGGCTACACCACCCATGCCTGGCTATGCCACCCGTGCCCGGCTAAGCCACCCTTGTCCAGCTACACCACCCATGCCTGGCTATACCACCATGCCTGGCAGACGACCGCTCTTTTTCGTCAGCTATTCTAAGTGTGGAAACAACTACAAGACAAGCGTTGTGCGCTCCTGTAAGGAATTTTCTTGATCAGATTATTCAAAGTGGGAAGACCCATCCAAGTATGGGCTGCACCTTCCTGTAGCAACTGAGGAAGGAGGTGGAAGAAGAAGGGGTTTTAGCCCATCTTTCTGTCTCCTTGCCTGGTTGATGAACCGTGTTGCTTCTACTGCTACTTTCCTTGGTCCAATGTTTACAACCTAACTTTGAGCTTCGGTGTGGACTGAAGACCAGTGGCTTTCCAGAAACCTTCTAGGCCTTCAGCACCAGATTTGACTGCTGAGACATTGAGCCCTGTGGACAAACAACTGCGGGATTCTGGGCCTCTCCATTGTGAGACAGTCATTGTTTGACTACCTGGACCATATCGTGTAAGCTGATCTAAGGACTCCTCTTTCAGTAGATATTCATTCTATCAGTTCTGCTCCCTTAGAGGAACCTGACTGATATAGACTGCGTCTCTAGAGGCTAATTCAAGGAACAAAGCAACCAAATGGATTGAATTCTCATTCTTCTCACACAAGTCCAGTATGAAGAAAGCTGTCTTTGGCTTGGTAGCTCTGCTCCTCTGTGTATAGCATGGGTGTTTTGCTGCTCAAATTGATTGGCTCCTTATTTGATATCTTATCATAGGCATGTGGGCTTCAACCATGTTTCCTGCTGCCTCCTATTGCCAACTCTCTGCTGTTTGCGTCATTCACCTTTGTCTGCACAGCTTTTTAACTCAGCCCAACACAGGTCTTTGCAACGGGGCCACCATTGTTACTGCTTAGGACTGAATGATGATGACCTTGCTCTCTGCTCACTGGCAGCCTAAAGGTCTCACAGTAAGGGCATGGCCCCCTCAGTCAGGCTGACTATTCAAAGTGGACTCTAATACTGGATCATGTTCTTTTAAGTTGTCTTTTAAAACATTGGTCTCACTGTGTAGCCCAGGCTGACTTTGAACTTTCAGTCATCTTTCTTTACCTGTGGATTGTTGGGATTATAATATGTGCCACCGCCCCTGCCGCAAGGAATCTGGGCTTACTTACATTTATATCCTCTTGATTTTCTGGGTTTTCCTTTTCTTCTTTCCTTCCTTCCTTCCTTCCTTCCTTCCTTCCTTCCTTCCTTTCTCTCTTTCTAAACAGGGGTTCTTCATGTTGTAGTCCTGGCTACCCCGGAATTCCCTCTGTAGACAAGGCTAGGCTCCAACTCACAGAGCTCTGACTGCCTCTGCCTCTGCTTGCATGAAAGGTGTGCGCCACCACGTCTGGCTGATTTTCTGCTTTTAAATTGAGCAGCCTGCATTGGACTTCCAGTTGAGAAGGCAAATGACAAAAGCATCCTTGAGAAACCCTCCATAGGCAACTGTCTAAGTGTGTTCCTTTCAAAATATACATAGACAGTGGAGGCATGCTAATTAAATAGAATCTCTATTTCTGAACATTCTAGACAGTAAGTGGCAAAAAAGGAAGAAAAATACCCTAAATTACTATTTGCAAGAATTTAAGCTGGGTGTGGAATATCTGGGGGTTCAGGGTCGGCCTGGACCACATAGTGAGTCTCACAAAGACCAAGCCCCAAAGTAGTAATAATAATTGTATTTTTTTAAAGAATTATTAGAAACAATATACAGCACCAGTAGAAACCGTTTTCTGCCATCCTCAGTGAGCAGAACCTCAGGGGTCAACTTGCTCACTACCAACCAATGAAGAGGCATTTAGTATTATACGGAGCATCATATATATCCACAGTGAGATCAGAAAAAAGGTTTGGGAGCCTCGTGTCCAAGAGTTAAAATGGAGACCTAAACCCTGTGCTTCGTTATCCTGTCACTCAGAAAGAAGTCAGCTAATACAAACCAAAAACACACTGCTGCAAGAATCATGGGTATCCAGTCAAACTTCTCACATTTAAAGAAGTTATACAGGGTCACATAAGGCCATTTTCACCCATTTGTATAATATACTTTGATCATGTCCCCCTAGACCCCATTACTCTGTGTGTGTGTGTGTGTGTCTGTGCTCATGTGCATGAATGTGTATGGGTGAGTGCACCTAGGATGTAGAAGTCAATATTAGGTGTCTTCTTCAATTGCTTCTTCACCTTATTTTTTGAGACAAGGTATCACTAAACTTGAAGCTCACCAATTTGGATAAAATGGCTAGCCAGAAACTTCCAGGGATCTTCCTTTCTTCACTTTCCTAATGCTGGGATTACACACACACACACACACACACACACACACACGCACTGTGTGGACTATTAGCTTAAAATGTGTTACATTTGTTTATTCTGTGTATAAATGTTAATGATGCAAAGATGTGTTGCATTCTTTTATGTTGCATTTGTTTGACTCTGTGAAGCTGTGTTACCTTGCCTTCCTAAAACACCGGATTGGTCTAATAAAGAGCTGAACAGTCAATAGCAAGGCAAGAGAGAGAAATAGGCCAGACAAAGAGAATAAATAGGAGGAGAAATCTAAGCTTGAGAGAGAAAGAATAAGAGGTGAGAAAAGGAGAGGAGGAGGATGCCAGGGGCCAGCCACCCAGGCACACAGCCAGCCACAGAGTAAGAAGGAAAGAAAGATACATAGACCACAGAAAGGAAAAAAGCCTAGAGGCAAAATGTAATTAAAGAGAAATAGAATAATTTAAGTTTGAAAAACTGGCTAGAAATAAAGAATAAGTCTCCATGTATTTATTTGGGAGCTGGGTAGTGGGCCCTCAAAGAATTAAAAAAAAAATCAACTACAGCACACACCTCACATGGCACTTTTACTCCGGTGCTGGGAATTGAACTAAAGTTGTCGCTTGCACAGCTGCCACTTTTCCCATCCAGCCTCTTTCCCAGACTCCACGTGGAGTCTTTGTCCCCATTGCATTACTGCTACTATGAAACTCCGCACAGATTAGTGTAAGATTTTAATAAGGAAAGAGCCTACAAGTTTGTCAGGGGAGCTATGATTGTGAATGCCCTCAAAGCTTTGAGAAGTCCCGAGTAGCTGATTGAGGTCATGGAAGGCTGGATTTGGAGCAATGATGCCGTGTGAGAAAAATGTGCCCCAAGCTCTTGAAGGATACACAACAGATCCAACGTGGGAGTGTGGCTGGAAGAGGCAGGCATGGTTGCTTGAGTTCATCCCAAAGAAGAATAATTTTTCCTTTGAGTACAAAATATCTCCCTCACAGCTTTCAGTACATGGATCTTTATAAGTATGTCTAAATGTAAGATTGCTTCCTAGTGCCCCCTCCACATTGCCATGGAAACAGCACAGTGCTCATATGTCTGGTGTGAGCATGCACATACACACACACAGAATGCTAATAGATTCTCAAGGAAGTGTCTTTTATGTTTTCTCCTTCTGGCGGCTCTTTATGCTTCTAAAATGTATGCACTTGAAATAAATTCCTAATTCTTATCGTCTAATTATTATCTATAATCTCTCTTTTATTCTGACTTTAGGAGTCACTGACTGGAGACTTTTCTTCAGCATAGCCATTCTGGATGCAAAATCATATGTTGTCGCTCCCTTTGGTGATTCCAGTTCTTCTCCTTTTCCTTAAAGAAACAGACTGGAGTTCCCAATACCTATAGCTCAATTTAAAAAGGAACCAGAGGCTAGGGGTGTTAGCTCAAAGGAAGAGCACTTGCCAGCATGCATCAGGCCTTGGATTCTATACCCAGCCCTGCCAAAGTAAACAAATAAATCCCATTTTAGATTTCATTTGATTTTTTTGGTAGGCACAACGATATAGTTTGTATACTTCATGCTCTTAAATATTCTTAATTTGAAATACTGTTTTAAATGGAGAAGATGGCAGTTTCTTGGGAGAGTGTTGATGAACCTCAAGCTCATGAATCTATGTAAACTTGAGTCGAAGCTAAGAGAAACTCATGAAGATCACTGATTTCAGTGAGTAATTCTTGAACACCTACCATTTGACCATGGCCCTTGAGAACTGATTTCACCTACCTGGAGAAGGTTGTGATTATGGAGAAGGTGCTTCGAAGCCTAAGAGTCAGGAAGCCAGTTTAGGACTTCACCATCATCAGCTGGGAGCTTTCTCTTCCCTTGAATTGATGGAGTGCAAGCTCTAACTTGTGAGATATGAGCACCTTGGACCAGATGGCCTCCCTGGTCCCTTCAGTTACAAGATGCCATGGCTATACTCCTGCTTCATCACCAGGTTCAGCTGAAGTGGACAGTGGGATTAGGTCGCCTTAGTTAAGTACCATCTTTCCAAGTAGTGACTCAGCCATATCACTGGGTGTGGTCTGGCACCCTAGCACAATTGTCACCCCTGGGTCATCAGTCTATCAAATGCCTTGGCACTGAAGGTCCACACATGTTTATAATGGCATATTGTTTGTGTTTTAATAAATAAAGCTTGCCTGAAGATCACAGGGCAAAGCAGCCACACTAGTCAGCCATATAGGTCAGAGGCGCTCACCTTTAATCCCAAGATTCAGGAGACAGAGGCAGAGGGATCTTTGTGAGTTCAAGGCCACCCTGGGCTGCATAAGCTCGATCCAGAAACAGATCCAGGTGATGGTGGTTCACATCTTTAATTCCAGTATTTGGGAGTCAAACACTTTTAATCCCAGCACCAGGGAGGTGGAGACAGGAGCAATATGGCTGGGTGAAGAAAGGAATATAAAGGGGAAGACACAGGAATTCAGTAGAGCGTGAGTCTGAGGATTTGAGGAGACAGGCTTTGTCCTATTGGTCTGAAGATTTAGTTGCGGTAAAAGGTCTCTTTAGTGGCTGACTACTTCGCTCTTCTGATCTTCAGCTTGAACCCCAGTATCTGTCTCTGGGCTTTTATTATTCATGCTACATATCCAGATCTGCCTTCTTTATTTTGTCCTTTGTCACTCTCAGGTTGAGACCAGTCAACTTGATATGTTCCTTGATGGCAAATTATCCAGGGGCTGTATCTGCCAAGTGCAGGACTGTTTGCTACTTAGCCCAGCCTGGTCTTGAACTTTGGACTTTCTTGCCCAAGCGTCACTACTTGTAGGTATTACACCACTACACTCAGCTTTCAAGGTAACATCCTTAAATTGTAAAGTTAAATTTTTGAAGCTACCAGCCAGCCTGCCTGTTCCCTACCAGTACCCTTCCTGTGCTTTGCTTCTGCCTCTTAGGGCAGACCCTGGAAGTCACCAGCTCAGGACAGGCTCCATCTGAGCTGAAGATGGTCTGTAATACTGCTACCGCCAGGCAGATCTTTTCAGCCCAGTCCTCCCCTGACTCAGTCCTCTGCAACTTGCTGTCTTTCATATCTTACCAGAAAGCATAGACATCTTGGGATTGTCTGTTGTCTATCTTCCCCAGTGGGTCATCATGCCTCAGCACATCCAGGGCCCAGCATGCATCAGGGGCTCAGGGAATTTCTTTTAAACTAATGAACAAAAGCACAGTCCTAACCCAAACCCGAGGCAAGAGTGAGAACAGCGCTCCCACTCCCCTGGTGGTAGAGAGAGCATTTCCTAGTATTATGTTTTACTTTTTTGAGATTGCTTCTTCTATGTAGCTCAAGCTAACCTTAGATTCAAGGCCATTCCCCTGCCTCATCTTCTCAAGTATTCATCACTTTGCCCAGCTAGGAAGGTAGTTTAACAAATAAAACTTCTCTCTTGTGTCTACTTACAATGCTCATGTGGCTTAAGTTTGCTGTTGAAGGCTAGTATACAAAGAGATGGGCTCCTTTTTGGCATTTTCAGGCACACACATCATCATACTGCATTCGCATTCATTCCCCTCCCTCATTGTTCCTCTCATTTCCCTACCCACTCCCCTGGTGCTGGCCCCTTTCCTCTCTCTACACTGTTCTCCTGCTTTGTCACATGTGCTCCATTACACTCTCTTCCCTTCTCCAAGCCCCGAAGATTATTTTCTCCCCTCTCACGGTCTTCTCTTTGTGCACATTATGAAGCTATATGATATTTGTCTTTTGAATCTGCCTTGTATCACTTAGCATAATCTTCAGATTCGCCAATTTTCCCAAACACATCACGATTCCGTTTTCTTTATGGGTGAAGACTTTCATTGTGTACCACGTGCTTCATTTTCCTTATCCATTATTCTGCAGATGGACATGTAGTTTGTTTCTGTTTCTTGGCTTTTGTGAGCAGTGCATGGATGTGCAAGTATTTCTGGGGTGTGTTGACTTAGAGTGGGAATCTACCTAGGAAGGGTATGACTGAGTCATATGGCCATTTAATTTAGTTTCATGTGTGCTGTGGAATATTTCTTTATACTGTGTGACGATGTGTCACTGTGATTGGTGTAATAAAAAGCTAAATGGTCAATAGCTAGGCAGGAGGTGTAGGGCAGGAACTCTGGACAGAAAGAGCTTCTGGGAAGAAGAAAAGAGGGAGCTACCAGATGGACACAGGGGAAGCAAGACACGCTGATTATATATTATAAAATATTATGAATCTATATTTTATAATTAATAATAAGTCTCCATATCATTTTTTGTGAGCTGGCAGCCCAAAGAAAGATTGACTACCCATGTGACTTTTGAAGGACAAATGTAAGCAGCAGGAAAAAATGATGTTCCTAAATGACTAACTTGACTTACAATTGTTTGTTAACAGTAGGGCTCTGACTCACTATGAATCTTTCTTTACCTCAATTTAAGTCATTTTACTTTGCACATTAGTGGCAGTAGTCCTTAGAATATGAAGCCCAACACAAACTTTAGGTTGAGAGCAAAATTTATACTCACCCCCATCTCCTAGTGAGAAAATTTTCTGTTTCATCTTTGGCAGAAAAAAAGTCAAATTCTTCTCTCTCTCTTTTTTTTTTTTTGCCATGTTATGATCCATTTCTTATGCCATAATAAAAATTCTAAGAATTGGTTATTTATCATGAGTAACAGTCTATCTCACTGCTCTGGAAGCTGAGTGAAAAGTTTCCACACCCCATAAGCCCCTCTGCCAATGCTGATGTAGGAGGGTTCTGTATTTGGGTTACTCTCATTGGTTGAATAAAGGACTGCCTGGCCTATAGGAGAGGACACAGCCCTTAGGTGGGCGGAGTAGACAGAACAGAGTTTGGGGAAGAAAGGAAGTGTGCCAGCCGCCATGATGCCCCTGCCGGAGATGGATGCAGGTTAGACTTTTCCGGTACGTCACCACCTTGTGGTGACATACAGATTATTAGGAATGGGTTAGTTTATGATGTGAGGGCTAGCCAAGAAGAGGCTAGTGATAATGGGCCAGGCAAAGTTTAAATGAATACAGTTCTCATGTGGTTATTTCAGGTACAAGCAACCAGCGGCTGAGCTGGCAGGCGGCTGGGGGCTGGGAGCCGGGTGCCAGGAACACAACCTGCACCTCTCCCCCACTTACAACAAATGCAATAATCAAAATCAGACCAAATCAAATCAAATTAGAAAATGCCCAGGTTTAATGAAAACCAATGCTCCAGGATGCCTTTCCAGCCCCACCCCGGAAAGGAGCCAGGGAAGGAAGACCAGAAAACCAGTGTTTGTTGTCTGGGGGACAAATACCTTTGTGGGAGAGGTCTTGAGCATCTCTGGGGAGGGGTCATCTTTTGGCAGGCTTTTTCACGGGTGGAATCTGAACTGAGGCAACTCCAGAAAGTGGGGCTTGGGAGGAACTTCCACCTGAACATTCCAGATTCTTTGGATATATGGATGCCAGGGGCTGGGGTGTGGCTTCCATCCAAACATGGAGCAGGTCGAAACATGGCGTTAGCCTCTGGTCAGGATGTGATGAGGGCCTTGTGCTGCATTCTAACAAGGCGGAAGGAATCATGTGGTAAGTCAAATCCAGCCCCCTTATAACAAAGCGACTCCTGAGATGACCCTTCAAGAATCCTTGAATTGATCCATTAACTCATGAAGGCAGAGACCTCATGATCCCATCATTCCCTAAAGACCTCTCCTTCCAACACTGTCACCATCACGGTTCAAACCATGTCCAAGCCACAGCTGCTGGGCAAGTCCCTGCCTTTCTGGACCTCAGTTTCTCCCTCTGTAGAGAGTTTTACTCCCTTTGTCTACTCTGCTTCTCAGTAGACACTACCATTTAACTTTTTGACTAAGTAACACCCAAATCATTCACATACAAAAAAAGTATGGAAAATTATGTGTTAGACAATTAATGTAACCATAATTTCTTGGATCTTGTAATATTTATTATTTTATTAGCTTTTAAAATTGGCTATATTCTCTAATTTCATGTTTATAGCTTTAAAAAATTACCCCAATGTGAGTTTTTAAAAAGATAATTAACTTAGAGATGACATATTTGGGGAAACAAAATAAAAGTAGTAAGCATTTTCGCTGCCTGGATTGATGCTGGGAGGTTTTGAGTGTCCCTGCTTGTTCTGTTTGTCTTCCCTTGGGGGTAGACAGGGTCTAAGAAGGTTAACCTCAAGTGTTTGAATATTGGACACAACTTTAAAATACACTTTCTATCCTGACTTCACCACCATGCCAAAGTACTACCATATCTTAGCTTTATCTATTGTGAAATGAAACTGTACAGGGTGCTATGTGTCTTGAATTTGGCAAAGGATGTTGAAACTCGTGACTGTCACCATGCAAGTTTACACCCTGCCTGACCTCTGCTCACCAGAGGTTTGTGACACCTCTCTTTGGGGCCCCAGGAAGGTGCCTAAGACCAGGCACTAACTTGTGTTCTGTGCCAGAGTTGGTGTTACCTTCTGGAACTGCCAAAGGACCAAGTCCATACTGCCCTATTCTACGGCCAATGAGGAGTATCAAGATGAATGTGCCAAGCGTGTCTCTGTGTGGATGTGTGTATTACCGTCAGCTGTCTTTTTTCGTATTATCTTTGGTGTTAAATTTTTAACATCTATATAATACGTTCATGTATAAAATACTAACTTCTGCTGGGAAACAGGGTGCTGAAGGACAACCCTGTGGTTTCCAGGTCTTCTGTGACCTCCTTTTGTCAGTCAATGATTAACTGACTTTGGTTAGCAGAGATAATGCAAAGCTCTGGAAATTTACCTGGCTTTTGGTGGTAGGACTCCAGCTTTGATCGAGGGCATGCATCCCGCGTGTCTACATGAATATATGGGGCTTCCATATCCACTGTTGCATTAAGCCCTCTTGAGAGCTATATGATATTGGAAGCATTGTGGTTATTTAGAATAGCAAAAGCCATATGCTCAGAGAGCATTAGTCATTGGATCAAGACTCCTAGAAGTCAACGAGCCAAGTTTGGGTTTGAACTAAGCCCAAAGTTCACGGTCTTTTAACTATATTTAACTGGTTCTCAAAGTGCAAAACAGTTTTCAATTTCAATGTAGAGTACACTTTTTGTTTGCTGTCAGAAGAAAGTCATTTGGGGTGGCATTTTAATATTTGTTTTTTTAAGATAGGGCCTTGCTGTGTAGTCCAGATTAGTTTTGAGTTCATGATCCTCCTGTCTCAACCTCCTGATTACTAGGGTTGTAGGCTTGTTTCACCATGCCCAGTGGAAACTGGTTACTAGTTAGCAAGGAACCCTGGACAACTTCAGAGCATGGGGTTGCTTTAGTTTTCAGTTGAGTGGGATTTGGACCCAGGACCATCTCCTGAGTTTGTAGAGCCCTAAGGGATGTGAGGGACCAAGCTGTGAGGTCACATCATGGCCCCAAGTTCCTTGGCATCATTTATCATGGATTCTTTGGCCATCTTGGAATCAACAACACTGACTGGACGGGAAGGACAGAAACAAATGAATCACTTGTCCTGCAGGTCTGTACCGGGTAAATGACCTGGTGTCCAGTGACATGCAGGCCAGTGTTTCATTCCTATATGTCATATTTGCTTTCCTAGACTAAAGTCTACTATGAAGGTGACTAAGAAAGGTCAGCGACAGAATGTTCAAGACTTCACTATTAAGACACCAGTTCAAGGGGCTGGAGAAGATGGGTCAGGGGCTCTCACTGTTCTTGCAGAGCTGGGTTCAGTTCCTAGCATCCACATGATGTCTCTCAATCATCTGTAGCTACAGTCTCAGGGGATCCAGTGGTTTCATGGACACCAATGCTCATGGTGCACATTCAAACCTGCAGGCCAACCCCTCATGGGCATATAATAAATGAAAAAGCCTTAGAAAAATACTTTCAAGAGAAGACCGTGACTTTGAGCAGAACAGTGAAAGGGAATGTTTTCAGACTTTAGTCAAAACAAACAAACAAACACTGTAGAAGGCGCTGGTTTCTAATAAATGCTCAGAGAGACATGCGCAGGCAGAAAGACCCGTGAGTGCACTCTGGAGAAAAGTCCTCTCTTCCACATCACATGACACACAAAGTCCACATTACACAAAACAACTCCTTGCCAGATGGAGGCTTTCCCTTTGTTGGTGTTCTTTCCAGCTGACAGGTTAAGAGCTCTTTTTGACCCTCTATGCTAAGAGGGAGCTGCACAAACCTCCAAACAGCCATTCCTTTTTTTTTTTTTGGATTTTTTAAATATAAAACAGGCCAGAGAGAAAAATCCTCAGCTGTGGAGGGTTCTGGACAGATCTGAGGGAAGGGTGATAATCAAAGAATCCTAAAAACCTATCTCCCTCCTGATGCCCTTGCACATGCTCTCCAAGGAGAGTGCTGCACCTTGTCAGTGTGCAAGCCGTGAATCTAGATGCAGCAGTCTCCAGATGGTTCTGTTTTTATCAACTGTATAAGTCAGCAGATCTTTCAAATGCTACCTGAAAATGCCTTCATTCTGGCTGGCTGCCACGCTTCTCTCAGGGAAGGCGCACCGTGCATGGGCAGAGCTGTTCTATGGCTGTCTGTTGACAGGAACATATTCTGGCTGATCACCCATCACTAAATACACTGAACATCATTCCTAGCATCACCAGCACTGCCCGAGGGAGCTTGCCATGGAGAAACATGAAAAGCAAAGGGGATGAGGATGCTTTGGGGATGGAGAGCTGGAGCTGAGGTGAAGTGGAAGAGGGAAGAACAGGGGCTACAGCTAAAAATATTTACTGTGGTGTCTCCCATGGGTTGGGGGAAATCCAATTAATAACAGTCAAGTATCTGTAGGAGAATTCCCATCTGGAGGCTAGTTTGTGGCCCCTAAGCCCTGAGCTGGAATAGTGATGCTATCTCTGTAATGATCATATGGTGGTGGATTATTGATATCTGTCAACTGCTTGGGAATGGGTGTGTGTGGCACGTGTGTCAGTCCTACTTGTGTTGGCATGAGACTGCATTTTATTTTTTGAGACATGGTTTCTCTGTGTAGCCTTGGCTGTCCTGGAACTCACTGTGTAGACCCAACTGCCTTCAAACTCACAGACCTGCCTGCCTCTGCCTCCCAAGTGCTGGGATTAAAGGTATGCGCCATCACCATCTGGCGAGACTGTATTTTAAACTATGAACATTTACGATCTTTCCTTTTTTAAAAAAAAAAACAGTCTTTGCCTTCTTCGTGAGCACACACAGCTATCTGCTTGTTGCTCAGGTAAGAGAATTATAGTTTAAGCAGAGACTTTCCAAGGTATCTGGACTAATGAGCAATAAATTCCTCTTAACATATGTCTCTAAAATCTATAAATGGAAATCCCTACAAATTGGCTTTCTCTTTTCCTTTGCAACAGATGTTGAACACATCAGGCTCTCCCATGCCTCAGAACCAACAGCCACTCTCAGCCCTCTCAGAGCTGATGACAGCCTGGGCAGAATCCATGACATCTGCCATGTAGCCTCTCCCAGAAGGCACAGTCGGGGTTGGGGGTATGAATTAGGCTGTGTAACCAGCAACACTTTTTGTCACCACTGACTCCCCAGAAGCTCTTGTACCCTGATGGTGTTGCCGTGCCCTACTGGGGGAAACATAGGACAGATAGGCCATTCACCAGCTCCTTTATTGTTCCAGTGCCTGGCTCTTTGTCAATTTTATACCATTAATGTTTTCCTTACATATTAAGAAGTCTTGTGTTCAGAGATCTTCTGTCTGAGAGTACTTCAGCTGCTCTGATGAAGTGCCCTAGCTGGAGTGATTTCAACAACAGGTATTTTCTTTCTTCTTACAGTTCTGGAAGCCAAGGCAAGCTCACGGCACCTGTTGGCACATTCTGGCAGGGGCTGGCTTCCTGATCTGAAGTCAGTTATTGTGCTGTTGGGAGTCACTGCTTCTTCCTCACCTTAGCAAGGACATTAATCCTACCAAGATCCCTAGCTGCATGACATCATCAAAACTGTCCTACTGCCCAGAGGCCCACTTCCAAATAGCCTCACATTAGAGGTTACAGCATCAGTCTACACATCCAGAGCATCCCCCATCTGTGAGGGGTCTTGAGACAGTGTTTTGCCACACACCTCAAGCTGGCCTTAAACTCGAGATCCTCCTGTCTCAGTCACCCAAGATCTGGGATTTTAGAACTGGGATATCAAGCTTGCAGAAAAACTTTGTAACACTAAAAAGTTTTGATATGCCTTTTGATCTAACTTTGTGCTTCAAGGAAGCTGTTGGTGGTGCCGGGAGAGCCTTAAAAACCTCGAGATTTAAAAATGACTTGGAGCTCATACTGGTAGTCTCGGCAATTGGGAGGTAGAGGCAGGCAGATCTTAGTTTGAGGCCAGTCTGTGCTACATAATGAAAGCACCTCAAAAAGATTTTTAAGATTTGGAAAAGCAATGCTCCTTTTTTTCAGTTGTGCAGAGAGCTAGGGGTGGCTGAGTTACTATTGCTAATAGCAGACAAACGCCCCTGCGAACTGTGTGGGTGAACACAGGGATTCTCCCTTTTAGGAGCACCGCGCCCCTGAGCTGGTTATTCATTTCTCTAGGCCTCAGTCATGTCACATCTACAGGGTGGGTAGTAAGCATTTGTTAAATAAAATACTTGTTTAACTATGTAAAGATGTGTTGCATTTGTTTGTGGCAGAAGAATTGTTTAACTACGTACAGCTGTGTTGCTGGTTCACCTTGCCTACCTAAGGCACCTGATTGGTCTAATAAAAAGCTGAATGGTCAATAGCTAGGCAGAGGTGGGATAGGCAGGGCTGGTGGGCAGAGAGAAAAGGGACCAGCCAGCTGGACATGGAGGAAGCAGAAAAGCAGGGTGGACAGTGGGTAGATGAGGTAAACAGGCCTCAGGGTAGCACATAGATGAATAGAAATGGATTTAGGTTTTAAAAGAAGCTAGAAACAAGCCTAAGCTGTGGCCAAGAATTCATAATTGATAAGTCTCTGCGTCATGATTTGGGGGCTGGCAGTCCAAGAGAAAGCCCGCTACAATCATTCCTTCTTTACGATGCTCACTGAGCAAGACATCCATGAGAATGCATGCAGAGCACTTCAGGAATCTGTCTAGATCATGCTAAGTGCTCATGACTTATTAATAGCACACGGCAAGGGTATAGCGCTAAGAGACAGAATCCTTCCCTCTTTGCTAATGTCAGTTAACAATTACAGAAATCAACAGTTTACTATACTAGGCCCTTAATGCACATTAGTCTGCATCCGCCTGTGGAGTAGTACCACAGACAGCAGCAACAGTAGCATCAACCCTAAGTTGTAACTGAGGAAACAGAGTCATACAAAGATTAAGTAACTTACCCAGAATCACAAAGCAAATGACCAGCAGGACCAGGAGTTGAGCATCTGTAGTGCAGTGCATATCAGCAGAGCAAATATGCTAAAGCCATCATGATGTCACACTGTGTGGTTAAGACCTTGGATGGAAGCAATGGATGGACCCAGTAATTGGGTAGGATCCTCCCATGTCTAAACACCTTTGATTGTCCTTGATTTGAAGTCTATAGTTGTGTTGCATATTAAAAACACAGTACTACGAGACATGTGGTATATACACGGTATATAAAGGGACCAGAACTCAGTACTCAGTGGATGCATATTTGAGGCCAGCCTGTTCTACAGAGAGACTGACCACCCCACCCCGAAACCCCAAAGCCTATAGTTACTTTCATACATTTACTTAATGAAAAGATGAAAGGTAACATTATCTCAAGTCTCTTCTTGCTCCATCATTCAACCATCTAGTTCACTCATGCCAAGCTCTGTACAAGCAGACACTGAAGGCTGGGATAAAATTGTCAACTGCATGGCCTAGTGCTATAAATGGCCTCCATGGGAAGACTGGAAGACCCTGGCTCCTGCTACATCTAATAGCCACATGGCTACTAAGCTACTAAGCAGAGACTTCAGTGGCCAGACATGAACAGAATACATGCCTTACAGAATATTATTTTACAGGGCAGTAAATTAATAAGCAACAATTAGCAATAATAACAAACCTGGGGAAAGGTCCTCATTTAATTTCCATAGTTACCACTTTGTAGTCTGCTTGCTGTATCCATGGATTTTTGCATATATGGCTCAACCAAGTGTAGATAAAAATATTTTTTAAAAATTTTAATTAAATCACATTTTTACAATTATATTTTTATTAAGTGGAGAAAGGAAGAGAGAGAATATGGGTGTTACAGTAAACCAGTGGAGGTCAGAGGCCAATTTCCAGGCACTGGTTCTCCCTTTCATCATGTATGTCCCAAGAATGAAACTCAGGCCTTCAACTATGTGATGAGCTCTCCGGCCAGTCCCCAGACATGTTTTTGTTTGACTTTTTGTTTTGTTTTTTCAATCATACCCACATTGAATATGCACAGATTTCCTTCTTGTCAGTGTTCCCTAAACAATACGGTTTACACAGCATTCTCATTGTACCAGGAATCATAAACAATCTAGAGATGGTTTTAAAACATCAGAGGAGATCAGAGTTGCCGCTCAGGGCTGGGGGACCTTGTTTGCATATGTGAGGTCTATCAGTGCAAGGAATACACACACAAAGTCAAAATAAATATGAATGAGCAGAGTAGGTTCTATCCAAAGACTAGGCAATTTGTTACTGTAATTAAATATCCTTAAAATAACCAAAAACTGGGGAGATGTGCATTGGTTGAAGGAATAAAGTTTTATTCAAAGGTGGCCCTGAAGAACACAGACAGGCTACTTAGGGGGATTCACGGCACAAAAGGATTCTATAGAAGAGTGATGGGCATGCCCTCTTCCTGGGGAGCCTTTCTTTCCTCTTCAGTAGCGGCATCACGCCTGAAATGGACTTTGACTCCCGGCAGCTGGCTAACTAAAACCTAATGGAGAGCTACTCCACAACAAAGTGTGTCAGCGAGGACTGACGACAAAGGACAGTTCTAAAGTTCCCCAGCAATAATTTTATAGAAGTACACACGGACTTTGGAATCTGAAGGCAATCCCAGAACCAGCTTCCCAAGGGATAGTTTGACATAATTTTAGATGTCCATGTTTCAGCCAAAAATCATAAGGCATTAAAAGAAAAATATACCATTGGAAAAATAGCTTACGTACCAGAATTTTTCTTTTGGGCCACCATCCAGCTCCCAGATCATGACACAGAGACTTATTAGTTTTGAATGCTCAGCCTTAGCTTAGCTCCTGACTAGTTCTTTTAACTTAAGTTAACCTGTGTCTTTTATCTACCTTTTGCCTTAGAGTTTGCTTGTTTTTGCTTTCTTTTTATGAGAGAAATGAAAAACTAGTCAGAGTGACCTAATTGCTTTCTGCCTGAATCACAGTTTAGGCTAGGCTAAAACATTTCATATGTGACAAGGGCCAGGAGCCAATAACAACAGGGAGAGCATTGCCTCACAGATAGCCAAGAACTGACCAATTAAAAATATGACCATAGTATGCTTCATTTACATACCCCAAGGACAGATATGAACAGGCCAGCTGAGAACATACTTATGTCCATGCTTCATTTGCATAATGATATCATGCTTATTAAATTTCACGCCCTTTTGTAATCATTTGCTGCCCTCAATTAGGATCAGGTATGCAAATTAGGCGAGAGCTGGTGGTCCTGCAAGATTGTCTATAAAAAGTCCTGTAATCTCTGGAAGGGAGCTCCTCCCGCCTTCACTGCATTGAGTGTGCTGGATGAATTCCTTGCCTAGGCTCATACTGCTCTTTGGAATAAACCTTGCTTTTTGCATCCAAGTCCCAGATCCCTGGTGGTCTCTTTCGGGGACGAGAGTCTGGGCACAGCAATATAACCTACTTTCTGTGTTTCTCACGTCTGCTGGCATGTTGCTGGCTTCTGGCTTCTGGCTTCTGGCTTCTGGCTTCAGGCGTCTCCCTTGTTCTCTCCTCCTCCTCCTCCTCCTCCTCCTCTCATTCTTCCCTTTTCTTCCCTTGAACCTAGATTTCTCCTATTTTTCTGCCTGCTAGCCCCGCCTGGCCTTTCTTCTGTCTAGCTATTGGCCGTTAAGCTTTTTATTAGACCAATCAGGTGCCTTGGGTGTGTAAGGTGTAACAAACTCAAAACATCTTTACCTAATTAAACAATACAGCATAAACAAAAGTAACACACCTTTACGCAGTTAAGGTAATATTCTGCAGCATAAACAAATGTAACACATCTTTGCTTAGTTAAAATGATATTCTATAACAGGCTTAGCCCATTAAAAAGCTTCCATACAAGCAAAAGAACCTTAGTTTGTTTGAAACCCCAGACCCACAAAAACAAATAAATAAAAACCACTAAAACTGAGTATAACAGTGTGTTGTACCCCTGAAGCTGGGAAGGCAGAGAACATTTCTTTACCAGCCAGCCCAGCCAATTCACAAGCTGCCAGTTCAGTGAGAGTCTCTGTCTCAAAACATAAGGTGGAGGACAATTGAGGAAGTTACCTGGTGTAGAGTTCTAGTCTCCACAAATATATACACATGGAGACAGAGAGAGAGGAAAGAGAGAAAGGGAGGGAGTGCTATGGCAGAGGAGATGACAATGAAAAAGAACTGTGAAGAAGTCAAGAACTTAGAATGTCCTTCATATACATCAATAATATGTGACCAAGGAGATGGCCAGTCTGTGACTCAGTCAGAATGATACACACCTTAAAAAATGTTCGCTGGGCCTGGCAGTGCGGGATCATAGTCCCAGCCACTCAAGAATCTGAAGCATGAGGATGACAAGATCAAAACTGGCCTGGGCTGCAGAGAAAGTTCAAGATAAACCTTGGCAAGTTAAGCGAGACTCTCTCAAAAGAGGGCTGGTGCTGTAGTCTGGTGGTAGAGCACTGGCCTAGCCAGGCTTGCACAGCGCTTCAGGGGTAGGTTACATTTCAAAGAGGCCTTCGGGCCTCAGGTCTGGCCTTATGTGCAGTCTGCACGGAGGTGGTCTTCTAGTTTCCCAGGAAGCAATAACGATGCTTTGCACCGTTAAAGAGCTCCTTCTCCAGCCCCTTCTCTAAGTGTTCAGTCAGCCTCTTGTTTCATGACTGCTATGTCCTGTTTCAAGGCACCCTTAAATTAAACATTGCTTTCAAATATTTCCAACAAATCCTCCCAGGGAAAAGGAGTTTTTACTGAGTGATTTCAAAATCAAGCTAACTAAAGACTGTCTTTAGACTGGATTGTTGGACGAGCTACAAGACAAGCCCTAATGACCATGAGTAAGACTTTGAAGAGCTCATCACTGAGTTGTGGGCCTTCTATGCCTACTGGAGATCTGGGAGAACTGGATAATGGGAACGAGACAGATAAGCTCACTGTGGGGGGTGGGCTTTAAGGTTTCCTATGCTCAGGATACTGCCCAGTGTCTCGGTTAACTTCCTGTTGCCTGCAAGATGTAGGACTCTCAGCTACTTCTCCAGGGCCATGTCCGCCTGCACACCACTATGCTCCCCATCATGATGATAACGGACTGAACCTCTGAAACTGTGAGCCACCACCTCAATTAAAAGTTTTTCTTTATAAGAGTTGTCATGGTCATGGTGTTTCTTCACAGTGATAAAAAAAATAAACAAAAAACCCTAATACAGTGCCTAAGAGTGGCATAGCTGGATCATGAGGTAGATTGATGCCCAGCTTCCTGAGGAACTGCCATATTGATTTCCATAGTGGCTATACAAGTTTTCACTCCCACCAGCAACGAATCAGTGTTCCCCTTACTCTGCATCCTTGCCAGCCTGAGCAGCCATTTGTTTTATTGATCATGGCCATTCTGATTAGATTTAAATGAAACCTCAAGGTAGTTTTAATTTGTACTTCCCTGGTGACAAAGGACGTTGAACATTTAAGTGTTTCTCAGCCATTTTGCTTCATCTTTTAGAGCTCTCTGTTTAGACCTGTACTCCATTTTAAAACTTGGCAATTTCTTCTTGTTGTTCTAGAAGTTCCAGGTGTGCCTTTAAATTGCTAATATGAGATCTCTCCAATTGTACTTATACATGTATATTAAGTACATACACCTATATGTGCATGCTAGGTACATATAGATAGATGTACTTAGTACTAGGGATTTGCCTCTTAGAACTGCCTTCCTTGTGTACCACAGGTTTGGGTATGTTGTGTTTTCATTTTCATTCAACTCTAAAAAAGAATTAAATTTCCTTCTTGATTTCTGTCTTAACCCCTTTTCATTCAGGAGTAAATTGTTCAGTTTTCGTAAGTTTGTGAAGTTTATTTTGTTTTGGTTGTGCTGATATCCAGCTTTAATCCATGGTGACCAGATAGGATGCAGAGTGTTATTTCAGTTTCCTTATATCTGTTGAGACTTGCTTTGTGACTGAGTATGTGTTCAGTTTTGGAGAAAGTACCATGAGCTGCTGAAAAGAAAGTATATCCTTTTTTTTCAGTGTTTATGTGAAACATTCATATAATCCTAGGTCCACTTGATGTATGCTGTCATTTAACTTCAGCATTTCTCTGTTTAGTTTTGTCTGCATGGCCTGCCTATTGGTGAGATGGGGTACTGAAGTCACCCGCAGTATTGGTCAGGAGTCTCTAGAGAAATTCTAACATATATATGGAATTTATGAGAATGGCTTACAGGTTATAGTCGGACAATTTCAGCAATGACTGTCTCCCAATGATGAAGAGTCCGAAATCTAGTAGTTGTTTGAGCCTACTAAATTTTCAGATGGACTTCAGTATATGCCAGAATCTTGAAGTAGAATCTAACATCAGTGAAGGAATGAACTTCTTTTTGAGAGTGAGAGCAAGAAAGCAAAGAGGAAACACTTCTTTCTTCCATGTCATTTATATAGGCTGCCACAAGAAGGTGGGGCCTAGATTTAAAAGATAAGTAACATATAAAAGTAGACTCATTAGAATAATACCTGACTTCTCATAGAAACACTGAAAGTCAGCAGGGCCTGGATGGATCTTCTACAAATTCTCAGAGATCCCAGATGCCAGCCCAAACTATTATACCCAGGAAAACAGTTAATAACAATTGCCAGAGAAAGAAAAACATTTCATGATAAAACCAAACTTAAAGTGGTTCTTCTTGCCTCAGAAGATCTGGATTTAGCATCCTAAGTCTTCCTTCCCACTTCAAACAATTTGATCAAGAAAATCCCTCAAATGTGTACCTAGCCTCTTAAGTTTTAGTTAATTCCAGATGAAATCAAGTTGACAACCAAAATTAACAATCACACTTGGTAGCATGGTGTAAAGATAGTATTGTTTCTTTTATAAACTTTGTGGTTCTTGTGTTCTGTACATAAATTTTAGAATTACAATATCCTCTTGGTGAGTTTTTCCTTTGATGAGTATGTAATCTCCTTCCATACCTCTTCTGATTATTTTTAGATTGAATTCTATTTTCTAAGAAATTAAAATGGCTACATCTGCTTGACACTTGCATCTATTTTCTTGAAATAACCTGTCCTATCCTTTTTCAGTGATACACTTTTTGTCGTTGAGGAGGGCATGCATTTCTTGGATGCAACAGAAAGATGGATCATGTTTTCTAATCCAGTCTGTTAGTCTGTGTCTTTCTATTGAGAGTTATCAACAAGCAGGAGCAGTGTTCGTTGATTCTTGTTATTTTGTTGCTATGGTGTGGACTTTGACTCACTTTTGATTTATTGTTCTCAGAGTATTTGTTCCTTTTGTCTTTTGGGGTGTGGTTGGCCTTTTCTGGCTGAACTTTTCCTTCTGGTACCTTTTGAAATGGTAGATAGCTGTTGCTTAAATGTCGTTTTATCATGGGGTGCTTTTATTTCTCTGGCAATTGTGATGAGTAGCTTTCCTGGGTATAGAAGTTTGGGCTGGCATCTGTGCTGTCTTAGCATTTGTAGAACACCCATTCAGGTTCTTCTGGCTTTCAGGGTCTCCATGGAGAAGTCAGGTACTATTCTAATGAGACTACGTTATATGTTACTTGGTCTTTTTTCCTTGAAGCTTTTAATATTCTTTCTTCACTCTGTACATTTAGTGTCTTGATTATTATATGTAATGGGGAATTTCTTTTCTGGTCCTGTCTGTTTGTTCTGTATGTTTCTTGTACCTTGATAGGGAACTCCTTTTTAGGTTAAGGAAATTTGCTTCTACTATTTTGTTAAAAATACTTCCTGTGCCTCTGACCTGGGTTTCTTCTCCTTCCTCTTTCCCTGTTCTTCATAGATTTAGTCTTTTCATGGTGTCCAGGATTTCCTGGATGCTTTGTGCCTGTATTTTTTTCGATTTAACATTTTCTTTGGCTGAGGTATCTAATCTACTTTGTCTTCAACAACCAAGATTCTCTTTCACGTCTTGTAATTTGTTGGTAAGACTTGCCTCAGAGGTTTTCATTTGCTGTTCTAATTTTTACACTTCCATTTAAATTTCAGTTTGGGTTCAGTTTGGGTTTTCTTTAGTGTTTTTTTTTGTTGTTGTTGTTGTTAAATTCTACTTTCATGTCTTGAATTGTTTTCATTATTTCATTTCACTGTTTCTTTATGCTTTCAATCTTCATTAAGAAATTTAATCAGGTCCTTAAATATATCCCTAACTGCTGTTTTGAAGTCCTTGCCTTGGGCTCCAGCTGTATTGCACTTCTCAGGCCTACTGTGGTAGGATTTCTGGGCTCTGGTGGAGGCAAATTGACTTGGCTGTTCATGTTCGCGTTTTTGCACTGGGGTCTAGGCATCTGGAATTATGATGACTGAGGTGTTCGTGGGTGTTGATATCTAGTCTTGCCTGTTCTGGGTAGGTGTTCCATTCTTTGGTTGCTTTTACTTTCTCAGGGTCTCAGGCAAATGTGATCACTGTGGTGTTCCTGGCAGAGAGTGCCTCCGCAGACTGATGAGAGCAGGGAGGAACAGAGATGGGCGATAGAGTAAAAGGCGTGAGGGGCTGTAGGAAAGAGTGAGCACACCAACAGGCAGGGTCCCCACACAGTGGAGACGTGGCTGTAGGAGGGGCTCCCGAAAGCCCACTCTGACAGAGCAAAGACTATTTCTAGAGAAGAGATGACAGGGCTAGTGTAACCCTTGGCCTGTCCCAAGGCGGAGTCTCCAGTAAACAGAGTTGGGTTAGGTGGAAAGGTCCCTGTAAGCAGCCAAGACTGGAGGGGTTGGAATGGAGGTCTGGAAGGGTTGTGATGACCCGAGTCCCAGCTTGTATGGCCACTGGGATTTCCTGGTAAAAATGTTCAGCCAATGCAATTGCTTGTAGCAATTGCTACAAGCAGGGGTCTGAGAGGGTCCGTGGAAAAGAGCTAAGCTGGGGTCTGCACCAAGGGGCAGAGGCCCCAGGGTGTCAACGTTTTTTTTTTCTTTTTCTTTTCCTTTTTTTTTTTTTGTGGCAGGGTTTCCCTATGTAGTCTTGTCTTTCTCAGAACTCACTTTGTATACCAAACTAGCCTCTTCGAATCCAGAGAGCCACCTGCCTCTGCCTCCTGAGTATTTGGATTAAAAGTGTGTAACACTATGCCTGGCGGTGTAAAATTCTTTTAATTGATCTTTTAGAACTTATAATAGCTACAAGAGATACAGCTTCCAACATTAAGGTGCAAAAAACATTATGCATTCGTGGTGGTTGAATGAGAATGGCCTCCATGGGCTCCTACGTTCGAATCCTTATTCCCTAGCTGGTGGATCTATTTAGGAAGCATTAGGAGGTGCAACCCTGTTTTGAGAGGTATGTATGTGGGCCAGCTGGCTTTGAGGTTTTAGAAGACTCGTGCCACTTCGAGCTAGTTCTCTCCGCTTCCTGTTTGTGGGTCAAGATGTATGCTCTCAGCCTCTGCCTAGCACCATGCCCTTCTGCCTGATGCCAATGCTCTCACCACAATGGTAACGGACTCCTATCCCTCTGAAACAGAAAGTCCCAGATAAACTCTTCCTTCTGTAAGTTGCTTCTATGGTGTTTTACTACAGCAACAGAAAAAGAACTGATACAAGAGTCAAGTGTCTTAATTGGGACCACTGTCTGGCTATAGGTGAAAGCAAGTCAAGGCATCCAGATTTCGGCTTGAAAACACTCCGTCTGCTTGCTTCACGCTGGCTCATAAGCATGACTATGAAAAATGCTTCAGAATCAGCCCTTGAAACTGTAAAAGTGAGACCCAGGGCACCTGGGGCAGATTCTGCTGCCTTTAATCTTCTGACTGCATGTTCAGACAAGACAAAAGTAAACACCAAGAGCAAAATGAAGAGGGGAAATCTCACATCCCCATAAGCTTTGAGGACTCCCTCCACTATCGCTGCCTATCGCTGGGGCCCTCTGGGAAGATGGCCTTAATTGCAGTCTCTCAGACATTCCCATGCTGCGTGCTGTCTTACCTCTGCCACTCAGGGAAGGAGTGACAGAAGGTCTCCTCTGCCTGGCTTTGCTGCTTGCCAGCGTTCATCGTTCTGTGCCCTCTGGCTACTTTTGACAGTGTTGAATGGAAGAACTGATCTTCGTTCCTAAAATGTCCTTCTGCTGTTGCCTTCTGGGAATCCTCCCTCTTAGTTTAACTCCTCTAGTGCTGAGCGCACTGCGTCCTTCGCTTGGTCCTCATACCAGCTACTTGCCGCTTTCGGAAGTCCTCAGAAGCTTCTGGATGTTCTCTTTGCCAGTGGTGATTTCGGCACCACCTACCTAGCAGCATGCTGTGTTTCTGATCTCCACGTGTGAGCTGCATGCCCCCAGCTCTGAGTTCCACACTTGTGGTCCTGTCTAATGATACCAGCACGGATCTTTAGCAGTTTCTCTAATCAAACACGCCCCAAATTGTATAAACTGCTGCCCACAAGAGTTATTTCTCTTCTCTTCTTTCCAAGTCTCCATGTCACCCTCAGCCTGCAGACACTGTGTTATCCTTAGTTCTCCATGGTGGTTGGAATGATAGTGGCCCCACAGGCTCATATATTTGAACACTTGGTCTCCACTTTGTTGGAACTGTTTGTTTGGGAAGGATATTAAGAGATGTGACCTTGGTGGAGGAGGCGTGTCACTCAAGGTAGGCTTTGAGGTTTCACAGGCACACACTGTCCCCAGTTACACACACTCTCTCTGCCTCATGCTTATGGATCATATGTAAGCGCTCAGCTACTGCTCCAGAGCCATGCCTGCGCACCTACTGCCAGGCTCCCCAGCATGGTGGTCATGGACTCACCCTCTGGAACTGTAAGACCCTTCCCCCAATAAAGTCTTTCTCCTATAGGTTGCCTTGGTCATCGTGTCTCTTCACAGCAATAGAAAAGTAACTAAGAAACCATTCTCCTCCAGTCTGCCTCCATGTTCACTCCATCTGACCACTGACAGAAACATCTCCAAACTTTCTTTCTCTCCGTTACCTGCCTTCTTAGCTACCTCTGGGACTGTGAATATTCCTGCCCCTTTATAACAGGAAATGATGCCAGAATCTCCTCTATAATACATATAATACATAGATCTGTTCAGCACCTGCTCTTGGAAGTTTTGGAAACCTAAAGTCCCTTCTGGCCTTACATGTGTGTGTATGTATATATAATTTGCTAGATGATTTATTTATTCTGGTAGGCATACTGGTTCATTCTGTGTTGTCTGGTTGCTTTTGTCCGCTCTACACAAACTCAGACATATTTGTTGAAGAGGGGCTTGAAATAAGAAAATTCCCCCATTAGATTACCCATAGGCCTGTCTATGAGGGGGTATTTTCTTAATTAGCAAGCCATGTGGGAGAGCCCAGTTCACTGTGGACAGATGGCCCTGTGTGATCTAAGAAATCAGACTGAGTAAGCCACAAGGAACAAGTCAGTAAGCAGGTAGTAAGCCACTTCTCCGTGGTTTCTGCTTCAGTTCCTGCCTGTAGATTCCTGTCAGTTCTGACTTGACTCCTTTCAGAGATGGAGTGTGACCCAGGAACTCTAAGCCAAAATATGTGGACGTTTATTAGATACACATAACAAAGGGCATAAGTCACAGTACCGGGAAAGGCTTCTCTGTAGATGCAGACGAACCGGACAGGTCGGCGGTCCATGCAGAGAGAGCGATCCCTGCCTGGGTCCCCAATATTTATAACCCGGCCCCCTTGGGGGTGGTAACAGGGTGTGGTCACAGGCCAAGGGACCACACCCCTTCAAAAATAGATTTTTTTTTTTCCTTCCCCAAGCTGCTTTTGGTCATGGTCTTTATCACAATAGAAAGTTAGGACAGCGGTCATCCTCTCATGGCTGTCTGGGTAAAATCCAAAGATTGACTTGTCTTACAGTCTGGCATCAAGCTGACTCTAGCTCCGTCGTCCTCCACGAGGCCACCTGCTTTCTCCTTCCCCTCATTGCCCACCCTGTTCTCTCATCGTGACGGCTTTCCTACGTGTCAAATCCACACTCTCTGCTGCTAAGCCCAGTCGGCTCTCTTCTGTGGAGCGGCCTGTCCTGTCTGCTGTTAGGAGGCTTGAGCCCCTCGTCCCGCTGGTCCTGTGGCAGTTTGTCCAGACCTCTGTCACACTCCATGTCCTCCAAGTGTTTTGAAAGAGGGGCTTTAGAGAAGCAGGAAGTCAAGAGCATGTACAGCTGGCTCCGATTAGAACAAAAAGCTTTTATCTTTCATGTGGGATTTGCTCTAGAAAATCTAACATGTCAGAGCCAAATCGATTTCTTCTTCATCTGTATGTTATAAGGAGAATAATGGCGGCTGTCCAAACCTGCCCATGTGAACTCAATGGAGTAATAATACCAAACCCGGCTGTTGAAATAGAGCATGCTTAAATAAGAGTGAGATACAGATTCCATTCCCTGTCATCTGCCTTCACAGCCAAGGGGCCTGTGCGGAGTGAAGGAAATAGAAGATTCTGGGATCTGACAGATGGCAGCATACAGCTGTTGTTTGCTTGCTTCCTTCCCTTGTTCCGCTGAGTGTGTCAGCTGCACACTGTACAAGCACCATTGCCCGAGTGCTGGGCAAACAATGGCGATATCATCAGTACCGAGTGCAGCATTGTCTCAAGCTAGGGATCCCGGGGCAGCCTGGCATCCACTCTGCTTGAGCAATCAAGGCAGATGGTTTGGAGGACACCGTGCTGGATGGCAGATTAAATGACAAAGAGACACTCCTTGACCTGTCCAGGGGGATGTTGGGCTATTGTGCTGAAGAAAGAACTCTTGGTTCATTAAATAAGTTTGTTGGCATCATGGCGGTGGAGTAGTCATGGCATGTGGGAGGCATCTGATGCAGGAGGCTCACAAACTAGACTAGCTTGAGCTACCAAGTGAGATCCATAGTCAAAAATCATAAAGTTTTGAGCTATAAGGCATTATAGAGATCATTTTATGATTCCAGAGGCCAGGGAAAGCTGCTCAGTGGTAAAATGTTTGTCTAACATGGTTAAGACCTTGTGTTCAATCCAAACAAACCCTAGCACTCACAACTGTTATGAATCGGATGATATTCAAACATTTGCGGACTCTGACTCACACTAGGAGAAATAGTCTAAATCTCAGAATATATATTGTTTATGGAACAATATCCTCACTAAATATCCTTGCAGCACTTTTTATACTGTCTAGTGTTTCCAAACTATTCTTTTTCTTTAACACACACACACACAGAGCAAGAAAGCACCATATATAATATATATACTGGTTATACACACACAAATATATATAAAGAGAGCACCATATACAATATATATACTGGTCATGCACACACATCTATCTATCTGTAGAAAGAAAGCGAGCAAGAGAGAACACCATATAAAATATACATACTGGTCATGCACAAAGAGAGAGAGAGAGAGAGAGAGAGAGAGAGAGAGAGAGAGAGAGAGAGAGAACCGTATATAATATATATACTGGTCATGCTTGACCTGAGGGTTTTCCGAACTCACTAATGGGGTATAACCTTTATTTCAAAAGAATTTGACTTCTCCCCTTTGATTTTTTTTCCTTCCATAAGCAGTAACCCAGAATAATGAGATAACTAGGCCTAGAAGAACAAAGAGACATTTAAATTCTAGTTTGAGGGATTGGTGTTAGAGATAATAAATCCTTATGCCAGGTCTGGTTTACATGTATAATCCTAACACTTGGGAAACTGAGGCAGGAGGATTGGCAAGAGAATAAAGTTGACTTGGGCTACATTGGAAGATTCTGTCTCAAAACACAGACTGTATTGATCATTGGTTATTTTAGGACTTGCCGTCATTCAAAGTCCCTCAGTTTAGGAAGACACAGCACAGTCTCTGGGAGGAGGGCAAGATGGTGAATTAATAAGTGAGGGATCCAGGTCCTTTCTTGCTCCACTGAGACACGCTGAACGCCTGGATACTTCTGGATGGGATTTCTTAGTTTAGCTTGGCTTGAGATGGGTGATGCGCTGGTGGGGAGGAAAGGCCGTTAGGACTGTAAGGGTGTTTGTCTGATGGTCTAATCACTCTCTGTCACTCTGCCAAGCAACTCTCCTTTTTGGAGCCACTGTTGCAGCTGAGAGGTTGCCTGGGGCTCTGGCTGATGGGGTGCAGCCTAACACTGCAGTGTGTTACAGCAAAGGACACCAGAAGCAGGGATTATCGGCCTCTTGAGTACTTCATAAATCAGTACAAATTAAAAATTGGTTTAGAAACAATATTGCATTGTCAGTGTTTCTTTGTCCCAAGTAAGGAATTATTTGCAAAGGGAGGAGGAGAAAGAAGTGGCTGTTGGAGAAGGGGGACCACCAACACCCCCACCCAATCTACTGCCAATCAAGAAAACAGATAAGATGTCATCTTGGGTGAAAGATAAAGTCAAATATAGACTACATCTAGCTTTTCATCTATCACAGCTACTAACTACACTGCCCTCATTTCTCTGTGGATAGACTTCATTGCAGATGCGCTGGTGAGCAAGCCAGACCCTGGGATTACTGTTCAGGCAGATATAAACTTCTTCCGGAGGCCATTCACCCTCAAATGAGGAAATCTGGAAGCTTTATGCTGCTTTGCTTGACATGAAGGATAATTATTTAAGTCATTAAGAAACAAACATTAAGCGGTTTGGAAAATCACACATAAGCCATTAGCCAGCTTATACTAAATATAAAAAACAAGAGGGCTCCTCTTATCTAGTTTATCAAGCCATTGCCATTTGTCTGCTAATTACTACCATTCTAGAATTGGTCACTGAAGGCAGTAGATACTTGCTTTCTTTTTCTCTTCTGCAGGAGGACAGTGGAGGCTGTGGCCTGGCTTCCCCAAACCCTTTATTTCTCTGAAGGCTCTGTGTGTCAAGCCACAGGCATTGTATGCATGGTAGGGCCTTGTATTTTTATTTATTTAGTTTTGAGATGGGGTGTGGGGATTTTGGGGGTGTTTCTCTGTTGTCAGCATTGATCTTGAGTTCCTGCAATCAAGTACTCCTTTTGTGGGTCAGTAGCTGGGATCACAGGTGCGATCTACCACTCCCAACTTCTATTTGGCTTTGCAAGGCATATAGGCTAAGTTTCTCTGTGAGCTCCAAAAGACACTCGTGCCGCTGAAATGAATGTGCTATTATCGGAAAAGAATACAATTGCATTTAATACAGTATAAAATAGAACCTTAATTGTAGCTGTCATTCTCGAAACCACTACTTGTCTTACATTATAATTTGGGGGACAGGGGAGAGGCTTTAAGAAACAGGAAGATGTATTGGTCTGCAACTGTTGTAATATACTTGAGAAACTGGATAGATACACATCTAAATATTTCGTTGAAATTCTACTTTTTACCAAAAATATTTCAGATGTCATCTGATGCCTCCTTGGAATTTCAGAGCATCAATATTAAAATTTATTGCCAACTATAAGAAATCAAAATTGTCATTTTGAAACCTTCCACCTGCTGTTTGCACAGGTCCCGTCTGATGCTGCTTCCTCAAAGGCAATCAAATTTGTCCTCGTCTCCAGCTTTCCGGAAGCAAAGTGTGGAAGTGTTTGTACCTCTCCTTTCCTACATTTCTGACACTCCAGACTGATTCAGACTGGCTGAGGTAAACCAGTAAGGCTTATCTTACTGGGTAAGCCTTTGCCTCAGCAAGTATGAGGATCAAAGATCCATGTAAATGCTGGGTGGGTGTCGGCGTTTCAACCAAGTATAACCCGAACCAGCTATATCTAATACACACAGTTTAATATGAAAAGAATCCACACAGAATTACAGTACCAGACTGTGCTTCTATCTTTTTATACCTCTTGGGACTTGGTGGTCCAGCCCCGTTTATTAATTAACAGCTAATTGGGGGCGGAATAATTAACTAATGGCGGGGTGTGGCTATAAGCCGAATAGGCCAAGACCATTCCCCTTCAGGTGGGTCCAGTGGCCTGCCTTTAACTCCAGGGTTCCCCATCAACTGGCCTTCTAAGCACCCCACAGGGCAGGGCAGTGGTGGCACACACCTTTAATCCCAGCACTCAAGAGGCAGAGGCAGGAAGATCTCTGTGAGTTCGAGG
>JAQHUG010000128.1:5515614-5534484 GCA_028555095.1 Dicrostonyx torquatus
AGATGGTTGTGAGCCACCATGTGGTTGCTGGGAATTGAACTCAGGACCTCTGGAAGAGCAGTCAGTGCTCTTAACCTCTGAGCCATCTTTCCAGCCCCCAAATCTGTATGTTTTAGTGTCATATTTTATTTTCCCTTCTGTCTGATTTGCTCAAACTTCTGATATTTATGTGCTAAAAATATTCTGAATGTATGAAGAAAACAACACGTCCTTGTAAAAAATGATTAAATTATTTTATAGCACTGAGGTCTGTTTCTTTTGAGGAGGAAGTTGTAGCAGTATTTGGCACGGGCATTCTAAGGAATTTAAGGTCTGTTCATTTGCACCCAGTCTGCACGTTTTGCTTACGAGGACGATGTGAAAGTGTGTCAGCATTTGAATAGTCTCCCAGTTCTATTGCTGCTGTCATTCAGTCCTTCATCTTTTAAAGTTTTGATGACATACATAATGTTTATCACTCTAACCATCTTAAGCATGCAGTTTAGAGGCATTCGGTATAAATACTCCACCATACAATTCCTCGGCGTTTTTGTTTTAATACCTAGGGTACTATAACAGTCTTTAGATACCCAGTTTGGGGTTGGGGGTTCAGTTCAGTGGTACAGCACTTGTGTAGCATGTACACAGTGCCTGGTTTGACCCCCAACACCCAAACGCAAATAAAACAGAACAAGAATCCCTTCTAGCTTCCCAGTAAAAAAGGAAACAGAAATCTTAGTTGGCTTTTTCTAACTGTTGCCCAGAAGGAAAAGCAAAGGACCACTCTTTGTCATTTCTGTAGTTTTTCTGGCCTTCAGACTTCTTAAAACCCAATGCAGACAAAGTTCTGAGGACAAAGAAGCACAGGAACCTGCTGTAGAGGGTCCATCTCTGCATTTAGACTGTGTCTGCTCAGAGCATCATCGTCCAGACAGTTGTCTAGAATGTATAGAAAATGTGAATGCTCTTAAAAATCTCATTTGCCATTAGAGGCCTAACCATCAAAAGCACACCACACACACACACACACACACACACACACACACACACACACACACACACACACCTGTTTAGAAATAAAATCTTTAGCCGGGCAGTGGTGGTGCACGCCTTTAATCTCAGCACTCGGGAGGCAGAGGCAGGTGGATCTCTGTGAGTTTGAGACCACCTGGTCTACAAGATCTAGTTCCAGGACTGGCTCCAAAGCTGCAGAGAAACCCTGTCTCGAAAAACAAAACAAACAAACAAACAAAAAACAAACAAACAAACAAACAAAAAGAAATAAAGAAATAAAACCTTTAGCTTTAAATATCCAGAAGAAGTGATGGCTACTTAAGTCCAGTGGATGGCCCCACACCCGTGCAATGCTGACAGCACTAAATGTGTTCAGTGAGTTAAAAAAAACAACACATTAAGTTGGGAGGGAAGTGTCGGGCATGGGAAGAATTGGAGGGGAGAGAGTTGGGGGTGGATTTGATCAAAGCACATATTCACATCTGAAATTCTCAAACAAATTTGTAAGTTTTCAATTAAAACAAAACTTTCATACGGCCAACCCTTGCACAGAGGCACACTAAGACAGCCAAAGCGGAAGGCCGCTGGTTGACCCTGAATCCCCATCCACAGTCGGATCTCTGGTCCCACAGGAGGTGCCAAGGAAGAGGAATGCATGGATGCCAACAGTTTCTCCTGAAGCCCTTGGCAGTGCAGCTCTGCATCACTAGATGTCAGTGTGGACTTTTCCAGCCACCACGTTTTCACCTTTGCATGCAGAAGACAGCAACACCTAGGACCTTTCCTGAACCCTTTCCTGAAGTCAGGACCATCATTTCACCAAATATTTTGTCTATTTCAAGAGTATCAGTTTTCAGCATCTTTAAAAACACAAAGACACCCTGAATTAAGGGTTGCTCTTTGAAGTACCACAACTTTCTATTCGCAATGCTTGTCATTAGGAAGGCAGCCGGCAAGGATGCCCCAAGGCAGGCAGTGGAAAGTTCCATCCAGGGTCTTCAAGTCAGAAAGGTAGGCCCAGCCTCGGAAGCCACAGCATCCTACCTCATCACCACTGTTCTCAAAGGGGGGTTGGGGGCAGGTGGTGGTGGGGGTTGTGGAGCAGGAAGCTGTGGCAAAGAGTTTATGATCCACCACAGGAGGTATAGTGGCCTTGTTTACCAGTTTGGGGGTTTCAGCTGTCCTTTGTTTTTTCAGAGATAGTTTGTAATTAGGGGATTTCTGTAGGCTTGAAGAAAAGTCGCTGAGCTAGTTTGCTCTCACTGACCCGACACAGCCATTCTCAGGAACTGGGTAGCTTAGACCAGAGCCAACTCACAGTTCTGCAAGGTCACTGAGTTCAAGGTGCAGGCAGAGTCCTTGCCCCCGGAAGCTCCTGAAGATCCATCTCCAAGCCCTTTTGGCAATTTTTAGAAGCCACTGCATTCCTTGGTTTGCCTCTCACCGCCCACTCCCTTCTGTCTCCAAAGCCAGTTCCACCCCTCCCCCAACACCTAGAACCTGTGACCTAGGCAAACATTCTTACTTCTAAACTACATTTCCAACCTTAGACGACAACAACAACAAAAACCTTACAACTTTTTATTTTGAAGCACCAGTTTGGTGACTGGCCCAGGCAGGCCTTGAACTTCTGCTCTTGTCTCAGCCTCTGTAGCAGTTAGGATTACAGATCTGGCCTACGGAGCTTGGCTCTCTCTCTAGTCTTATCTTGGCATCACTCTGCCCTGCCTCTCCAGTCTGCCTCTTTTGCTTACAAAGAAGAAAGTGGGCCAACCTAGGTCACTCAGGACAGTCTTCCTATCTGAAGACCCTTCCAACCTGCCAAGGCCATCTTGCCATGTAAGGTAACATATACACAGATTTCAGGAGTGAATACATGGAGAATTGTGGGCTGCTGGTGGTGGTAGTGTGTGTGTGTGTGTGTGTGTGTGTGTGCATGTGTAGGCATATATCTAGCACAGTAATTTAAAAACAACATAGGTTGCAATTTCCAGGGCCAGCAACCAGTGCTTTTTTAGATGGCACACGGTATCACAATAAGATAAATAAAAAAGCCTGAATTGGTTTAGCTCATAGAATATCAACAATGAAAATAAATTTGTTATACACCTAGTAATATTCAGTCACTCTCCAGCTGGACTGCAGTTACTCTACTGGCCCTGGTGACCCCTGCTACAGGATGACCTACAGCACTGAATTTAGAGCTGGTGCTAGGGAGACAAGCTTGGCCAGCCGCTGTGCATCCCATTCAGGGTCTGGTGTAGGATATCCTGGCTTCAGTCTCCCAGCCCATGCCTTGCTGCGAAGAAACATTTCCTTTTGCCTGTGTATAGATGAGTTCAGTTCCCCTTCCCAGGTGGCCCTTCCCTCCATATTCACACCCATCACTCCATTCTCCAAAATGCTGCCCCAGATAACCTGTCCCTTCAAAATTTAAATACGACCCTGTTACAGCTGCCTAGGAGAGCGATTCTCTTTTGTCTTTTGGATCCTTGCCCAGCAGGCCAAGCCAGCTGGACTCTGTCCCAGTCCACTCTTCCAGCTGGTTCTCAGACTTTCTTGTCTTCTCCTCTTCATTCCAGCTAGTGAAATGCTTGTTGTTCTTTGGATACAAAGTTCTCCTTTGCTTCATCCAGGCTCATGCAGCCTAGGATATCTACAGATGTCTAAGGCAACTGTCTCAAGACTTGGAATTGCATCTTTGTTCTTTACCCAACTTCTATCCCTTGGTTGTAGTGTGCAAATACTCTGTACTTGAACCATCTCTTTCTGTCTAGGCATGGTGGCTGCAGGACATAGGGTTTGGAGGGCAGGGTCCTTGGGTTAACTTTGTATCTCTAGGGTTAAGACACTACACATGTGGAGCCCATGTTTGTTTAAGAATGAAGACGTCTTCCATGGGGGTCCAGATGTATCCTAATGTTTCTGTGTACCAGGGATGACCCTGCTCAGGGCTATGTTCCAAAACCTATTGGTTCAGACTTGGAGCTTTAGAGTTCAGCCAAAGAGCATCTGGCTTCTGGGAAACAGAGGGTGTGGTAGGTTGACCAGTAGCTCTCACCACCCAGTTTGCTTTCTCATTCCCAGCTAGAGGTAATCCTGCATTTCTGACCTTTTTCCCACCTGCCCTAACTAGGGGCCAGGGTCGTTCAGATGTCACCCTAAGGGAATTGGCCACTTGTAGACTGCTTTGGCAGTAAAGTATAGAGAGCAACAAACCTGGCATGGTGATAATAGTTAGCTAAGTCAGTGGTAATCGAGGGCATGCATTAATGACTGCTACCTGCCGTTCTGATCCACACCAGCCTGTAACCGCCTGCCTACAGACTGTCTCAGCTCTGGCGATGCATTCACCGTGGGGAGTTAAAGATGCAGTAGGCTAGAGCCCCTGCACTTGGGGGATTTATACAATCCAGGCTTGCCTCTACTGGGGCTTTTGGCTGCCCTTGAGGGAGGAGGTGGTGCAGGGAAATGTCTCATGCTACTGTTTAATCATTCACACTCTACCGCAGGGAGTTGTGAAAGCGGCAGGAGACTGGAGGATGGTGCATAGGCAGTGGAGGAGAGAACACATGCATTATGTAGCAGAGAGCTATTTTTTTTCCCAAGCTCCTTTTCACTGCTAGAGGCTGGGACATCCCCTTGGTACTGAGCTCATGACATTCTCTCCACTAACTTTTATATCTTTGCACCAGTATGGCCCCAGTGAAACCTTTTATAATACTTTGGAATCTAAGAAGTTTCTTTAGAATGCAGGAAAAACATAACATAGGTTATGCTTGTTTTGTGCTAAGGATTTTGAAAGAAAGTGTGTGTGTGTTGGTGTGTGTGTGTGTAAGTATGTTTGCTCATTTATGTGTGCACATGTCTGCATACATGTGGAGACCAGAGATCAATATTGGCTGTCATTCCTTAGGAGCCCTCCAGATTATTTATTTCGGGCCAGAGGTCTGTTCATTGAGTCCTAGAGTTTCCTGATTAGGATAGAATGGCTCAGTGGGCCTCAGGATCCTCTTATGCCCATCTCCTTGGAGCTAGGATTACAAGTCATGCTACCATGCCTGTATTTTTATATGTTGCTGGAGACTGTGGAGTTTGAACTGTGGTCCGAATGTTTGTGTGGCAAATACTTTATAGACTAAGCTATCTCCTCAGTACCAAGATGTTGGGCTTTTTCTTTTTCTTTTTTTAAAAATTATTTATTATGTATACAATGTATTACCTGCATGTATTCCTGCATGCCAGAAGAAGGCACCAGATCTTATTACAGATGGTTGTGAGCCACCATGTAGTTGCTGGGAATTGAACTCAGGACCTCTGGAAGAGTTGCCAGTGCTCTTAACCTCTGAGCCATCTCTCCAGCCCTACTTTTCTTTTTTTTAATTAAAAGATTCTTTGAGAGCCAAAGTTAATTGAGAGTAGAATATAATACACATATTTAATCTCTTATTAATAACTTTATACTAATTTGTTAAACAAGAATTGTTATTTTTATTAGTAGGTGCTGACATTCTGTTTCAGCTGTTTTTAGAAAAGAAAAGGATTCTAAAATCTATGTTAACTATAACACAGGGCTCTGCTCATCAGCTGACTGGCATGAAGCATTTCTGTGACACATTGAAACCTGTTTAGGACAGCAAAGACTGTTCATAGTGTTAGCTACCCTATGAAATAAAGAAAAGTTAAGTTTTAAAAAAACCTTTTAAATTTCAAAGATTTCAAATAACCTCTGGTCTTTCTACATATGCTTATCCAGTCAAGCCATTATGGTGATGTACATACAGGGATGACTTCTATCAATTCTTAATGATACTTTAAGTGTTAACAATGCAATTGAATTGTACAAAATAGTGAAATCAAGCATTAGCTAGGATCAAGGCCTAACTCCAGCTTGAATCTACCTACTCTGTGGCGTGTGCTTATAATGCTGTCCTGATTGGCTCCTGTCCATTGCTTCTCATTAAAGGACCAACAGAGACACACAGAAGGAAGAACAAGTTTACTGAAGAAATGTGAAGGACTGGTAGGGTGTAACACAGCTACAGGTATTAAGTGACATTACAGCTGCTTGGCAATAAAACACAGTCTTCACGAGCATTTCTATCTGGACAGAGACGAGAAGGCCGGAGAGAGCGAGGAAAGAACAGAGAAGAGCCGCTCCACACAGGTGCCATCCAAGAACAATGTGTAAGCTTAAAAGTGACTTTGAAGAATCATTTTAGGGCCAGCGAGGTGGCGTAAGCAAGCAAAGGCTCTAACCCCCCCCCCTCCCCAGGACTCACATGGTAGGAGGAAAGAACCAACTCCTGGAAGTTGTCCTCTGTCACACAAGTATGTCACACAAATTCATAGCACGAGTGCACCCACATACATTTGTATACACAAATAAATAAATAATTGTAAAAATAGTTAAAAACTCATTTTAGCAAGATTAGAAAATATAAATATGCTCATTCACTGAAAAGCTACTGTGCTGACATAGACTGTTAAGTGTCCAATGAAAAGTTTACTACCATGATCAGAGTATGAAGGGATTATTACACAGCATCGTCTTCAGTCTGGGGTGGCTGGTAACATGCGCAGGGAAACATTTAACCAAATGATGTCACACAGGATATTTTTATATAAAAGCTCAGTAGCTATATAAGAATATTATGTGTATACATTTCTTCCTCCTCCTCTTTCCCTCCTTCCTTTTCTCCTTCTTCTTATATGAGATAGATTTTTGCTGTACCTCAGGCTGACCTTGAATTCTAAGGCTCCGGCGAGCCTCCTGATTCAGTCTCTCCAGAAGCTGGGAACGACAGGCAAGCTGGCTCGGAGGGCCTCAGTTCTCTTTTTAAAAAAACCTAATTTGAGCCCAGTGGTGGCGGCGGACACCTTTAATCCCAGGAGGTAGAGGTAGGCAAATCTCTGCGAATTCAAGGCCAGCCTGGTCTGCAGAGTGAGTTCCAGGACAGGCTTCAAACCTACGGAGAAACCCTTTATGGAAAAACCAAAAGCCAAAACATCCCCCCCCCCCCGCAAAGAAAAACAAACCCCATTTGAGGCTTAGTGGTTAAGAACACTGTCTGCTCTTGCAGAAAAACTAGGATTGATTCCCAGCACCCGTGTGGCAGCTAACCCCATAATTCCAGTTCTAAGGGATTTGATGCCCCCTTCTGACTTCCATGATGGGCACCAGGCACATATGTGGCAAACATTCAGGCAAAACATTTACTCTCTCTTTCTTCCCACATCTTTTGAAAGAATGACTAAAATCACTACATAAATGACTCAGTTCAAATACAAAAGGGAAAAAACCGCGACAAGGCATTCATTTCTGCGCTTTGTACAAACTCATTCTCCTTGTTTTTCCACGCAGACAAGGCTTCGGGCATCCTCCAAAAGGGAGGGTCAGAACCGACTGGCCCAAGCATCACACACAGGAAGGCACTGAAGATTCTGTTAAATTCCATTTAGAAAACCGTAAGATTTTAAAGCAGCTATTCCTGGAGACTTAATTCAAATATTATGGGCAAGGAAACGAAAAATCCAAAAAGGTAAAGAAATTGACAGTCTGCATAATTTGGCTAGACGTTGGACCTGAAGGAAGTGTTTCAGGGAGAAGATAGTCTCAGCCCCTCATCTTTTGCTCTACCCTTGAAGGTCAGACTGGATTTTCCTTCGTTTTTCCAATTTTGTGCTTCCCACCCCATGATAATTCAGATCAAGTTGGCTTCAGTCTTCATAGTGTTTTGTTCTGTCCTTCGCTCCCATAACGGTTTTTGTTTGTTGACACGTCCTCAAAGCTGAGATTGATTTTTTGTTTGTTTACTCCGTCTGTACAACACCAACGAAGGTCACGTCCGTCCATTCAAAGGGCACCGCGCCCGCGACTGCCCCAGTCAGGAAAAGCTGCACTTGCTCTTCTCCAGGGTCCACAGGCCACGTGCGGGAGGAGGAGCCATCTTCTGATTGGTGACAGGAGCTTTGCATGGAGGGCGGGGCCACCTGGCTGTCCATCACCACATACTGGGCGGGGCCAGGGCGGGTGAGCCTGGCTGTGGGGCAGAGTCAGGCCAGCGGGACCCAATCTCTGCGCTGCGTCTTAGCTGGGCCGCGGCTCCTCCAGTGCGGGCCGCTCGGCGACGGTTGCTGGGGCGCGCGCCGCCCGTTCCTCTTTCCCGTTGCGAGCGGCTGGCGCGCAGGGAGGCGGCCCCCAGTCCAGCCGGGCGCCTCCCACTCTCCGAGCCGCCGGGGAGCCGGAGGATGGCGGCGGTGGCGGTGGCCGCCCGGGAGGAGGCGGTGCGGAGGCCGCGGAGCGCGGCAGCGAGTGGTAGCGGCCCGTCGCGGCGGCCCGGCAGCGACCGCGTCTGCACGGCCACCTGAGCGCCCGCCGCGAGCTGCGTCCCGCCGGCCTCGCTCGTTCGCTCGCTCGCGGCCCGGGCCGGCGCGGACATGGGCGCCAAGCAGAGCGGCCCCGCCGCCAACGGCCGCACCCGCGCCTACTCGGGCTCGGACCTGCCCTCCGGCAGCGGTGGCGGGGCGGACGGCGCTCGGGCGGCCCGGTTCGTGGCCCCGGTGTCCGGCGCGCAGCAGCCCAGCGCCTCAGCCGGCGCTGTGGCGGCGGCAGCGGCGGCCGCCTCGGCCCCGACAGCGCCCCGCAGCCGCTCGCTCGGAGGGGCGGTGGGCAGCACGGCAGACGGCCGCGCGGCGCAGTCGGCCTTCAGCATCCCTGGCGGCGGCAGTGGCAGTGGCCCGTACGGCTCGCAGGACTCGGTGCACAGCAGCCCGGAGGACGGCGGCGGCGCTAGGGACCGGGACCGGCCAGCGGGCGGGGGCCCTGGCGGGCCGCGCCTGGTGATCGGCTCGCTCCCGGCCCACCTTTCTCCGCACTTGTTTGGAGGTACGGTCCCTTGCCCCCGAAACAGCTCCCCAGCTGGGGGGAGCGCCCCTTCCCCGCCCCCCTACCACGAGGTGAATGGAACTAGAATTGTTTTACAACAAACTGACGAAACAGCCTCGTGGTTGTAGTTTTTAGTACCAGGAAGTTAGGGGTGATCGGTGGATGAGTGTAGTTCTGCTCGGGAGCTGGAGAGCGAGCTATTTTAAAGGCCCAAAGCCAGAAGGGACTCACGTGGATGTTTGAGTGCTTGAACAAAAAAGAAGTTATTTCTCTGGATCGACTCCTAACAAAGCTGTAATCCTCAAGCGTCTGTACATAGTTCTGTGTTCTTACTGGGTGGGTACATGTTATTTGGGTGTATCTGTTACACAAAGTGTTGCTTTACCCCCAGGAAGCTGCTGCTTTACATGTGGCTAATGTCAGTACTGCTTAGTTTGAAGCTGATTGTGGAAATGTTCAAAAATAGTTATTTAAGGAGGTAATCCTTCAGAGGCAGTAGTTTATCAGGGTCTTTCGAAGAGCCGTGTTGACTAGAGTTAAGGAAAAAATTAGAGGTCAGTGATGTGCTTTTATGCTGTTTGAAACAGGAGAAAGTGTGCACTTGATTGTGAAAATGTGAACTCAGACCGCACATTCCCACCTCCTTGCGTTATGTGTCCGGCATTATACAGTCATATTTGAGCACAGAATGATGTGAACCCCACCTTCTTATTCATATGTTCATAGTTGTAAGAAATTAAGTGGCGTGTTTACTAATCTGTGTGCTAAAGCAATCAGACTCTAGCGATAATTCGTAAGAATGTCATGTTTAGTTTCCACCATCTTAATGATATTTTGCACGTTTGATATGGAAGCACTTAGCTTTTAGCTACCATTTTTTTAAGTGTTTTGTTTTGTTTTGTTTGTGAGGTTCTGAGACTCTGACCTAAGTTACTGAGATTGTTAGGCAAGGTCTTTATCACTGAGCTAAACACTTAGCCTGCCACTTAATTAACTTGCTTTATGGTAAGTTTTGCAATGCCAATCATTGTATTAATGTTTTCTAAAATTGAGGCATCTTTAAAGAAAATTTTGCTTTTGGAAAAAAAAAAGTAATCATGCCCTAACTGTGAACTGAGACACTGTAGTTTCCTGAGAGTGGTGCCACGTTTTAGGAATATCTATCTTTTTATTTTTTATTTTTTTGGTTTTTCGAGACAGGGTTTCTCTGTAGCTTTGGAGCCTGTCCTGGAACTAGCTCTTGTAGACCAGGCTGGTCCTGAACTCACAAAGATCCGCCTGCCTCTGCCTCCCAAGTGCTGGGATTAAAGGCGTGCGCCACCACCGCCCGGCATCTATCTTTTTAAAATGAAGTTTTCACTAAGCAGTTATGATCATCAAGAGTAGGAGCAAGAAAAGGGAATAGGAAAAGTCTCTTTAAGTTAATATTACCACTTTTGATTCAGTTTTTCTCCGGGCTGATTTCTTTTTGACAAGAATCAGTATGTATTTGCTTTATTAAAGTAAGTATTCAGAGGAGGGAAGATAGCTGGCCTTCCTGCTATTAATTCATAATAAATTGGCAAGATGTTTGCCTAGAGTTGGAATGCAAGCTTTTTGTTTGTTTACTTTTTTAAACTTAATTACAGTGCTGGGGCAGCTTTTCTCATCCTGGTCTCTGGTAAGGTTGATTGCTAGACTGACCTAAGTCATCAATTGTGTGGAGGATTTTAACTTTTTTCTCCAGTTCATTATGAACCGTTAGAGATATGTTTCGTTCTTGGGTCATTGGAGAAAAATAGTCACTCATTTTTCTGTGTTTCCTGATTCATGTGAGAAACTTAAGTTGACGAGGCCTAAAGGTGTTCAGAAATAACCTGTTCTTATGCGAAAAGGAATGAAAAGGGCAGCAACCTCAAATCCTTGGTAAGAGAGACACAGTAAAGTCCATCCTCAGTAAAGGCTTTGTCTAATGAAACTTGTACCAGTCTGTCAGTGAGTGGGGCTATGAGAAAAACTAGTGGAAGCCCGTTTCTAATCATTCTGAGATGGACGGAGCTAGATGTGGAGTCTTAAATAATTAATTTGATTCTTTATATTGACACCATTTTTATTATGTTTTATACCAATGTGTCAAGAGTTGTTAAAGGTTGGGCATGTGCGGTATTTACTGAATTAGGGCATAGATAATGGACTCCAAATGAAAATTGAGAAAAAGAACATTTCAAAATTAATGGAAAGTACTTATTGTAACTATATAAAGCATTGATATTTGTATTGTTTCCTAACCAGAAAATGTAGTCCTAAAAACACTCAGATAAAGTTCCTTTGTAGACTCCCAATATTATGTATTGAAAGAGGAAACCTAAACTATTGCTCTTTAAATTGCTTTCTGCTTAGGAGTGTGGCAAGTAGATTTGTTAGCTGTTCTACTGCTCTATCTCAGTGAGTTGCCAAATTGAATGAGGTTTTCTGTGGTGACCTTTGAGTTTTGCTTTCTTTGGGATGCATATTTGGCTGCACCTTTTTAGTTTTTCAAGACAGTGTTTCACTGTGTAGTTCTGGCTGTCCTGGAACTTAATGTGTAGACCAGGCTGGGCTGTATACATTCTTATTTCTCTCTAGAGAATTAAGTAACTAGAAGGAAGATGAGTAACTCTGATATTTCAGCTGGTAGGCATTGAGTTCTCATGGAGATCAGAGTATGGTTAGAATCTCTGTGGAATTTTTTAGAGGAAGTAGGGCTTGTTTCTCTTTACTCTTTGTAGATTGGTGAACTGACTAGTGTGTTGTATATACTGAACAGAAGTTCTCTCTTAATTACTGGTAATAGTCTGGTCCCATTTGTTTTAAAACTGGTCTCTAAGGATATCATCTAACATTTGAAAACCTTGGTATTTTAAAGAGGATTTGTTTGACTTTATTTTATGCCTGCATTTTCCCACTAAGTCACTGATGTTCATAAAAGCTGTTAATAGGAGTTAAAATAAAATAGCCTTCCTTGATGCAGCTGTCAAAGGAGGAGGTAAATTAGCTCTTAAAATACCCTAATGAGTAAAGATTATTTCTGGAGAAATCCTATGGACTTCAGTAATGTATGTGTGTGTGTCTGGTGGTGAGATTGTAAAGTGAATTAATTTAAGGCATTGAACCAACAGTTCTTTGCTGCTTTCGGCTGCTTAATTGTCTTGAGTGTGTTTGGGTGTGGCTTGCCTGTGAGTATTTCAGCAGCCTGTAATTCAGGTGTCTCCTGTTACTTAAATGGAAAAAGCCTGGGCCGTCATTTAAAATTGTGTTAAATAAGATTTGTATTCCTAGGAAGATTTATTTAAATGAATTTTCAGCACAGATGTGAGGTTTTAAGGAGTTCTCAGTTATTACTTACCATAGATACCAAAATATTTGAATTTGGGAAATTGTGGTTAATCTGCTCTTCATTCTTGGATTTTTCTCTTACACAGTTGATGGGTTTTTTTTTTTTGGGGGGGGGTGGCAGAAGAGATGCTTGCACTGTAAAGGGAAGACAGACTCCTAACAACCACTCCTGCCATTTCTGCCAAGGGACTTGGATGGTTAGTGCTTCTCACCTGTAACTTCATCTATCTTTAAAGACCACACCGATACCTTATGTTACTTGCTGAAGAGTGGCCTCTGTCCTGGATGGTCCTGCTTTGGGAACTGTTTGGAAGTAACCTTGAGGTTGGAGGCGGAATGGGATGAGTTCACAGGCCGGCCCTTTGAGAGCTGCAGGACTGTCTGGGGAAAGAGCTCTCTCTCTCTGTTGTGTGCTCATACTGGCAAGCCTGCCCGATTCCCTTCTGCTTGGTTGCTTTGCCTATTGACCAGTAAGTAGGTTCTTATTGCTGGCTGTCCACCTGTCTCTTACTCATCTTGTGCATAATTATATGGAGAATTGCCTTAATGTTCTACATATCAGAGTCACTGTCTATACATGTAATCTGGAGTATTGGCAAATGGGCTGAGAGAAAAGTGCAAAAACTTACATATAACAAAGTACTTTCTAAGGTTTATTTTCTTAGGTAATACTCCTAAGCATTTTTAAATGCCAGTTTATTTAAATTTTTGTAAGTTCTGAACTGTTTGACATTAATGTCTTTAGAAATTGGAGAAACCATGGTACTTCTCGTGAACAAAAGGTTCAGAAAAAAACTTTTGTGTTGTATGAGTATTTGTTTTCTATGCTGCTTGCTAGCAGCACGTCACAAATACAGCTGTTTGATGAGGTACACATTGGTCAGCTTCTGTGGTTCAAGAGTCAGCACAGCTTAGTAGGTCAGGGTGTTGGTGGGGGCACAGTGACTGATGTTTGCTCTCACCTGAAGAGAATCTGCACCCAAATTCCCTCAGGTGGATTGGCGTAATTCATTTCCTTGTGATTGTTAGGATTACAGTACTTTATTCCCCTCCCCTTCCTAATTCTTAGTGTGGAGTCATTGTATGGAATAAATGGGTTTGGTTGTGACTTTTTTTTCCTGTTTTTGTTTATTTGTTTGTTTTTGTTTCTTGTGACAGGGTTTCTCTGCATAGCCTTGGCTGTCCTGGAACTCACTCTGTGGACCAGGCTGACCTCAAACTCACAGAGATCGGCCTGCCTCTGCCTCCCCAGTGCTGGGATTAATGGTGTATATCACTACCGCCCAGCTTGTGACATTTTCATCATTGATATTGTGTTCTAGGGTCGCACTTACTTCTCCTTAGCCCCTTTTTTCCATCTCCTTCCTCTTCCCAGATAGTTCTCTTCTCTTTTTAAACATGATCTCAAAAACATGAAGTATTTATGTTTGAGTCTGTCTTATTTCACTTTACAATACTCTTCATTTCTGTCCATCTCTCTGCAAATGACTTACTTTGTATGAGTGTTTTAATTGCCTGTATGCATATATACCACACTTATGCCTGCCGCACAAGGGATTGAAAAGAGCATATCAGAGCCCCTGGAACTCAAAAGTTGTAAGCTACATGTTGTGAACTACTGTGTGGATGTTGGGAACTGAATGCCCTTTGTTAGAGGAAAAAGTGTGATATTGATTCCTCTCTGTATGCTGTGAATATGTTTTATTGCCATTGGTTAATAAAGAAGCTTCTTTGGCCAGTGGCAGGACAGAACATAGGTAGGTGGGAAAAGTAAACTGAATGTAGAAAGAAAGAAGGTGGAGTCAGGAGACGCATGCTACTGCCTTGTGGTGATACAGAGATTAATAGACCTGGATTCATTTAGATATAAGAGCTAGCTAGGAATTTGTCTGAGCTATTGGCCAAACAGTGTGTAATTAATATAGTTTTTGTGTGATTATTCGTGTCTGGGCAGCTGGGAGATAAACGTGCAGTCTCCATTTACTCAAGTGTTCTTAACCATTGCTCCTTAATTTCATTCTTTATGGGTTGACTAGAACTCCACTGTTAGTACATATGCCACATTTTATTCATTACTGAAGGAACCCTAGACCAATTCTGTAACTTAGTAATTTGAACAGAGTCATTATGAACATGTGGATGTTCAGATATCGCTGTAGTGTCCTGACTTGAAGCATGATTAATAAAAACTCAGAGACAGATGCTGGGGTTTAACCTGAAGACCCGAAAAGCAAAGCAGCCATGGCTCTTACCTTGGTCTCAGTCTGAAAATGGTGATCCTGCCTCAGGAAACCCCAGAATGAGACTGTGTCTCTGAGCTGTCTCTTCTCATCTTCATTCCTGTCTAGTTCTGGGATTAAAGGCACGCACCACTGGGGTGAAAGGCAAGCACCGCCTAGTTTCTGTAGCAAGCTAGTTCGATTACTGGGATTAAATGTGTGTTACCACTGCCTGGTCTGTAAGGCCTACCAGTGGGACTGTGTTATTCTCTGATCTTCAGGCAAGTTTAATTTATTAAAATACAAATGAAATAATATCACTACACTAACTTAGATTTGTTCAGATATATTCCCAAGGGTAGTGTTGCCCGCTCATTGATAGGTCTATTTTTAGTTTTCTGAAGAGCTGTCATACAGATTTCCATAGTATCTTGTTATTGCATCTTAGGTTCAGCTTATCACCTTTGCCACTGCTCATTGGTTAGATGCAGGTAGGCTTGGTTCACACATAAGGGGAAGGAAAGGTTTAAACACTCGAATGTGGGAATCAAAAATGGTTACCCTAAAATCTATTTACCACCTTGAGTATAGGATTAGGTTGATCAGGTTAACACATACCTTTTAATTTAAATAAACTTTTAAATTTACTTTCTAAATGTTGTGGTTATTTATGTGGCAAGTGTAATATTAGTGGTCTTGACTCTTAGTCCCTTTAAGAGGATATGCAAGGGCTGGAGAGATGGTTCAGAGGATAAGAGCACTGGTTGCTTTTTCAGAGGTTCTGAGTTCAATTCCCAGCAACCACATGGTGGCTCATAACAATCTGTAGTGAGATCTAGTGCCCTCTTGTGGCCTGCAGGGGTACATGCAGGCAGAACACTGTCCATAATAATTTTTTTTTTAAAAAGAGGCTGTGCATGTCGTCAGGGGTACAAACATGAGGTTGCTCTTGCACAGTTCTTCTTAGAAGCTTTAGAGATGTTCTGGTGACATCCCAGCAGAAATTGAGAAGACCAAGCCCTGAGACTGGGACAGAACATGCTCAAGTCGGCCCTAAGGTGTGGCTGTCTGTATCCTGGGAACCCGGGTAGCTGGAGTCCAGAAGGCTGTTGAAGATGAGAGCAGAGATGTGTGCAGGGTGCGCATGAGGGTGGAAATACCTTGTGTCCAAGATTCTTGGCTTTGCTCTAAAGAGTGGTGCAGAGGTCTAGAATGGTTTTGAGCAGAGAACTGATGGAACCTGGTGGGGTTTAAAAGATAACTGTGGCCCCTATGTGGGTGTAGATGGAAATCCAAGTTAAAGATGACTGTAGACCAGGTGTGTAGCATCATAGGTAGTAAGAGGTGGCATGAGTCTGATGATTTTAAAAGTAGAGCTAAGCTAAGGTGACGTGGAGGTGAGAAAGAGTCAAGTTTTTTGTTTAGCAGTTGAGTACTTAAGGTTGTACAGCCCGAATTGCACATTTCTCCTGTTCTTGGAAATTTACTAGAGACATGGGATTATTAGAACCCACGATATGCATTTGATCATGGTGCATATAAATGCAGAACAATAGATACATCTTGAGTACATCTTTTAAGACAAAGCTATGAAATATATGTGAAGCTAAGTATAATAATTCAAGTTCCAAGTGTAATCAATTCTTACTGTAACCTAAGTAGTTATGATTAGCCTGAACAGTTCATTAATTTATCCTGTTTACATACATGTAAATGGAATGGGGCATAAATACAGCATATATGTGTACCTAATGTATATATACATACTGGGTTTATTACATGTGATTTATTCCACATAAATACAATACAGTCTGTTTTGATTGATTTTTGTTTCACTTGCTTTATTGCTTTCTTTCTCATTTTAGAGTTAAATTTGTTTTTGTAACTACCTTATTTTTCATGTATTTTCTAATGCTAAAACATAATTAGACTCTAATTACCTCTCAGTACATCTAATCCATGGCTTTGGACGCTTCATAGTTTCTTTGTCACACACTCATTGTTTTAAAAACGGCTCTTGAGCAATGATTTTGTTAGCTACATAGTTTGGCACTTTGCATCTGGGAGCTGTTTTAAAGTGTGGCTTTAACATTTGCGGGTGACAGATTTATCGTTGTTTTGTTACCTTTTTGTTAACAAAAGTAACACATATAGTGTTACCTAGAAGTGGGTTGCATTGTGGACAGAAAATCTTAAGAACCTGTAAATGATCGAACCATAACTCAAAATAGCAATAACTAGAAAAAAGTAAATCTGTTTTGGGTGGTAACAGTCTACCTTCTTATTTAACCTCTTGTGCCTCAACGTTTTTGTTTTTTTTTTTAATTTATTGCTATTTCTGTGCATGCGGTGTGTGGAGCTCAGAGTTCTGTTGGATGACTGTTTCAGTTGTTTTTCCACCATACTGTGTGTGTGTGGGGGTACCGTGTGTGTGTGTGTGTGTGTGTGTGTGTGTGTGTGTGTGTGTATGCACATATGTGGAAGCCAGAGGTTGACACTGCACGTCTTCCTCTATCACTGTCTGCCTTTATTTAATCATGGAGCTTTCTGTTTCTGCTGTACTAACTGGCCAGCACTCCAGAATCTGCCTACCTCCTCCCTGTAAGCACTGGGGTAACAGAAGTACAGCGATTGTTCTGTGTGCTGAGATCTGAACTCAGACCATCTTCCCCACCTGTTTTTAGGGACAGAGTTTCTCACTGGCTAGACTGGCTGCCAGCAAGCACCAAGGGTGCTGGGGATCCAGACTGCAGTTTTGTACAACAGCCACTGTATTGATGACCTATCTCTAGTCCCTACTTTTTATATGTTGTTAATTTCTTCAAAATTCTCTTCAAACTATTGAATTATGCTTCATAGCACACTTACTGTATCAGGTTTGTGGTAAAGTTTATAAATATTGATTGATTCCTAAAATGTGTTTGAATGCTACGTTATTATATTTTTAAACAAGATTATTGGTGAACAAAACTATTGTCATTTTTAGATCTACAAAAATGTATTGCTCTAGAAAAAAAAGCAGTATGTTATTTGTGTAAATGTTACCTTGACTTTTTGAACAATGAAAGTAGATATTATTTGTGCTCTACAAATGAGACAGTTATAGAGTTGCCTTAGAAGGAAAGTAAAATGTGCTGTGCTTACAGCTTGTTTTTGTTTTATAACCATTTGAATTTGTGACAGAATATTCTTAGTGTTTTGAGATGGTTACAGTGACTGGTAGGCACGTCAGTCAACCTGAAAAGTTTGCTCTCCCTGTGCTGGAGTTTGCACACGTGGGAAGAGCTACATCCCAGCCAGATTGTAGCAGCTTCAGGGTTGCTTGAGGTGTTGCCCCGCAGGCAGCTAGAACAACCTGGCACTCAGCAAAGCAGCTCAGCTGCGAGCTAGTGCTCTGCTGTCGTCAGCCTCCACCTGGCAGGTCTTGGCTCCCAGTTCTTCCGATTACTTATCATAGGACAAAATGATACACACTGGCAAGATATGATTGTGCACGTCTTTGATCTCAGCACTCAAGAGACAGAGCAGGTGGATCTCTTGAGTTTGAGGCCAGACTGCTCTACATAGTAATTTCCAGGACAGTCAGGGCTACCCTGTCTCAGAATGGGTGGGAGGACCCCTGTGGTCATCCTGAGGCCAGATCTTTAGCTGCTCTCTGCACATTCAGTTCCATCTCAGTGCACAGCGCTTTCCAGAGGCTTCTGTCTAGTTTCTTAAAACACACTCAGAAAAGCTAAAATCAAGATGTGATGGACCACTTTCTTTTAAAGTAGTGAGGTAATGCCATGGTTTTATTATAATAATTTGTATATTAGGCAAGTGGTTTCGTAAGAATGGTCTCTTGACCTCACTGGAAATAGGAATGGCAGATTCTTTTCTTCACTTGTTTGGGGCAAGACTTAGGGGAGAGGGAACTTGGTCTCAGGAATCAAAGCTTGCTTAGAGTGGCTGCTTTTCTTTTCCTCACAACTTCCTGTTTCTCTCTTGTGTTTTAAAAGGTTTATTTAGTATTTTTTTTAAAAGCTTGTTCAGTTCTGTAAGTCTTACCTCATCTTATGTATGTTAGCCACTGAATTTCATCTTTAAAAAAATTTTCTGCATGTTTTATTTTTAGCTTTGAAAAAATGTTGTTTGTCTTTCCCAAATGATCATGTAGTCCAGGGTAGCTTTGAACTGTTTAGCTATGTAGCACAGGATGATTGGACTCCTGGTCCTCCTGGCTTGGCTTCCAAATCCAACTCTCCGCATTGCATCTTGTTAAGTCAGTCTGGGGCCTCAGGCTCTGCCCAGTCCAAGTTGGTCATGCCCTGTGAGTCCTTTGCTCGTTACCACCCAGGTTTTCTTTTTTTCATGTTTTATCTGCTGTAACATGAGGGCTGGTTCGTTGGGGTTTCTGTCCTGCCCAGTACCCCACAG
>JAQHUG010000128.1:5550451-5568448 GCA_028555095.1 Dicrostonyx torquatus
GTACCACAAGGACATGTGCTCAACTATGTTCATAGCAGCATTGCTTGTCATAGTCAGAATCTGGAGACAACCTAAATATCCCTCGACTGAAGAATGGATAATGAAAATGTGGTACAATTTACACAATGGAGCAGAAAAAAATAATGGCATCTTGAAATTTGCAGGCAAATGGATGGAGCTAGAAAACATTATTTTGAGTGAGGTAACCCAGACCTAGAAAGACAGTTATCATATGTACTCACTCATAAGTGATTTTTAAACATAAAACAAAGAAAACCAGCTTACAAATCACAATCCCAGAGAACCTAGACAACAATGAGGACACTAATAGAGACTTACATAGATCTAATCTACATGGGAAGTAGAAAAAGACAAGATCAAAAAAGGAAAAGTAAATTGGGAACTTGGGGTCCATGGGAGAGGGTTGAAGGGGAGGGGAGGGAGAGGCAGTGAGGGAAGCAGAGAAAAATGTAGAGCTCAATAAAAATTGATTTTAAAAAAAAACCCAAAAACAAAAAACACAAACCCACATAAGTAAAAAACAAAACAAAAACGGGGTCTGCAAAGTCAGGATGTTTTTAAACATAAAACAAAGAAAACCAGCTTACAAATCACAATCCCAGAGAACCTAGACAACAATGAGGACACTAAGAGAGACTTACATAGATCTAATCTACATGGGAAGTATCTCTTTATTCTCTTCCTTTCCTCCTTTATATCCCTCGTAGCCTCACCTGCCAGATGCTTGCTTGGTTGATTGTGCAGTATGTACATGGATTTATAGACTCTTTTCAGCATCTTATTTGTCTCACTTATTTCCAGTTTTATTTAGAGTATTTTGCTTACTTTATGTGTATATGTGTGTGCTTCTTTGTATGTGTGTACCACTTGCTCTTAGAAGTTAGAGAGGCATCAGATCTTGGAATTGGAGTAACAGACGATTGTGAGCCTCGCAGTATAGGTGCTGGGAACTGAACCTGTGCTCTCCAAGAGCACAAATACTCCAGCAGCTGAACAGTATTTTCAGCACTTCAAGTTCATTTTTAACAACTGTATGATATTCCATGGTAAGGAAGTTTGACACATTTCACAAGTTTTTATTGGTGGTCAGCCTTTGTTATTGGTGGTCAGTTGCTCATGTAGTTTTGTTGCTGATGTCTGTCGTCTCTATAGGACTTCTGGATAGGGCAACTTTTAAAATGACTTGTATTACAAAATGGGTTTTACATACAGGAAAGATATATAAATTTGTTCATCGATACATAGATAATGAAATTAATCCTCATATACCAGGTAACTGCTCAGAAATTGGCCTTTACCAACATTCCTTTGGTGTATTTCCTGTGCACCTGTGGTAAGAAGTTTTCCTGAAGTTTGTACTTTTATTGCTTACTGTTGCATCCCAGCACAGACATTAAACCAGGAGGCTTTGGTTTTAAATGCCATGTCCCTGTTACCTTAAATAGTTTGCTTATTTCTATATTGATATGTTACATTGAATGAATTGCCACAGTTGCTGGTTGATTATTCAGGTTTTGCATTGTAAGCAGTGCTCTGGGAACCTTTGGAGACATGGTTTCGGGGGTCCATGTGCTCCTTTGCAGCGTTCTTAACACTAAGTAATTCAGTCCTGCCTTTCGGGACTGGTCTTGTAGGTGAGTGATGGAGTGCCTGCCTGATGCCCTGCATTGGGCCACAGCCCTGAATCAAAGCAACAAACCTGACTGCTTTGTCCAGTATCCACACCTCATCTTTTGTCATAGTTGAACATTTCAGTAGATACAAATTTAGGTCCATTACAAATACTGACTTTTAAAAATATCCTTTTTAAATGTGTCCAAATATAAATAATACTTATCTATATGATTTCATGTATTTTAAATTAAATTTTGAATTATCAGACTACACATAGTAAACATTAATTGCTACTTTAATAATAGTACACAGTTAATTACAAGTAAATTTGAAAATTTAATATGCTTAGTGTAAATAGGATTTTATTGGAAATGCATTCCCCCCCCCCCCAGTTCTGGAAATAGAATCCAAGGCTTCGTGCATGTGTTTTTTAATGATAGGGGATGGAGTGATAGGGTGATTTAATTAAAGAAAATGTCGGGATGTTCAGCTTGGGGCGCCAGGTTTTTTGTTGTTGTTTGGTTCTCTTACTACTGTCGGGTGTGTTCAAACATAATTTGCAATGAGTGTGACGTATGGCTTTCTTTTTAAAGTGGGAGAAGAGCAAATGGTCACTTTTATGCACGTAAGCTACATAAGAAGGAAGCCTATATTTTTTAATTGATAGCCTGAAAAAAAAGTTTTTAGATCCCCCCAGCTGGACTATGGCCCTTCACTTTGTGGGACCAATTTATCAATTTGCAATGCTACCAGCAGTGAGTAAGTCACCTAGTCATTCCTTCCGTTCTTTCATTATATATTTGCTTATGTCAAATTCTCTAATTGTTAGTGGCATTCTGATTTACTTCCTGTTGCTATGATAAACTGCTAACTGAAAGCAACTTGGGAAAAATGGGGTTTTATTTAGTTTTTACTTCCAGGTTACAGTCCATCCTTGAAGTCAGGGCAAGAACTCAAGACAGGCGCTTGAAGAACCATCAGGGTTCCTGGCTAGCTTTCCTTGGCCCATGAGCAGCCTGCTTTCTTAGACAACCCAGGCCACCTGCCTAGGGTGGCACCATCCACAGTGGATTTGGCCTACCTACATCAATTCACAATCAAGAGAGTGTTCCATGCTTATAGGCCCGTCTGATCTAGGCAATCCCCTAGTTGAAACTCCATCAGGTGACCTGGGCTGTGGCAGATTGGCAGCTGAAGCTAACTAGGAGTGGTGGGAAGATACGTGTCCATATTTGTTCTTTTATTTTTCTTTTGTTTCTCTCTTTCAACATGCTATCCTTATGTGGCCCAGACTGGCTTTAAACCTATGATCCTCCTGCCTCAGCTTCTTGAATCCTGTGTTTGAAGATGCTTAATATCATGGCTGGTTGTCCAGTTATAGTTTCATTTTTTCATGATTCCATGTTTCTTCTTTTCAAAGGCCCACATCATGCTTACTTTTCTGCTAGATTGTTAGTATTTTACAGGTTTCTACATGTAGTCTGTGTCTTTTTGTTATGCAAGTTCCAAACATCTCCGAGTTTAATGCTGGTTTTTCCTCTTAAAAAAATATACATAAATATACATAAAGGTTGAAAAAACAGTATAACAAAAACCTTTATGACACACATTCAACGTTCATGAATATTATCTGTCCCAACACCCCCACCACCACCACACCTACCCCCAAGCAAGTCCCAAACACATCATTTCCAGTGTGGACATAGTCATTTATTTAATGTTAGTTGTCTTTCCTGCTCTTAGATGTCTTCTCCTCATTCTGAAAGGGGCTCTTAGTGACTAAGGTGAAAGCTTGGCAGTTTCGCCTTTTATGTTGAGACTTTACTACTCCTGGGGTTGAGAGTTCTGTAAGATGCAGGGTAGAGGTAAATCTTTTAAAAACTTTGTGTGCATTTTTATACCCATTTGTCCTAGCGTCATTTGTCAATCATCTGTAGTACGTCCTTTTCATAAAATAAATGTCTTTGTTTGAAACTTGGAGCACTTGGCATCAGTGTTTCTGGTAGAGTGTGGCCCACAGACCAGCAGTGTCAACATCACCTGGTTGTTAATTCTGATTATTGTCCCCACATGCTGGAAACCTAGTAGGACAGGACAACTGCAGTCTGTTTTCAAGAACCTCATGTGGCTCTGATGCTGGCTCAAGTGTGATGGCCCGATGTTAGACCACCAAAAACTTATGAATCCAGCCTGAAAAAACTGCAGGTACTTGTTTGTGATTCTATATTCTCGTGGTTTACCCCTTTCCTGACTAGTATGAATTTGCTGGGTGATGTTGGAGGTTACGGAAAGGAATCGGATCTAGGTTGTGGTAACAATGAAGGCAAAGCCCTTTGAGGGCTTCTTTCTAGTGCAGAGCAGAAAGACTGCAGCTCTTCTCTCTGTAGATTTCCATCTTGTGTTCGGGCACAGGAATGTATAACACACTTGCCAGCTCATTTGGTGCTCTTGATTTTTTTTTTTTTTTAATTTTAATTTTGGGTATTGAGTAGTTTCTACCAGAAGGGTAGGTACCTATTCCACTATATTTATGGAATAGCTTTCTCTTTAGGAAAATGAAAACTGAGGCACTAATATGACAACATTGTCAACCTTTGTGTTGTGGTATTGAGAACATTTGTGTTAAACTTGGCTGAAGTCTTTTTAATAGATTGAGAACAATTATGACTTCCTTTCTTGCAAACTCAAAAAGTATAGGGAGACGAGGAAAATAAGCAAAAGGCATGCACTGTTACTGTCCCTGGAGCTTACAGGTGAGCCACCACACTTGTACAGCGTTTCGTGTGGGTGCTGGGGACCCAGCTTCCTGGCTTCATCCTTGTGTGGCCTTGTGCAGCAAGTGCCTTATCCAGTGAGCAACCAGCCCAGCTTTCAGTCTTTGATCCTTCAGCCTCCACCTACCCAAGTGCTGGGATTACTGGTGTGCACAGTGCCCCAGCTCTCTTTTGGATTTCAAACAAATACACCCATAAACACATTCTGAATGCAAATTTGTACAGCCATTTTAGCTTATTACTTTTTGACTATGACCTGTCAAGAGTTCTGGCTTGAAATTATTTATTTATTTATTTATTTATTTTTTAACTTTAAAGTTTGGGCCGGGCGGTGGTGGCACACGCCTTTAATCCCAGCACTCGGGAGGCAGAGGCAGGCGGATCTCTGTGAGTTCAAGACCAGCCTAGGCTACAAGAGCTAGTTCCAGGACAGGCTCCAAAGCTACAGAGAAACCCTGTCTCAAAAAAAACCAAAAAAAAAAAAAGTTTGGGATTTTGGATAGCTTTGGTTTTGTATTATAAGGCAAGCTCTTATAATTAATCCAATTGTGAATAACAGAGGCTAGCCTTGAACTCCTAATTCCCCGCCTCTGCTTCCTGAGTGCCAGATTGCAAGCATATAGACTACACCTGACACACTTTGGACTTCGGAGTAGGGTGCTCATTCTGTATCTGTTCCTGGGGTAGCTTTCACTGCGTCTGTGTGGTGGGGACACTGTATAAGAATGTGCTGTTGTCTCCTTGAGGCTGGACAGAGACTGTCAGGCAGCTCTTAATCAGATGCATTAGAGCAGCTGCTCAGTATCTGCCAGAATACTGCTTGGTGTGTAGCACCTTGCTTTTTAGATACCATTATCTACCATCCCAGCAAATGTGCTCAAGCAATTCCATGATAATATGAAACTATTTTAATTTTTCTCAAATATTTCAAAAGATACTTTAAAATTAGAGGGAATACACCTTGTTTCATTTTTGCTAATTTGTTCTTCTAGTCTTTTGTACTGTGAATGGAACCTAGGGCTTTGAGCATGATTGGCAAGTGCTTACCCACTAAGCTCTATGCATCTCTAGCCCTTGGTCTTTTGAGACTGTCTTATTCTGTGCCCAGTATCAGTTCCTGCCATCATCTCCCAAATGCTGCAATTATAAGTGTGCACTACTACAATACCCAATTTTATAATACTTTTTTTTTTTTTTTTGGTGGCAGTGCTGGGAATTCAACTCATAACATGTTAGCTAAATCTGCTACCCTGGCTACATTTCCTTAGTCTTTATTTAAAGGGATCTTTGGAAAATCTTTTTTTGCAACAAATAACCACCCACAGTTTATCTTTCTTATACATTATTAGAATTCATTGTAACAAGAAGGAATATACTTTTTAAAAAATATGGGCATATTGTATGTGTGCTTTAAATCATGAACTTTGTAAGCCTCTGTCATCTCAATAATGATAATATAATAATAATAAAGTTAAATGAAATGGAGTAGCATTTAGCAAAAAAAAAAGACTCAGTGCAATTTTTTTCAGATGGACAACTAACATCTTTATTATCAAATTTATAATTCTCTATCAACATTTGCCTTGAATACCATGTGTGAAAGGTGGCAATGAATCCTGGAGCAGGCCTCTGCGGCATGAGCTGCAGATAAATGAGTGGATTCAGAATTGTGACCTTTCACTTTTGGTTTCAGGACAGTGGTTGGTTATCAGCCACAACAGTAAATAATAAAGCTGTTTATTTTGCTCAGTGAGATGTTTGACCAGCCCTTTCAGCTATGTGGATCCATTGTCGATAGTGTTGGCTTTGCTGGTTTACCAGAGATAGAAGTGAGGCAACAAGATGTTGCTTTGTTTCTTGGATTATTGTGGTTGTTCATACCATGTTAGGACGACCAATCAGCCTTCCTTTCTCCCTTCTCAGCTCTGCTATCTGGGAGAACCGAGTAAGCTCTGTTTCCAAATAAGTAAAGTTAGGATTGAGAAGCAAAGAGGGGCACTGCTGCCTCTCGTGCAGAAAGTGAGCCGCCTGCCTCTTCATCTGTTTATTTGCGTGTTATTTTGGGTGCTTAAATTTGATGATACTGAGCTGCCATTTTTTATCATTAGTATTGATTGGGTTTTCCCTCTTTTTTTTTCTACTCTGCTACCCCTAGTCCTTCTGGAACCAGTAGTGTAATGGTAAGTATTTAAATAAGACATACAAAGTTTTTAACCTAGTGAGGATTTTTTTACCCTCACACAACTTGGTGAAAACTTTGTAGACTCCAGCTGGTCTCTGTGGTTTTGCAGGTTTCATTGTTGCCTTGTTTGTGTGTAGGCTGAGCAAACTTGTTTTAAGGTACCTGTCCTTGCATGCTTTGTCAAATGGCATCCATTGTTTGTGTGCCATAGTATGTTTTTCTTGGAGCTTGCATTACCTCCTTTTCTTTCTTGTGTTTTTGTTTGGGGGGCGGTCAGTCAGGGAGGGAAAGGAAAGGCTGTGCTGGCATCCTCACTATTTCTCCTGCAGTCTAGGTCTCTGTTGAATGGGTAGACATAGAGCACAATAGCCAGTGGTTTTGAGCTTTAGACTCAGTCTAAGTCTGCTAACGATACTTTTGTTTTGTTTTATTTTATTATTGTTTATTTTTGAGACAGGGTTTCTCTGTGTAGCACTGACTGTCCTGGAACTGGCTCTGTAGACCAGAGTGGCCTCGAACTTAGAGATCCGCCTGCCTCTGTCTCCTGAGTGGTGGAATTAAAGGCATGCGCCACCTCTCCTAGTGGCTAATGATACTTTTTAAAAGTCATTGACTCTGGTAGATTCTCTATTAAATTCTAGGTTGCGTTATAACTCATTCAGATGTCAAGATAATGAGCCGCTGTTGTGTGTTTTTAAAGGTGCACATACGTGTTTAGGACTTAACACTGTAGTGAGCAGCTTGTTATGCAGTTACCTCAATTTACATTTGCAACCAGGTCAGATCCTTTATTCTTTAAATTCATTATTATGACATATAATTGGAAAGAAATTCAGAGCACCAGGATGGATTAGAATACTAAACTCGAAGTAGTGAACTTTGGGAAAGAAATATGATAGAATTCTGTCAGCGAACCAATGTCTAATTTTGGTGAACTATACTTAAGCAAAGTTAGTTACATGCCAAATACCCAGCCATCAGTGCATACGGATGGAGAATGTCTGTGCCTAGACATGGTCACCTGTGCTGTCTGATACAAAGCTCCTTTTTTTAGAGTAATTGTAAGCCTTGCTCATGATCATCATTTCTTTGCTGTGTGTTTCATTATTTGTGCATTTCTAAATAACGCTGGCCAGCCTGGTGTAAATGCGATTATACTCCTGTTTTGGATTTTGCTTCTTTCCCTCCATTTACAAGACTTGTTCATAAGACTCACATTTATATTGAATATAGCCGTTATAGAGTTTGTAGTGTTCTCTTTTATGAAAAAATATTAGTACTAAGAAAGCAAACGTGGCCCAGTTAAGCCAAGCCTGCCTGTCTGGAGGCTGTTTCCCATTCCCAGCTTCTTCCCACGATGGGTTTTCATTGTTGTTTGATTGTTTTCTTAGACACCACTTCTGGTTATTGGAATACATCTTACAGTGTTCTGGGATGATAAAAATACCAGATTTTATCTAATCATTTAGTAACTGGACATTTGTTTCCATTTTGCTGTTAAGAAAACTCTTACGGGCTGGAGAGATGGCTCAGTGGTTAAGAGCTTTGCCTGCTCTTCCAAAGGTCCTGGGTTCAATTCCCAGCAACCACATGTGCTCACAACCATCTGTAATGAGATTTGGTGCCCTCTTCTGGCCTGCAGGGATACATGCAGGCAGAACACTGAATACATAATAAATAAATAAATCTTTAAAAAAAAACAGTTTTAAAAAAAGAAAACTCTTACTTATTCTTTGTTAACATGCATTGTGGTACGTGCATGCACGTACTTCTTTAGGACAATATTTCTCAAAGTATCTTGAACATTTTAGGAATGCAGATTTATTGCCCTCCCCACTTCAGTCAGAATCTCTGAGGATAGGTCCAGGAGACTAGGCTCTCAAGATGAACCTCTACACAGTACAACATGGGAAACTACCTAGAATTGGTGTCTCTGAGCCACAGCTGTGTGCACCTGTAGCTTGCCATTATTGCAGATTGGAAATTCAATTTTCCATGGAGGTTGTATCCAGTTTTACTTAGCACTGGGGCTAATTGGGCCTCTGTAACTCTGCAGTCTGTAATGGAAACTAATATTAAGCTTTGAATTTTGTACATAAAATTTGAATGGTTTCTGAGTTCATTTTTAACTACAGTTGAATTTTGGTTTTTCAGATTTACTGAAAGAACTGACTTAATTTACTAACGATTTTCTCGAAATGTTACTAGAAAAGCTTTCCAGCATACGCAGAAGTGTAAGGAGTATACTGGACAAATAGCTTCGTGTTGTGCACAGCCTGAAGTTCATTGCATTTTCTTACATTTGCTTCATTGCTTATTCTTGGAATTATTTTAAGTCAGTTTTCTGGTATGATGTCATTTCACCCCTGTATGCTCAAACATGAATGTCTAAATAATGAGCCATTTTCATGATGTAATGACAATGTCTTACATATGAATAGGCATTTTTAAAAGTTTTTTAAATTTTATATTTTATGCAGATTCACCCGCAGGCCAGGAGAGGGCATCAGAGTCTATTATAGATGGTTGTGTGCTACCATGCGGGTGGGTGCTAGGAATTAAACTCAGGACCTCTGGAAGAACAGTCAGTGCTCTTAACTGCTGAACCATCTCTCTTACCCCCACCTCTGGGGTTGCTTTTTTTTTTTTTTTTGTAACCTTGAGTTAGCATAAGAACATTCTAACATGTATAAAAATTCCAAAATAATTCTACAGTTTCTATTGTTTGGGGTACTTAAGAGCTGGAGGTTTTGACTTAAAATTATTCTTTCAAACATTTTTACCTGTAATAAATTCAGTTAGTCATATGATCAAACTGAATATTGTCTGTTTCTCCAACACAGTGAGAAATGTAGGCTTCTTGAAATAATTACTTAAATATGGTAATTAACTTTGTAAGCTTGTGTAAAGGAATTACATTTTTATTTTGGGCCCACCCCTTCACGATTCTTTTAAGAATAGGAGAGTGTTTCAGATCTTCTATAGCTTATCACTTATTTGCTAAAACTCAACATGGGTTTCTTTTTCTTTCTTTTGTTAACGAGCACAGTAGAGAGCTAAATGGTACCCAGTTCTAAAAAGTAGTGCCTGGAAAGCCCAGACAGATGCCCCTCAAATCTGCTGCTAGCTTGCTTTTCAATTGTTCATAGTGTCAATGTCTAAATAACCCAGGCAGCCAGTAGTTAGGGGCTTATTTCTGCACGATGCTGGGCATTGGATTTAAGAGAGAGTCAGAGGAGGAGGGGGGGAGACCTTTTATAATAGTTAAGGAGGCAAAAATTAGGTAATATGTTATTAAGCAGTTCAGATTGGTACTTAGTGACTTTCTTGAAATTACAGTGATTGAATTAAATACTAAGCCATGTTGGTTAGGAAGTTGACTATCATAGTATATAATGTATGTGTTGGGTTGGAGAGATGGCTCAGCAGTTAAGAGCACTGGTTGCTCTTCCAGAGGATTTGGGTTCAATTCTTAGCACCCACATGGCAGCTCACAACTATCTGTACCTTCAGTTTCAAAGGATCTGACACCCTCACATAGACATACAGGCAGGCAGAACTCCAATGCACATAAGATAATTATGGCTAAATTTAGAGTGTTGGTGGCTATCAAGAGAAGTGGTTAAATTTGACATGCTTAGAGGTCAAATCTCTGACGATGGAGAGGTGCTTGAGCATAGACTATGGCCATGAGAGAAACACATGTGTCACAGGTCTGACTGTTAATGCACCCTGTTCCTCAACTCTGCCTGAGCTTGGGCAACCTTCGGGTTAACATTCTATATTAACTTACAGTCATGTCATAAATCTTTTTGAAGAGATTTTCTTAGTTCCCCCTTTGGAAACAGATATTCTGAACAGCTAATGATTTCTCTAAGGATACAGACTTGCATGAGAATGCCACATAACAAATGTTTTAGTCTATCTCCTTTCTGTGATGAGTGAGGACCAGACAATAGAGTAAAACTACCAGTATGTATTGAAATGTGAATGTCCTATAGTTTAAATGTGTCATGTTATTCTGATGCTTTTTACTTTTTACAAATGTAAAGTTATCCTTGACATAATCGCTGTACAAAACAAGTTGTTACTCCAAGTGCATTTCCCTTATAAGAAAGAGTAAGGAGACTGAGATGCTAATCCCATTCATCCCTAAGGGTCACATGTCCCTACGGTTGTCATAATGCTATAGTTTATTCTTCTGTTTGAGTTTGAGAACCCAAGAGGCAAAACTGTATACAAACAAGGAACCACCAGCCAGCAGTCCCAGAAGAGCAGTGTCTCTAGGAAGGCAATTAACACATTACTAACCAGTAGTGGCTTCCAGAGGTCAGGCCCCATGGGAGAGAAGCTAACAGGTTTTGTAAGACTTAAGTACAGCCTTGTTAAGTGAAGTTGGGATCTCTGATAGAGGGTGGTAAACCCTCTAAGAATATATACTGTAGAGGTTTCCTGTGTTGTTCTCGTTTTGATAAAAACAGCTATATTTTTATGATGAGCTGGGGGAGGATTCATACTGCAATCATCAGAATGTTTGCCTCATTATGTTGCTTTCTCAAGACCTCAAGTAGGTGAGTAGACCATGAAATCATTTAATACACACTATGGATAAACTTCCACAGAAGCTGTCTGCTACTGGCCACCAGACAACTAGTTAACATTTACATTAAGAAAGTATAAGCTTGGAATTTCTCTGCAGTTCTGCTGCATCTACCCTCTTGTCTTCTTCCTACTTGTTTGAAATGTAAATTGTCCATATTTTGTTGCTTTTGATTCGGATTGTGTCTTGAGTGTGGATAGCATGTTAAAATCTCTATCTTGGGGCGGTGCATGATGAACAGTGCATGGCATTTAAAATGACTGTTAGCTGTCCAGAACTGCCTTTGTTGATGTGAGCTCTACATTCTCTTGCAGTCTGGGCAGGCTGGAAGGGCACTGTGGAGAGAGGACCAGTTTGTGATTCACTCATACTGACCCCCTTGCTTTGGCAGAGCTTTGTGATGCTGGGAAACAAGACATGCTTTAAAATCATTGTCTTCTCAGTTAGAATTACTTAATATTTATATATGAGGTCTTAAGGACATTTGATTGATCAGTTTAAATAAGACTATAATTGCATCCGTGTTTCTTGATAAATTTTAAGTCTAATGAATTTATTACCTGGTCACACTACATTAAAAGAAGTAGAGATTTTTTTTTTTGTTTTGTTTTGTTTTTTTTTGGTTTTTCGAGACAGGGTTTCTCTGTGGCTTTGGAGCCTGTCTTGGAACTAGCTCTTGTAGACCAGGCTGGTCTTGAACTCACAGAGATCCGCCTGCCTCTGCCTCCCAAGTGCTGGGATTAAAGGCGTGCGCCACCACCGCCCGGCTTCTTGTTTATATTTTAAGAGACTTACAATTTGGGATAATTTCAGCCAAATCTTCAGCAGTTTTTCTTTTCTTTCTTTCTTTCTTTCTTTTTTTTTTTTTTTTTGAGTAATCAAAAGATGGCAAGACAACAAATAGTTGATAGGGATATGATGGTTCAGGGAGTTTTTCAGACAGAACCTAAAATAACAGGTGAGAACAATTACAGGCCAGTGTTCCGTATTTAGGTTGGTACTCTGAGTCTGGATTTTTCATCAGTCTTTGGTCACATGTTTTCTGAAACATGAAAGGAATTGGCAATATTTATATATAGAAGAAAATTATTCTGAGACATTGAGCTTAAAAATGGAGAACTTTTACCCATGCTTAGTACAGATTTAGGGTGTTGTTTTAAGCCAAAGAATATAATGATGGTAATGGTTAGTATTCTGTGTAGTAATATTACATTAATCCTACACATGCTCTGACTTCCTGTTTTGGCATTTGACCTGTTCCTGTTGCCTTAGTCGTGTAACAGAAAAACATGTGGCTAGGGACATTGTAAAGAAAAGGAAAGTTTTGTTTAGCCTGATGTTTGGAGGAATAAAAATCCAAGACTATGTAGTCCCATCTGTCTGGCCTTGTTGAAGGTCTCATGATGGATGTACCACAGTGGATGGAGTCTATATAGAAAACATCCCAAGGCAAGGCAGGAACTCAAAGGGATTCAAGGACTAGTTAACATATTTGCTCTCTCAGGAGCTGATGCAGTCCTTTGAGAATTACACACACACTTAAGTCGTCCCCCCCACCCTCCTCTTAAAACTTCCATCACCTCTCAACACAACCAGACCAAGGACCAAGTTTCCAGACCATGAAACTTTGCAGTGGTTGTAAGCACTTAGTGATCATCCATCCCTGCTTCACTGCTCTTCATCACTAGTGATGTGGGGCCATTTTGAGGCTCCCTGATGGTAGAAACCACTCAAGTGTACTTTATCAGGCTTTACTATTAGTTAAAGCATTGGTCTTTTGTTCCCTCACTGGTGTCCTTTCTCAAAAAAAAAAAAAAAAAAAATTGCTGCCTGGGTTTGATCTGATTTCCATGGGAGCTGGACTGTCCCTATCTTTGACTCTTCAACCATTCTGCACCTTCCGTTCCCTTTTTCAGCTCTGTGATGAGCGCAGTCATATTTTACTGAACATTCTTCCGTAAGATAGGTTAATTCATCCACAGACTTCAAAAGGAAATCCTGTCCTTGGTTCACTTTCCTAGCGTAGAGCTGTGCTTTTCTGAGCCTGCAGAGGTTATAATCATTCCAGCTTCCAGATTTAGAGGCTTACACACACACACACACACACACACACACACACACACACACACACGAGTTTGGGGGAGCATGAGTATGAATATTTCAACAATGAAAAAGCCACTATACAGGCTGAGAAACAGCTGAAGTGAGGTTGAGGAAAGTGAAAGAGAATTGCTTGTTAAAATAATGTGAGCTGTAAATAAGAAAAGGGCAAATGTCTCTACAGTCTTATCTACGATTGTAACTGTCAGATGTAAGAGTTGAAGCATCTATTGTGCTTGTATTTTATGACGAACAATGGCTGTAAAATGTTCTCGTTTTACAGGAAGAATTACTGACTCACAAATATTTAATCTTCCTTGATCCTTAATAGTTTCTCAAATACATGAAGTACATTTGTGGAATTAAGAAAATTCCCTGCAGGCTTGCCTATAGCCAGATCTTACTGAGGCATTGTCTTAATTGAGGTTCCCTCTTCAGATGGCATAAAACTACCCAGCACAGTTTCTCACCCTAGTGCTGACTAGTTTCCTGACTTCTAGTTAGAGTTCTTACCTCACTATCTTCTCATTTATAAAAGATTAGAGTTACCACTTCCATTTCCGTTCTGTAACCTTGAGCCACTAAGTGATTGCAGGCCAGCAGCTTCTCCTGGGCAGGCAGTGGCCCGATGAGCAGTTATAACCCCAGAATGTGTGTTCCATCACTACTTTGTTCTCATGAAGAAGGAATCTCTGGGCTTTGATTTTTGTTTTTGTTTTAAGCTGTACAGAAAACTGTGGAAGACTTATTTTTAAAAGTGATGGTAAGACCTTTAGGAATCCTTTCAATATCCTCAAGTCTAAACAACCAGCAATTCTTTCTCGTAGATTTTGAATGCTTACTGTGTGCCAAAAGTAGTATTAATGACTTGGACTACACAAAATACTTCACCTAAACTTTGCTTTATTCATTTCCTGTTTCCATTATCCTCAAAAGTAAACACTGCCTGAAAAAGAATGAACAAAGAATTGTCACACACAGGCAGACAATAGAAAACATTGACTTTCATGAATGGACTTAAAACTTGGACCACATGAAATAAGTTTTCTAAGAATCACTTGATGTAGTCTTATCTGTTGACATGAGTTATGCATGCTTTTCCAGGACTGCTTTGGGTGATTTATTAGAGAATCTGATCTTTAGACAGGCAAAGCACTTGCTGAACAAGGTTAAAATGTAACAAGTGACCTTGTTTTGTAGTGTATTTTGCTACTTTGTAGAGTTAGCTCTTTTACTGGACTGCCACTTTCATTCTGTTAGACATACTTTGCTCCCTTACAGAAGAGCTGGAGATTTCGTTTGCTGTTTTCTCCTTTGACCTCTTGAGCATCTTTTCCCTGGTAGCTGAACTTATACCTGTTAGAACTGTGGTAGTTTAGAAAGAAGATAGGTGATCTGCATCTTGTCCTGGCTTTGTAAGTTATTTAGCTTATATTTTTGGGAGAATTTTTTCTTAGCAGACAATCCTACATGTGCCTATTACTAAATAGATCTCACTAGCACCTGAGACAGTTGTCTTCTCAAGTTAGACTTCAAAACTTTGGGGGGCTAGAGAGATGACTCAGAAGTTAAGAGTGCTGGCTATTCTTCCAGAGGTCCTGAGTTCAATTCCCAGCAATCTCATGGTGGCTCACAACCATCTGTAATGAGATCAGGTGCCCTCTTCTGGCCTGCAGGAATACATGCAGACAGAACACTGTATACATAATAAATAAATAAACCTTAAAAAAAAATAGCTGGGAGGTGGTGGTGAACACCTTTAATCCCAACACTTGGGAGGCAGAGATAGGTGGATCTCTGTGAGTTCAAGGCCAGCCTGGTCTACAAGAGCTAGTTCCAGGACAGACACCAAAGCTACAGAGAAACCCTGTCTCGAAAAACAAAAGAAAAAACTTTAGCTTTGCATCACATATTACTTGCCATAAAACTTGTTTGCTTACAGGAATTGATTCATTTTTCTTATTGGTATGTTTGAAACAATTTTTTCTTTTAGATACATTTGAAAAATCATGAAGTTTAAGGCTTAACTGCTTGCAGTTATGATTAGCAATAATTAGAGTTCTTTGTTTGGCCTCTAATTGTGCTGCTCTTAGCTTTGTAGAACACAAACCAACTTGATTTAAGTTTTTTCAGTGTTGTCTATGGATCTAGGTGGAAGAGGAAGTAGGGAGGGAGGGAGGGAGGGAGAGAGAGAGAGAAAGAGTATGGATATATAACTTCTGCCTCACAGATGGTGTCAGACTTGAGAGATAAGATTTACATAAAAGTAGTGATGATATATAGAATGAATATATAGGCCAACAGAGAGCTTTTGGGTTTTAAGCTCTTGAAAGATCACATGGTAAAATTTGATCTGACCTTGAGGACATAGAAATAGGTTTTTAACAAATACAAGAAGCAAAGCAAATTTATTTGAGCAAAACCACAGAGGTGTCATAGTGTTTTCTTGGGGAAAAAGATATAAAATGGTTTCACTAAATTTGTATTATGATAATAATGGGAAATAGTATGAAAAGCCGCATACAGAGACAGATGGCATCTGTGTGCAGTAATGATCATGCACACCAGGAGCCAAGATGCATCAAGCCGGAAGCTGAGCTGATTTCTGCCACTTTGGATTTCTTTCCAGTTGGACCTGTATTCTCTTTAAGTGAGCAATTGAACCAAGCGAGTTTCTAGGCTCCTCTTATTTCTTGCTCCATTATTGAAGATGGGAGAGGACAACTGCCATGTTTGGAGATCTGGTATAACAAAAAGAGATTACTTTGTAAAAAGTCTGTAAACACATTTGTCTATTATTATTTTGTTCCACTGTTTTTCTATTCAGTTCATAGTACCAGAGAAGCTTAAGCCTATCTATCAGTACCTCTAGAAATTATTAGCCAACTAAAGTATTATAAAGGTTAAAATACAAGAACCTACAAGCCTACCTCAGTGCCATCCACACAAACAGCCTAAGGCTGGACCTGGCTGCTTTTTTCCCCCTGTTTCCTGGAGTCTGGTTTGGGCAGGAAGCTTCTCCTCTATTGTCATGGTGAGCACGACTTCCCATAGTCAACTAGATTGAATGTAGGTAGTTTACTGCAGTTGTAGAATAATGCATTGATATGTAAAAAGCTCATAGTAAGGACTAGAGACTGGGGCTTTCCATCTTTGATAAAACGCTTTCCTTATGGCTCAGTGGCTAAGAGCACTGCCTGCCCTTCCTAAGGTCCTGAGTTCAGTTCCCATCAACCACATCAAACACATGGTGGCTCACAACCATCTGTAATGAGATCTGGTCAGTTGTCCTCATCAACTTACACCATGAAACCCAATATGTGGACAAGTTCAACAGAACCCCCACATATGGGCTCCCCATGCATGCTTCAGCATTGCCAGGGCATAAATTTCAAATCATTTTGATTTATTTAGATGGAGGCCCTGGGGTTGACTTCTGACAGCTCAACTATAAAAACAGGGCCTGGGTACTTCTCTGTCATTTCTGCAATAGGTCCTGACTGATGGTAAGGGTGAGATTTTTGCATCATTTTTGTTTTGGGGTAGGGAAAAAATCTCATTATTACTTTCCTGCTGATACCAAATTTAGGCTTAGGTTGAGCATCTGTTCTCTTTTACCAAAGATTGGTTGGTTTCTAGGAGAAAATAATGTACACATTCTGAGTAAAAATATGGTTAGGCCATGGTGAAAAAAGAATCCTTTTATCTTATCATCGACCATGGACAAGCACTAGGTACCTGTATGATATTCACAGTTTTCTTGTGTATGCACTTTAGTTGATATAGCAGGAATTCTCTTAGCGGTGTGGGTTTTATATTTAGGGAATACCTTGAATATTGAAAAGAAGCACAGCCACTGCTTCGCTGAACACCTTACTGTGCACTTCCTATATAGTCTCTTTAATCCAGTGTGTATTCGGTATTACATTTCATCATCATAGTTTGTAGTACTAGTATTTGTACCCATGTACAAATACTTTTGAGCCTCAAAATTAAGTTTTATTAGGCTACTAAGCTAATAAGATAAATGTGTAATAAACAATACTCTCTTTGCTTTGCTGTGATACAGAAATTGTTGAAGTCTAGGAAAATACAAAGGGAATCTTGATTTAATTTCCGGTGGAGAAGGAATGTTTTAAGAAAGATTGCTGTAGGAAGACAACAACTTACTGAGCTTTTGGTGACACTCTTCATTCAGAGCTGATTATAATAAAAGATGGAGTGGAATTACGTAAATACATAGCCAATCATCACTTACTTGGACTTTTGTGTCTTGAGTGGTTCCTAAGTCTTTGAATATTTGAAGATACATATTTCTTGAATCTCATTTTTTTCTTTCTAAGAGTTCGGAAATTACGCCCACACTATATCTCAGCTAATAATTTCTAGACCTCCCTCTCTTCATCAAAGACTTCCTTCCCTTCTCAAGTGTTTCTGCTCCCTGCATTTAGTGGAGTCCATGCTCTGGGAGCGTCTTGAAAATAGTCTGAGGAGGCAAGGGCCTTGGTGCCATTTCTGTCTGAAACAAAAACTGTGTTGTTCGACCTAGTGGAAGCCCGGATGCTAATTTAGGTGTGTCTTCAGTAAAGCACCATTTTGGAACTTTGGAGTTACTTTGGCTTCCAGCTTTGTTGAAAAGACTAAGGCCATTCAGATTCTGAAAAGCTACAAAAATGGAGGCCTGAGTTTTAGAGATTTTTAGTTTG
>JAQHUG010000128.1:5572692-5585492 GCA_028555095.1 Dicrostonyx torquatus
GCCTTAACCTGCTGAGTCATCTCACCAGCCCTAATTCCTTTCTTCCATTTCTCTCTCACTGTTCTAGCCTCTCATTCTTGTTTCATGGATGCAGTATTATCTTGAATTTTCACTGGATAATTAAGAACAAATTGGCCCTCCTGGTGGGGGGGAATCTTTAACATAATAAGATGGAAGTCAAACAAAGTAACATGTAACGACCAATGTATTTAGTGCAGGGGTCAGGATTTGAACTGTTTGCTTCCTTCTGTTTTCTGGATTAACATTTGTATTATTTTGAGGTCTCCTGAAGGCTTTTTTTTCTAAATTCCTCATGATTATATTCTAATTATATTTGACAGGAATATACATAGGTGTACCTTGTCCTCTGTATATCATACCAAGGAGTGCTTGGTGCTGTTTATAAATTTTGCCCATTTTAAAAACTGCAGTGTTTAGCTTTTTTCATTGATTTTTAAGAGTTCTTTGTATAGTAAAGATACTGCCCATTTGCTTTTGATAGATAATGCAAATATTGTTTGTCTGCATTCATTTTGAATTTGTTTCTGGTGTATTTCTCTATGATAAGGTTTTTTTTCTCTTTCTTTTGTTGCATCTTACCTAATAGAAAGGTCCCTTAAAAACTCTGATTGACTGTTTTATATGTAAGATAGGGCTTATAATAGACAAGAACGCTTGGTGTTTGAGTTTTCTCAATAGGTGTATATAGGTAGAGATTGAGGGCTTATAATAGACAGGACCTTGGTGTTTGGTTTTCTCAATAGGTATATATAGGTAGAGGCCGTGAAGAGAGGGTTCTTTTTTAGTGCGAGATTTTTCTTTTTTTTTTCTTTTTTTGTGAGAAGAAACTTGTATTCAAAATCTGCTAAACATTTGTTTCATCTAGAACAAAACTACAAAATCTAAACTTGTGTCTTATATAAAGGACCATGTCCTGTATCCTAGCCAAGTTAATTGTAATTCACCATCATAACTGCAACGAGAGTTAAGGCTTAGCGTTCCATTCAAAAGGAAAGCGTCAAGACACACAGCAAAATGGGCTACTGAGCTGGCCCAGTGATGGACTGGCTGTACATCCCTAACACCTGGGTTTAAATCCTAGCACCCAAGTAGTGGCTCAAAACAGTCTGTAACCCCTGTTTCAGGAAGTTTGCCACTCTCTTCTGGTCTCCATGAGCATAAAACATACATATGGCACATAGATATTCATGTAGAATGGACACTTACATATTAAATACATAAATAGATAGAAAGAAATGCATCATAAATACAAAATCTATACAAAATCTGGAAACACAGTTTCACAAATATAGATACTTCATTTATCACTTTAATCAGGACATTGTACACTAAAATCAGAATGTAATTGGTATATTGCTACATCTTACACACACATATAGTTGTTCTTAGTCACTTTAATTTTTCAGAAATGTAACAAGTAGTGTGGTGGTAAGTTTTTCAGTGCCACATCTCAGAGCTCATGCAGGTTAGAAGGCTTAACAATGATTACAGAGCTGACAAAATTCCTTAAAATACACCATCTAAGGGCAGTAATCATTTAAACAACAAGCCCGGATTTGCTTTGACCAAGAGAAATCAGTGTCTTTATATTCTGATAGGTGATCTTCTAAAAATACAAATGATATTTCCAAAGGGTTTATAGGAATTGGATTTAAAAAAAAAGACTACATTTTCTACATAGCCTAGATTTAGCAATTTCATGAAGGCTGTGCCTGCTGTTGCCATTATCTATGAACATCTCGTAAAAATATCAACAGAAAATTAACACATCATAGAGCATCTGGCCCCTAATCCCTTTACCTTGACTCTGCCTAACTCTTCTTCTTCATGCCTCTCCAGGCTCTTACTTCCATCATCAAACACTTGGACTTTATCAAACTCTCATATTCCCATGACTCTCACTGCTCCAGCATGCTATCACTGCACTTCTTCACTTTATTGAGCCTTCCAAAATCACTAACTCCTATTGGAGGGAGGGGCTCGAGATTTTTCTTTACAGATTTTCCCTGTTCTCTTCTTTTCCATTGTCCTAGTTTGGTCTTCTGCAACCAAAGGCAGTTTGGGGAGTAAAGGGTTTGTCTCAGCTCACAGACTACAGTCCATTGTCGAAGGAAACTGAGGCAGAATCTCAAAAGTAGGAGCTTGAAGTAGAAACCTCAGGGGAATGCTGCACCTGGGCTTGCTCAGCTGTCTTCCTTATTCCTGCCCAGTGAGGAACAGGCCAGTCTGATGTGAGCAATTCTTCAGCTGAGGTTCCCTCTGAACAGGTGACTAGGTTGGCAGGTGAAGCTAACTCTTGACACCTACAGCCTAGTAGAAATATTTGAGTTCTTTCTCCATAGTAACCCCCCTCCCCCACCATTTTGTGGTATTGGTTTCTAAACACTTGAAAAGTGCAGAGCAGACAGTGTTCTGGACTTACTGGCTGTGCTCCTTACCCGGATGTGAGGCACTGTTGCTCCAAGGAGCTCTTTCTGGTGTAGAAGTGACTCATAAACCTCAGGTTTTCAGATGTTGCTTGGTGCTGTATGCCTTGGACCCTAAAAGCTTGCGGCAATAAAGTTTAGCCTTGTGCATTACTATTAGGAAAGTCATGGGACATCCTTGTCCTCCATCTTGGCCTTTGAAGATTAGAAAATGAGACTTTGCTGCCTTTATAGCACTGATCTTGTCAGCTCACTCATGGACTTTCTTACTCTTGCTGCTGACTTACATCAAGTTCATTTCTCCTTTTTGAAGTTTTATTCACTCTCAATTTAGGGAGTTTTGAGAAGTGGAAAGAAACAAGTACAACCAGTGCTCTTAACTGCTGAGTCATTTATCTCTCCAGCTCCAATAAATAAAGCTTTTTTTTTTTTCAGACTATTTCACTTAGGGAAACAGAATTCTTGAATGAATAGTAAGGGAACGCTTTCCTTCTGGCTTTATATTAGTTTTGTAGGAGCTATGATTCTAGTCTGACTTGTCAGGTTGCCTGTGATTTTGCTCTCACAGTTGAGAGAAAACTGTTTTTTAAGAACTGGCGCATCCTAGAAGTAGGTGTAGAAGGTCCCTTTCCTCACTGGTTGCTCATCTTCCAGACTTCTGTCTACACATCTGCTCCATTGCCAGAGGCCTCCTTTCCTCTACTTGCCTTGCTTTCTGTCTTCTCAATTCAGCTTACATCTGTGCCCCCTTGAATATTCCAGACTGTGTCTTTGTAAGTGAGGTAGGTAACATTCTCCCATTTAGTGTGCTAGTTTGATTTCAGTGGAGCACTTCAGACAAATATTAGTCCACATTGAATATTACATAGAAGAATCTAGCACTTAAATATCAAAATTGACTGCAAGTGCCTCTCTTGGTTTGTGGCTATTTTTAATTTGCATTAGGACTTAGTATGGTGTGACAGAAAGGCCACATTTCAGTCAGTTCTTCATTACTGTAATGAACTACCCAAGCACGACCGATTTCATAAGGTTGCTTTAGCTCACATTTCTGGAGGCTTATGGACTTGGTACTGGCATCCCTTTGGCACTGACAAAGGCCTTATGGTGGTTGGCAGCACAGTGGCAGGTGTGGGATGAAGATGAGGTTATGGAGGTAAGGGATTACTTTGTCAGACAAAAAACCAGGGAGCCATTAAACGCTGAGACTGAAACTTGCATAACAGCTTAGTGTTGGGAAAATTACTCTGGAATCCCATAAGAGCTGCTTTTGATTTTTTTTTTTTTTAGAGCATGTGACCTAACAACCACATACTGGAGCCTCATTTGAAAGGATTGCACTTCCAACAAATTGGTGATGAAGCTTTGAACATGGGAACTCTTGAGGTGTAAACACAAGCCATTTCCAAGTGTGCAACTGATAATGCAGGCCTCAGGAGTCTTCGATGATAGACCTGCTTTGCTGTTCTCAAAGCTTTTACATTCTTTATCAGTGTGTGTTTAAAATATTGGTTTGGGGAGAATAGTGCTAAGGGATTGTCATAGTTACTTTTCTATTGATGTGAAATGACACCATGACCAGGGCAACATATAGAAGAAAGAATTTATTAGGGCTCACTGTTTCAATGAGTCCATCGACCATGGTGGGGAGCCTGACAGCAGTAAGCAGGCATGGCACTACAGCAGTAGCCAAGACCTTACATGCCAAGGTGACAACCTCAAGGCAGAGAGCTGGCTAGGAATAGCTTGGGTTTTTGGATCCTTAAAGCCCACCCTCAGGGTCACACATTCTCAATAAGGCTACACCTACTAATCCTTCCCAAACAGTTCCACCAGCTGGGGACCACACATTCAAACATAAGCTTGTGGGGAACAGTCTCGTTCCAGTCATCACTGGTACTGTATAGCTATAAAGAATGTTACTGCTGGTTATCAAATTGGTAAAGATAGTTTTCACAAAGATGATCAGAATAGGAAGCTATTCTAACATGAAATCATCTAGAGAAAGTGTGTATTTTTGAAAACTCAAAAATGAGAATAATAGTAATAGGACAAGATAAGGGGATTTATGATGGGGCTCACTCTTCTCATTTGACTTGATTATTAAAATAATGGGATGATCTTCTTACACTGGTTTAAGTTGTATTGATTTCTAGTCACAAATCTTTTTCCCCAAAATTGAGTTGTAATAAGTACTGTAATGTATTATTTAAGTCTTAATATTGAAGTTTTAAATGCTTTTGGTCTTCCATGACTTAAAAACTGTAGCTTGATACTCAGAATAGTTAAATAACCTGGGTTTCTTTTATTATATTTTAGGATTTAAGTGCCCGGTATGCTCAAAATTTGTACCCTCAGATGAAATGGATTTGCATCTTGTGATGTGTTTAACAAAGCCAAGAATAACCTATAATGGTAAGTCTGTACCTTAAAATAACATTGTAATTAGTATTACCATAAATAATGTGAATTTCATGTTTGAAGCAAAATGTAAGTGGTGGGGAAGGACTCAAATTTATGTGTTTTAAAAATAGGTTAATTAGTTTATATCTATTAATAAGTGAAAATAATAAATTTCCAAGACATTTAATGATAGAAGTGACATTGTTTTTTGTTTTGTTTAAAAAATAAAAAACTCTTAATACCTGGCTTAATGACAGAGAATGATCATTTCTTCTACAGCTAGGTGTGTGTGTGTGCGTGTGTGTGTGTGTGTGTGTGTGTGTGTGTGTGTGTGTGTGTGTGTGTAGTAAGACACATTGGCTATCCTGGAAAATTCCACTGGAACAGAGGAGAGAGTGGGAATAAAAAGACAGATGATGCTACCATAAAAATAGTCCTGACTTTGTTCAGTGAAAAGGACAGCCAAGCCTCCCTCACTTCTCTACTCCAGAAGATTGCTGCATTACACTTGAGAACTGTGGTGCTGAATAAAATGTTTAGGTTAGGCCTAAAGAAAAAGTAGTGTTCATGATAACTTTGTTCAGAAAAAAAGTTGTGTTTAAGAATATATAATAAGTGAAGGACTGGAGAGATTTGTCAGTGGTCAAGAACACTTGTTGCTCTTCTAAGAGGACCCAGTTCAATTCTGGATTCAATTCCCAGCACCCACATGGTAGCTCACAACTCTGGAACTTCAGATCCAGGGGCCCTAACACCCTCTTCTGGCCTCTGTGGTCACTGCACACATGTGCTACACAGGCATACACAACAGGTAAAGCACCTATACACATAAAAACAATTCTTAAATCTCTAATTAATGATACATTGTTAACAGAAAGGGTAAAGTTCATTCATAAATATAGTGGATAAAGACAACTAATGGGAGAAAATGAATGTAGGAAGTGGAGATTGAAACTTTACTGTCACCATTATCTGTCTCTTTGAACCCACAGAGAAATTTCATTCTTAGGCTAACTGGCAGTTGCTTCAGATATGGTATGTTGAACCAAGGTTTTCTCTCCTGACCCTAGTAATACAGTTTCAGTGTCATCATAGAACAAGTAGAATAAATTCAGGAATTAAAAGTCAAATAGTTTGGGTAATAGAAAAACAAACTTCAGTTGGATTTTGTGGTGTTTGCCTATAAATAACTTTAGCATAGTCAAGACTGATGCCACCCTGGGCTATTTATGTAGTAAGACCTTGTCTCTTGATACAAAGAAATAGGTAAGAGGATTTAGGTATTTATAAGATACCTAAATGCCATTAAGAAAAGAACAAAAGACATTTGAGGCTTAGATATGAAGTGAATGGTGAGAATACTAGTAATTGGCAAAATCTGTTGGCAGACTAAGTTTAGCAACTATCTTTTGGGTCCTTATATATAAGATACTGTGCTAAGTGCTAGGATCCAATGAATAAGACAGGTAGGGCTTACGGTCTCTCAAAGAGTCAATAAGATGAATATATTCTTGTGATAACTTTGTCAAGTGGCTTAGGAAGGTAGCATCTCTAGCCTTAGTATCAACAGTGGTGACAAGCATTTCTTTCATTAACCGGTATATAAGTGGAAATAGCTCCTAGCAATTACTTTGAATAGCAAATGTATTGGTTATGTCCTGACCTTTTGCCTTATGAAATTGTCTTCTTTACATAATCTAGTTGAAATTCAGTTACTTAAAATTCTCATTCAAGTTCGGAATTTGAGGCTAAAAATGGTAATTTTGTTTCTGTACTTGCACCATTGTTCTGCCTTTATATTTCATAATTATGTTTACTATATATATTCATAAAATAACTGCCCTTTAATGTTAACTCCTGGCTTTTAAAAATTGCAACTACATTTCATTGAATTAAAGCATAATAGATTTGCACATAATCATAGTATTCTGTAATTTAATTTTTTAATATCCAGAACACTACAAAAAATTGTGGTATTTGACAGCTTTTCATTTCCGGATTTAACGTGTTTAGGTTATTAAACTGGTCTACTAGGCTTATCTAACTAAATACAGTGGCTCTTGTCTTGGTGAGTGCTAAGTCAGTGAGCACAGCCCGAAGATGCAGAATGGAGAGAGGCTTATAGTTTGCAGCAATCAAGGAGCGCACTAGGGCTCTTACCAAGGCCTTGTCTTCTTGTGGTACAGGGTCTCCTGGGCAGACTGTTTAGTGTTATAAGGAACAGGTTTACTCTAGGTTGTTATAATGAATGAATCAGAATGACTCTGGCCTTAGTGAGTCCTCTAAATCTTCCTGTAGAGTTTTAACTGGGGTGTGTGTGTGTGTGTGTGTGTGTCTGTGTGTATGTGTGTGTCTGTGTGTGTGACAAAACCCGTTGAAAGGTGTGTTAGCAGTGTTTTTAAAAAAACAGCAGGCTTCTCCTCAAGTGTTAAGAGTTTGCTCCTAATGCTTACAGTACTCGTTAGTAGTTATTGACAACAACACACACACACACATACACACACTGCTCTGCTAGTGATAAAGCCATTTTGAAAAATAACTAGGCCTGGGTCTTTCAATAAAAATTTAAAGCAAGAAGCAAATATTTCATAAATTTTACGTAGTTTTCAATTTTAAAACTAGTCTGAGGGCTGTGATGACACAGAGGTGAATGAAAAAGGGATCTTTGGCTATCCATCGTGATCTAGGGCTTACATGAAAGTGGCACCTTGATAAGTTCTTCTCTGTCTTGGGTGTAGGAGGAGGCCACTTATTCATCCTGTCCACCCAGAACCAAAATAACCACACGGAAACTATATTGATTAAATCACTGCTTGGCCCATTAGTTCTAGCTTTTTATTGGCTAACTAGTACATATTAATTTAACCCATTTCTAGTAATCTGTGTATTGCCACGTGGCTGTGGCTTATCAGCTAAAGTTCCCAGTGTCTGTCTCTGGCAGGCTTCATGGCTTCTCTCTGACTCCATCTTTCTTTCTCCCAGCATTCAGTTTAGTTTTCCCCACCTACCTAAGTTCTGCCCTGCTATAAGTCCAAAGCAGTTTCTTTGTTCATAAATGGTAATCACAGTATACAGAAGGAGATCCCACATCGCTTGGGCTTGGGGAATTGTAATTGTGTTAAAGGAAGAGCCCCAGAATACCACTTACCACGTTGAATCTGATTGGAGGTGGCCTTTTTAATCCCTGAGTATTAAACATAGCATCTGTTATGTTATCTGTTATCACAAAGTTTAGACTAGGTGAGAGGCTCTGAAGTCTTTTTGGTCACATGACTCTTTATAGCTTTGTGTTTGAATTCCTAAATGTTGACACCAACTCAACTAGATTGGGCCTCTAAATCATGTTAATGCTTAAACAAGAACTCTCGTTCAGTGTGAAATACTTAGTAACTTGTATCTTGTTCAGACTTCCAGAAGTAGCTCGATCTGAAAATTTGAAATTTATTTGTGAAGTATCTGTTAACTACCTATAAAAATTCAGTTAGAATTGTCGGGCTTATTTGCAGACTACTGTATTTATAGAGTAACTCTTAGAGAGGGTGAGGTGCAGATCTGATGACTCAGCTTGAGATTCATCCCCCAGAGACACTACAAGTTCCTATTGTGGTCTGTCTGCATTTGATTGGGTTCAGAGAGTCGGTGTTCTTAGTGTCAAGGTTTATTCCTACTGTTGGGGTTAAGAGTGACGGTTTTCCATGCTAACTGTAGTTAGTTTTGTGGTTAGTTTTTCAGTGACTGTGACAAAAATATCCAAACAGCCAGCTAAGGTGGTTGATTTTTTTTGACCCCTGTTTTCAGGTCACCTTCTTTGGTCTCATTGCTTTGGCTCTGGTGAGATAGGCATGTGTAACACAGGAAATGGATTCCTCTTTCTTGGTGGCCGGCCAGAAAGCAGAGAGTGCAAGAGAAGATGGAACAGTGGTTCTTGAAAAGTGTGTGTATGTTGACTCCCTTCTCACCTACATAGCACGACAGCGTGGGAACTGGCACTCAGCCAGATCTAATACTGGCTTCAGTGGGCCTTGACTTTGTGGGCATGTGTCACCTGAACATGAATTGTTCCCAAGTGCTCTGTGTCTTCCTCTTCCTGAATTGCCCATAAGCTTACTTAGGATAGCCATGATACTGTGGGGCATGCTGCTTTTTCTTACTTAGCGTTAACCTGCTGAATGAGTGCTTGCTTTGAGCGTCAGTAATGGGTATGCCATTTTCTTCTCTTTTAAAACAAAAAAGAGCTATTTATTACATTTACTTAGGTTTATTTTTGAAACAGAATCTTTAACCCAGGCTGGCCTCAAACATATAAACTTCTTGTCTTGGTCTCCCCAAGTGCTGAGATTCTCAGATTTTTCTTTTTGTTTGTTGTTAGATTGTGTTGATAGTTTTTTTTTCTAATGGTCTAATTGAGTTGAATTAGTTTCTGATATTGCTGGGTTTTTACCTTTGATTCCATATGTTTAATAACATTACTACTGAGGTTACATACAGGCAAAGATTATGACTCGGAGACTGGTTGTTTGCACTGAAGTCTATAATTCAGGAAATGCTGCAGATTCATCAGCTATGACACAACGGTTAAACCATCCACTCTTAAAGACAACTGACAGGGTCATCAGTCTGGTCATAATAATCATTTCCTCAGTGCATCCTGGGAATTTTGTTTGAAAATAATCCTTTTCTATACTGGTGGAGCAGTTATATAATGATAGCACCCAGGAGGTAGGGGGCAGGAGAAAGGACTGTGGGCCAGCCTGGCTATATGAGGCACTTCTTCAGCTACTCAACATAATAAGTAATAATATTTTTCTCTAAATTTTATATTTCATTGGTATAACATTTCACATGGTATTTTCTCACAGTTGTATTTTTCATTATAATATGTGTTTTTGTAGTTTAGGCAAGCAAAATATTTAAATGGTATTTTCAAAGATGATAATAGTTTTAAATAAAGCTAAAATATGTTAATGTTAAGTACTAAATAGTTTATTTTTCATTCTCTATATTATAATAATAAACATTTTAAGAATAACTTTTTAATAGCTTTACCAATTTAATATGCTTTATTCCTTTTACTGTTTTAAAGGTAATTTTGGTAGAAATTACTAGAAGTGATTTTGATTTTGATGTTACAAAGCACTTTCCATACCTCTCTATTTTTGAAATTCATTGATTATTTGTGAAAGTAGAGCATTGCTTTCTGTAAATAATGATTATAAGCTGTTATCGTTTTAGTTGTCAACTTGACACAAACTTAAAGTCACCTGGACAGAGGGACCTCACTGAAGAGTTGCCTTGATGAGACTGGTCTGGAGCCTTGTCTCTGGGGGTGTTTCTCAACTGTGGTTGATACCATCAGCCTGGGCTGAATTAAAAGCTAACTGAGGGGTGTAACATGAGGGGCCTGCTCGTTGGGGTTTCTGTCCCGCCCAGTACCCCACAGCCGGCAAGCCCCAAAGAAAATCACACAGAGAGTCTACATTAGGTTATACACTGATTGGCCCATTAGCTCAGTCTTCCTACCAGCTCCCATAACTTAGATTAACCCATTGTCAGCCACATGGCCAGTACCTTTTCTCAGCTGGGCTGCTACATGTTGCCTCCTTGAAGAGCTGTGCAGGAATGCCAGGGAAGCTTCCTGCTTCCCAAATTCTCCTGTTCTCACCTCTACTTCCTGTCTGGTTTTCCCACCTATACTTCCTGCCTGACCAATCAGCATTTATTTAAAACATGATTGACGGAATACAGACAATTCTCCTGCACCAGAGGGGCTAGCTATTGAGAGTGTTTAACTGCTCTTGCAGGGAACCCAGCTTTGTTTCCCAGCACCCACATAGCAGCTCACAACCCACTGTAACTCCAGTTCCAGGGGTGTCCAGCGCCCTCTTCTGACTTCCTCGGGTACCAGGACACACATGGTCCATAGATGTACACACAGGAAAAATGTTGATATACATATAAAAACAAATTTTTCAAAAAGTAGCTTAACAATGAGTCTGTGACCAAGCCAGTAATCATTATTCCTTTTTGGTCTGTACTTCATTTCCTACTTGATTTTGAGTTCTTTCCTTGACTTGCCTCAATGATGGATTGTGACCTGAAAGTATAATCCAAATAAACACTTTATCCCGAGTTTCTCTCAGTCAGAGTGTATCACACAGAAGCAACTAGAACATCAGTGAAGTATGTTTTCTATGGGGTGAAAAAGATCTGCCATTTTGTTTTGTTGTTGTTTGTTTGAGATAGATTCTCACTGTATAGCCCTGGGTGTCCCTGATTGGCTTGGTATTGCTATGTAGACCAGGCAGATCTCAGATTCAGATTTGTCTGTCTTTGTCTCGGTAGTGATTAAAGATTAAAGACATGTGCCACCACACCTAGCTACTTAAGCAGCTTATTAATACATAAATTGAGTTGGTTGTATTATGGAAATATTCAATGGCTTTCCAAAGAGAGCATTGTTTGATCTACATAAGTCTGACAGATTTAGAAATTTTAATAAATCCCCCACTGTAACTGGTTTTACCAATTTTTCTTGGATTTAAAGTCTCTTCAGTCTGTTGATGGTAATAACCTAATAGAAATTTTTATCTATATGCATTTATATAAATTATATATATATATGCAGTTGTTTCTGCATATGTATGCATATGTATAGAGGCCAAAAGTTGATGTTCTCATCTATTACTTGCTCTTCATCTTATCTTTCAAGACAGGGTCTTTACTGTAACTCAGCAATTCATCTAGACTAGCTGACCAGAGAGCTTCAGGGGTCTGCTGTCTCTACCTCACTGACTCTGGGGTTACAGATGCACACAAGGCCCTGCTTTTACACTGGCGTTGGGAATCTAAACTCAGGTCCTTATGCTTGTACACTGAGTACTTTGCCTTCTGAGCCACCTCTTAGCCTTTTTATCTACATATTCATAGTTAAATTACTTGCACAAATATTATGCAGCTTGAGTATTCCTTTTTGTATTAGAACTTTTTAAAGATAGGTCTCATGCAGCTAAAGCTGGAGTTGAACGCCCTCCACCTCAAATCCACCTCCTGAACTGTTGAGATTGCCAATTACACACAACTGTTTGGATTTTTTTTTTGTTTTTCGAGGTGTTTGGATCTTTTGTGTTATATTTTTGGTTTATTGTATATTAATATTTTTGCCTGCTTATTGTGCCACATTCATGCCTGGTGCCCACGGAGGTCAGAAGAAGGCATCATATTCTTTGGAGCTGGAATTGAATGGTGATGGGCACTGGGAACTGAATCTAGGTCATCTTCAAGAACAAGTGCTCTCAACTGCTGAGCCATCTCTCTGGTCCCTAATGCTATATTTTACTCTGTCTCATATAAGGCTTTGACCATATTCTGTTTTAATGTCATCATTTGATGGCAATGATGATTTTGCAGCACTGTGGATCACAACCCAGTTTGTTTGTGCATACCAAGCAAGTGCTCTTCCCAGTCATCTGATGTTACTTGAATTTACACTTATCAACCTGTAAATGCTTTGTTTATCTTCTTTACCTTGCCACAACCAGTTAGCTTGCCATAGTTGTGTGAACTCTAGGTGGTAACATGTAAATCTCTGATTTTGGTTCAGAATCAAAGGATTTTGTTACTCATGAAATAACAACAGCCAGAAAACCCTTTTGTCTGTCCTGAAGCCTTGGCTCCCACATCAGTGATCAGCTGTAATGAAGAGGAGTTAAGAGAAGCTGTACCTCAAGGAAGCACAGCTTCCTTAGCTCTGGAACTGACACTCTGCTGTGTCTGTAGATAGATGTCCTTGAAGAGATGCCCCAAGAGCACAAAAACCAGTGTAAGACCCAGGGAGAATGGCCTTCTAAATATGGTTTCTTTGATTGCTTTTGCCTGCCATCTTTGTTTTTGTTCCTTTTAAAATTAACTTTTCGGGCTGGAGAGATGGCTCAGAGGTTAAGAGCATTGCCT
>JAQHUG010000128.1:5592506-5680187 GCA_028555095.1 Dicrostonyx torquatus
ACTCACAAAGATTCGCCTGCCTCTCCCTCCCAAGTGCTGGGATTAAAGGCCTGCACCACCACTGCCCGGCAACCCTCAAGTTTCTAAAGTTGCTTTCAGAATTTAAACAAGAGTACTGATATCCTTCTGCCTTTTTTTTTTTTTTTTTTGAGATAAGCAACTTTGTAGCAGTTTTCTGTTCAGGGTGATTTCTTTTTGTTTCTTTTGTTACCTTTAATTTAATTAAAAAAAACTTATAAAGGTACTTTATATTCATGTCTTTTCAGCCATACTGCACTAAACTTTGTTGAACTGTTGTGGACACTACACTAACATTGATACATAGCAGAAAGAATATTAATTCCAAATGACAAATGACTGAGTTGTTGGCTTTTTGGATCAGACTCTTGTGTGAGTTGAGAACTATTGTAGCATGTCCTTACTCTTATGCCTCGGTGAAGCAGGTGTGATGAGCTTCATTCAGTGTGAACAGCGCTTCAAGTACAGGTGCTGGGTTTTGTATAGTTAGTTGTACAGGTATAGTAAGTCATTCTCTGGTTTTTGTTTTGTTTAGTTTCTCAGGCTAGTTTTCTTGTACTGAATTCATTTTTTTTTTTCTTCACAGAGGATGTGCTGAGTAAAGATGCTGGGGAATGTGCAATATGCCTTGAAGAATTGCAGCAGGGAGATACCATAGCACGACTGCCTTGCCTGTGTATATATCATAAAGGGTAAGTTTAGTATTGCTTTAGCAAGGTTGATATTAAAGCCAAGTGATTATTCTCTTAGTTTCAAACATTGTAGTTAGGGCTAAGCAGTTTCTTCTTCATTCTAACTCTTCCTCTCAATTTAGAATCTCAGTAGCACCCCACCCACTTCCCGTTCTCCCCCTTACTCAGATAAAATCTGAACAGATGCCTGTTGTAGCTAGACTGCCGTTTATAAAGCCCTTAGTGTGGTGCAGCTGTCTCCATGTAGATCAGCAGGTGATCTGTGTCAGCCGAGCAGCCACTTCATTTACAGCTGGAAAAGGAGGAGGAGGTTTCTCCAGGCCTCTATTTCTAGCAAGTGGCAAACCGAGATTCCAACAAATTGGGAAATCCAGGAGATTGACTCCCAAGCTCATCTGTTTTTTATACATTCTTCTTGCTTTCAGAATAACACAACAATTTTGAGTTTAAAATACAAAGCCAGCTGTACTCACGTACTTCTTTAATCCCAGCACTCGAGGCAGAAGCAAGTGAGTCTCTGTGAATTATAGGCCAGCTTGATCTACAAAGTGAGTTCTAGGGCTAGTAGAGAAACCCTGTTGCAAAACAACCACTATTTAAGGTAGCCACATAAAGAATAGGAACTGGAGTGTTGGCTCAGGCATTAAGAGCACACACTGGTCAGTTCAGCTTCCAGCACCTATGTCAAGCAGTTCACAGCCACCTGCAGCTCCAGCTTTGGGGAGGGATAGGCAGAAGGATCTAACAGCTCTGGCCTCAGAGGGCGCTGGTACTCAAATGCACACATACACAAAATTAAAAGAAATAATAAAATACATTTAAATTAAAAAAAAATAGGAAGTTGTAGCATTCAAACTAAGGAAAAAAATAAAATGAAATTTTACCTAAGAATGAGGGAGAGGGTAGCAAAAACAGAGAAAGCAGAGTAAATAATACAAAATAAGGAGACCAAAATAAATCCAAACATGCCAATAATTATATCTATAAGAATAAACTGAAAGTAGGTGAAATATTAGAATATGATGTTGATAAGTAACATGCTTTAAAGATACAGGCTAATATGGAATAAAAGGATAGAGAACTATATCCAGGCAATGATAACTAAACCTAACATTGGGTACCAGTGCCACACAATGTAAACCATTAAAGGATGCTTCATTTAGAACAGAGTTACTATATAATGGTAAACATTGAAATTCTTGTTGATGATCTGTGTTAACATAAGAAACTGACAACTGTGCCATCATAATGGAAAATTTTTAATTTTCCTGATTAAGCAAATAATATAAATGAGTCAATATACAGAAAAATTGAGCCATTTCAGTTTGCCAAGTTTTGATTTTGTTTGTTTTTGCAGATAGTAAGGATCTAATTGCATAAATCTGAATAGCTTCAAAATCTGCACATAACTTAGGCTGCCTTCACAATTGTTCCTCCCTCAACCTCCTGAGAGCAGGTGTTCTGGGTGTGCTCTTGTGCCTGGCTTCCACCTTCCCAGTCTCTTTTCATTTCCTGGTACTGGGAGATAGAGTTCAGGGCCTTACATGTGCTGAGCTGTCCTTTCCCACTGAACTGATCCCCTGCCCTCTGGCTCAGTTTGATGAGTGCATACATTTCCTTGTCAAGGACACAAAGAATATTCTAGTAATCAGTTGTGTTTCAGTCCATTAAGCATATCTCAGCAAACTCTCACAACTGGCACCATACCTCTGACCATCATCGGTCACTAGGAATGACAGCAGAATTTACTCTTAGATATCCTTCTGAATAATGTGTAAGTCACTGGGATAACATTAGTTATATAGGCTAATTAGGGAACCCGGGAAGTAATTATAACTGAACAATGATAAACAGTTGGACGTGTCTAGAGTGAGCAATCGGGAGATTTCAGAGTAGATGGTGAGAGTCGGCAGAGCAGCAGCAGACAGGAGAAAATGGTGGGTGAAGACAGCGGTGTGTGTGCTAAAGTTGGAGATAATTACAGCAGAATTGTCTTCAGAAGGAAAAAAATTAGAAAAGGACATAATTTGGCACAAATTAAGAATAAATGGAAAACTCACTGCTAATATTCTTGAATTACAAATTTTAACAAATGAACATTTTTTTTAAATGTGTAATTTTATAAGTAATGATTAAAAATTCAAAACTTCAATTACTAACTGCTTTAAGAAGTTCAGATTAAATCTGAAAAATGACAAACATTGATTGGAGAAAAATAAACCCTCAAGCAGGCCTTCAGAGATGGTTTGACAGTGGATTCTGCCATGCAGAGAATGAGATGGGAAACAGCAGAGATTGGACACCAGACAAGGACCATGTGCAAAAGAAACTTAAAATGCAGAAATCCAGATTTAACAATACCTGTCTAAAATAGTGTCTCATGCTAAGGATAAGCTCAGTGGGAAAGCATTGGCAAGAACAAAACCACACATATAAAATAAATAAGCAAATAAATGGGTGGAAATTATACCTCAGGACCAATTTGGATTTATGCTGGGGATGAACAGCTACTCAGTAAATGAGGGTGCTTTAAGGAAAAGTCATTTGTGTTTGTGACCTTTAAAGCAAAAAACTCAGGCTAAATAAATAGGTGAATTATTAGAACTGGGTCAGTGAGATGGATCAACAGGTAAAGGTGCTTGCTGCCAAGCCTTGACAAATCAAGCTTGTTACCCCAGACCTGCATGGCAGGAGGAGAGAATCAACTCTGTATGCTGTCGTCTCACCTCTACGTATACGCCAGGGCTGCTGCATACTTACACATGTGCACACACGTGCACACCTCTACGTACACGCCAAGGCTGCTGCATACTTACACATGTGCACACCTCTACGTACACGCCAGGGCTGCTGCATATTTACACAAGTGTGCACACGTGCACACCTCTACGTACACGCTAGGGCTGCTGCATACTTACACATGTGCACACACGTGGCTGGGTGGGTGGGGGGAGAGAGAGAGAGAGAGAGAGAGAGAGAGAGAGAGAGAGATAGGGAATAAAAATTATTAAAATCAATGAGAGTTTATGGGGTTTCCAGATAGGTGACGTGGAAATTGTTGCCTTCATGTCCTATAAAGAAAAAAATGAAGTAGAACTTTTCTTTAAATAGTAACACTAAAATTTATTTTTTAAAAAGTGCTGCAAAAACAATAGTGTATTAAGAATAATTTCTAGAAAAGATGTTTGAGACTTTCTTTGAAAAATTTAAAACTTTATTGAAATGTAAGTTATATATGATTAAAATGTAAAACATGGTGTGTATAGAAAAACTCAGTATTATAAAAATCATATTTAAACCCTAATTAGCCTATATGACTAATGTTATCCCAGTCAAGTCTTAGTTTCTTGTAAGTGGACAGTGTTTCTAAAAATACATATATATGGACCAACAAGTAAAGGGCCAAAGAACAGTACCCATACTCTTGGAGAATAATAATCCTGTTAGGACATATGTCCTAAGAGATGCAAAAATTAAACAAGCAAGAACAAAACTAAGTCCATAAACACATGAGCCTGACCAGGGAGACCACAGCATGGGACTTAAGGGCATGGAGACTGGAATCACGGCTCTCAGCCCTTACACTAATTAATTTACTGTGTAATTTTAGACAGGTTTCGATTTTCTTGTCTCTGAATGTTTAAGGATAATAGTACAAACTTCATATAGTTGTGAGGATTTAGATGTGTTAAAATTTGGGAAGTGCTGGCACTAAATTGACTATGCCTGTGACACTGTAACATAATGGTGCTGCGGTGTAGCATTATAGTATGTTGTTGATGAGCAGTGCTGGAGTCAACTGATACTGTTATTGATATGGAAAAACAGTTGAATCATTTTTAAAGTTTGAAATAAAAATTCTAGGTCTCCACAATAGCTTTGAAATTCAAATATCTAAAGAAGTAGGGAAAAAATAGAAAATTATTTTTGACCTTTTGGTAAGAATTTTTTTTTCTTAAGATATACCGTTCTTCCCTCCACCCCCTTAAAATAAGCTTAGGAGGTGCTCAGAGATGGCTCAATAGCTAAGAGTACTTTTCTGCTCTTGTATAGAGGACCTGGGCTTGGTTCCCAGCATTCATGTGGTGGCTCACAGCCTCCTGTAACTCCAGTTCCAGGGGTTTTAACCCCCCTCTTCTGACATTCAAGGGATCATGCACATGCATGGTACTCTACATACATTTAGGCACAGATACATACACATAGACAAATTTAAAAGATAAACTTAGTTGATAGCATTGACTTAAAAATTGTGGTTATTAAAAATTACATTTGCGGTAGAAACTAGACTTTGTAGTGGAGATGACTTTTAGCACAAGAACAAAAGTTTTGTGTTTAAACTAGCATGCGGTCCTTTGTTTAATTGCTAGAGCAGATAATGCTTGCAGATGGCAGACAGAAGCATGATAGCGTAGTGACATGGTAATACTCTGGTCCATGTGACACCTTTTCTAGCACCGTAAGTGCTACTTTGTAGAGCTGCAAACAAGAGCACACTTGATTACAAGCCATGCAGCACATATGACACTGAACTCACTGCGCTCCAGAAGTACAGTGTTTATTAGAAATGAACATGTCTTTGTTCTGGTAACAAGTCATGCTGCATGGTCTGCCTTTAATCAAATTTTTACCATCAAACTTTGTTACTTTGAGTTTAAGATTTTGTGGAAAAGTTTATTAAAAAGCACTATACATTGCCAGACATGATAGTATCTATCTGTGATCACAGAATTTAGGAGACTGAAGCAGAAAGGTCTTAGATTTGTGATCAACATAGCAAGACCTTGTTTCAGATTCCTGAACCCATCCCAAATAAGTGTACACACACACATATGCACACACACACACACACATGAATAAATTATGATAAAATATTTTTTAAATGAAAAATTTTTAACTATTAATTCAGTAAAGAAGATTGAAGTTGGTAGGCAGCTGTAGTTACAGTATATATGCCACAAGTCAGTCATTCTACTCTCAAGTCTAGAGACAGCAGCTACTATCCAAAATTAAGACCAAGAGGAAAGCAGGCATCTAAACCAGGATGTGAGCCAGCACTGAAAAAGCCTTACTATGACTTTCTAAAAAGCCAATTCAAATTAGTGACACGATTAATTTATAATTTGCATGGCCTTTCAGAGACTGTTAAAAGATAATTGGGACTATCTGTAACAAAAGAATAGATAAATAAATTGTGGCATACTTGTCATTATTTATTTTGAAACAGTATATCAAGTCTTCTAGGTCTTAAACCTGTAATCCTCCTGCCTCAGCAACCCAAGCAACTCTGATTTATAGGCTTGTGGCATCAAATCCATGTACTGTACTTACATAATGGAATACAAATTTAAAAGCACATATGAAGAAGGCAAATAAGGAATAATATTTATGGTAGCACTGATTAAGATTTTTAAACATGGGACAATGCTGAGTGTTTTTAAAATACATGCCTATAGAATTATGTGGTAAGAAAATGCTTGAGAATACAAAGTACTAAATTTAGAATAGTGATTTCCTGTTGGAGCTGCTAGGAGAAAGGGGTGTCACAGTCTGAACAACTAATGAGGTAGTTTACAATAGAAACTATGTGGGTTGATATTAGTTCACATGAAATGGGACCTGGAGTTATTTATTGCCTTCTCATGATGAGCCCAGATTACATGACTAATAAAGTAAGAACCCGTTTTAGACTGCATAAGTGCTATTCAGTGGACTAAGAGTATAACCACAACTGGAGCGTTCTGTTTTAAGATGTTATTTTTGCAGATGGGAGGGTTTTTTAGGGTGCAGACTGAAAACATGTCATAAACAAATTAGGGTTTGATATTTAGAGCAAATATTTCAGTGGTATCAGAAGTTGCTTTAGTCACTTGGAAGATATGAATGATTATTGAGGTCATTTACATTTTTTTCTAGTGTTTTCATCAAGAGTATGCGAATGGACTGTCTTCACTTCCCCTTCAGGATACTAGCTAACCTGACTGTAGAGCATGCAGGAATTAACAGTGCATCCACTGAGATCTCAGGACAGCTTGAGTCCTGCTTTAGTGACTCACACATTGCTGGCCGAGTTACTTGTCCTTTGGAGACATCAGTTTTGTCATTTGTCACAGCTCTGTGAATTGAAGGAACAATGTGTAAAAGAAAAAATTTATTTTTTTGTACAGTGAGGGAAATGTGTTCCATCTGTGCTGATAGTGCAGCCGCCATTGCCCGTCACTACTGGGAGCACTTGAGAAAGGACTGCAAAACTGGACTCTGTTGATTGAGCACTGGACAGTAATTATGGGCTGTGAAGATAGCTCAATAAAGTTCTTGCCTTGCCGGAATGAGGGCCTGGGTTCAGTCCTTGGAACACACACACACACACAAAAGCTCACCAGTGTGGTGACTAGCACTTCCAGTCCCAGTGCTAAGGAGGTGGAGCTGGGTGGATCCCTGGGACTCATTGGTCAGCTAGCCTCACTAACCAACCTAGCGAATTTTGGGCTAGTAGTAAGCCCTGTTTTGTTTGTTTTGTTTTTTTTAAAAAAAAAGGTGGGCAACACTTGAGGAATGACCTCCAAGGTTGTGTTTGACTTCCACATGTGTGCACACATGCATATAAATGCGCAAACCCAAAGGAAGAAGATAATTGTATGTACCCAGGATGGAACTAAAGGTTTAATAATCACATATAAACATGGAATTTTTAAATGTTATACAATATTGTCAAGAATTATAATTTTAAAGCATTTTAATTTTACTGCATTGATAGGCAAACTGATCAGGCCTATATGTAGCTATTGAAAAGGAGATGTTTTTCTAACTCTTGAATATTAATGAAATGGTAGTTGTTTAAGGTAATAATTACTGTTTTTGAGTTTGAAAGTATGCTATAGCATAATTGTTTGAGGATTTTTCTCTTTAATAATGTAAAATAACTGAAGTATATTTAACATCTTTTGTCAGGTGTGATCACTAAAGATACTGTTTTTTTCCAAAGACACTAAAAGTCAAGTAGTTGATATTTTTATTATGAGTGTAAGGTGTGATTAAAACATAGGATTTATACTTTTCTGGTTTTGTTCTTTTCTAGCTGCATAGATGAATGGTTTGAAGTAAATAGATCTTGTCCAGAACACCCTTCAGATTAAGCATCTGATTCCTGTGTCATGGGTAATTTGTCCCTTTTTTGTTTTAATTGATTTATAAAATTTTATTTTGAATTACTATTTAACCTTCAGTTTTTTTCAACTCTCTCTCTCTGTGTGTGTGTGTGTGTGTGTGTGTGTGTGTTCGTGTGTTCGTTCCTGCATACACACGGGCCTGCAGCATGTGGTTATGCACAAGCCTTGGCGTGTGTGTAGATCAGAGGACAGCCTGCCTGCAGGAATTGGTTCTGCCTTTCTACCATGTAGGTCCCAGAACTCAGGTTCTGAAGTTATGACTTTCTCTGCTGAGCTATCTGTCCCTCAAGTCCTTAGCTCTAATTGTCATCCATCCATTTATTCATGGAGGCATATTTCTGTGTGTGTCTCTGTATGTTTTCTAGGTATTTTGTAAGACTATTATATAAAAACTCACATTTAAAAATATACTAAGGAGGCTAAGTGTTAGAATACAGACTTGATTGTCAAAAGCCCTGGGTTTAATTTCCATCACCAAAAACCACTCCCAAAACATCAGCAAAAAAATATTTAATTAAAAGCAGCTATTCTTGATTCTTGAGTAGAGTTAGGTATTGTGTAACTAGAATACTCTTGATACTTAAAAACATGTTTGTTTATTTACTTACAGTTTTATACTGGGAGGAAACAAACAGTGAGGTACATCTCATGACCACATTTTCCAGAACATTCTTTAAGGGTCAGAGAGATTAAGTCCCATGATTTAAAAAGCAAGTTGTATCACACTCATTGGAGTGTTTGTGTTGCATATGCACAACTTAGTGCAAGTCAGTTTCGTCTGAGTCAGGTAGTTTAAAAAGGGCCGAGGGTATGCCAGGGAAGCATGAAGACCTGAGCTCCGACCCCAGAACCTGTGTGAAGAGCACTGGCAGCTGATCCACATCTAGAGCTCCCTGGCCAGCTAGTCTAGCCGAGTTGGCAACCTCCAGATTTAGTGAGAGACCCTATATCAAAAATAAGGTGGAGAGCAGTTGAGGAGGACATGACTTGTCAACTTCTGGCTGCCACACATGAGGATATGAACACACAGTCTCACACATGAAAGATTAAAAAAAAAAAAAAGGCACATTGGAAGTTCCAGATTGCAAAGAGAGTTTAATCTGTGTGCTTGAACATTGTCTCAGGTGTTTTCTTAGGTAATATAATTCCGGTCATTCAGAAGTATTACGTGCTGGTGTCACTTTCTGTCCGCCACTTGTTTGATGTTAGGGTAGTACTGCTCAGTACCCAGATAAGGAAGTTAGAGTGGCTGGGAAAGGTGATTTGTTGAGGACACACAGTCTTGTGCTGGTTTGCACCCAGCTGACTAGTGATTTTGAGATGATTAGACAACATATCCTTCAAAAAGTTACATCATGTGACTAGCCATTCTCCTTTCCATCCTTAACATGTTGTAAAATAAAATGTTTGTATCTGTAATAGGCAAATGCATCACACTGCAGTAGTAAATGGAGAGTAGTTTGTTCTGCTGAGTTAATTTATTTGAAAATGCTTAGTGGATTTAGGTAAACGATTACTATCTTTAATATTGTCCCATAAGGTAAATTAAAGTAAGGCATCATCTAGCTTTGAAAAATAAGGATTACTTAGTTGCTGTCTTTAAATATGAAGCATTTAGCTAATCTTGTAATCATTCAGAGAACTGAGAGACTCGAGATCAAGGAGAAGACACTATAGCCAGCAGTAGACTTGCTGAGCAGCTATTAAACTAGAAGCTCTAGGGTCTTGTTCTCTGCTATCCTCGCATAATTTCTTGTGCTTTAGACTAGCAAGGTGCTGCTCATTGTGTGTGCTGTCTAGTTTTATGTCAACGTGACACAAGCTAGGGTCAACAGAGAGGAGGAAGCCTCAATTGAGAAATTGCCTCCATAAGGCTGGGTTATAGGCAAACCTGTAGGACACTTTTTTAATTAGTCATTAGTTGGGGAGGGCCCAGCCCATTGCGGGTGGTACCATCCCTGGGCTGGTGGTCCTGGGTTCTATAAGAAAGCGGACTGAGCAAGCTAGTAAGCAGCACCCCTCTATAGCCTTTGCATCAGCTCCTGCTTCCAGGTTTCTGCCCTGTTTGAGTTCCTGTCCTGACTTCCTTTGATGATGAACAGTGCTGTGGAAGTATAAACCAGAGACACTATTTCTTCCCCAACCAAACTCGTTTTTGTTCACAGCCATGATAACCCCTAACTAGGACAGTGGTTAGTAACTGTTATTCCATCCCTGGGACCTGCAGAGTGGAAGGAGAGAACCAATTGCCACAGTTGTTCTCTGGCCTCCGTTCATGTGCCCACCTCCACAGACAATAAATAAATGTAATTAGTATCTCTTGCTCTTTAGAAATCTAGGCATTAAGGTGATGTGCTCAAGAAACTTGGTTGCAGCATTGGTAAGGATAACTTAAGCTTAACAGATTCAGAAGTGAGAACTGCAGCTGGGTACACGAGAAAGCAAAAGCACGGGAGAATGGGGCACTATCATCGGGGGTCTTCGTAGGATCCTAAGTACAGATGGGATAGTAAAATCTGTGGTGCAGAACAGTGGGATGTAGTGAGATTGTATTAGGGCACATGTGCATCTGTGTTTTTATTTCACTATTGGAAAGGTAGAGATTTACTGGTTTTGTTTTACGGTGTTGGAACTCAAACCCATGGTCTTGTACATACCAGCAGTTTACAGTGAGGTACATTCACAGTCCCAGTATGTATCCTGTTGTTTAGAGCTTGAACTTAAAGTTCTCTTCTGTCTAGGTGGTGCCCTGCCACTCCAACGTTAAAACATTTTCTGATGGCGAGGATGCTTTCAAATACTGTTGTGTGTTGCCCTGTGTCTGGGTCAATATCGTTATGAGAAATTACTGAACCATTTAAAAAGAAATAGTAAAAACCAGTGCTAATAAAATGGAAGTTTTGCTGGGCATTGTGGTGGAAGTTCTGGGTGAGCCTAAGCTACAGAAAAAGGTATTTAGTGATTAGCATGGTAAAGTATAGCCCTAAATCTTTAACCTGCAGATAAATATGCTCCTTCTAGTCTGTTCTAGTGCAGTCAAGGAAACCTAACAAAGTACCTGAGATGGCTGATGGTGAGCAAAATCTCTTTGTTCAGTGTCTTGCTCACTGGAAAGTCCTAGATCAAGGGGCCTGAAGATGGAGTGTCTTTGATCATTCCTCAGGTGTCCTTGGATGGCAGAAGAGTGGTCATTGACCCTGAAAGGGTTCTGATGTTACCGTGATGGAGATTAGCAAACCCTAAAACTACAGCAGACCTAGTTTTTTTTCTTTCATGGTCTCATCACTACACTTTTTTCTTTGATGTCACGGTGAGCTCATGGGATTTTGGAACACAACCCCTCTCATGGTCATCAGTATATCTCTGTCAACCTTACATAACACCTGGGCTTTGAGATGAACTTCTATGGGATAGCTTGATCTTTCTAAACAGCTGCCAGCAGAAATCTAAACCAACAGAGTCTTTTTTTTTTTTAAGTAGCAAAGGCCTTGCATTATATCAACAACATAAGAATTTAATAATTACTAATCCAAAATAGAGACATGAAAATGTACAGTCTTCATTAATTATGAGGTTGCTTGCTGCTGCTTTTATTTGGGGAGGTGATTTTAAGTTTGAGAGGGTGTGTGATTTGTGTGTGTGTGTGTGTGTGTGTGTGTGTGTGCATGTGTGTGCTTAAGCACTTAACTGTGGAAAAGGAATGACTTAAGTTTTTGCTGATTTCTTCTTTGTTAAGCTTTAACTGATCATTCTGTTTCTTGGTTTGTTCTACAGAATAATAACTTTATAAATTTCTGAAGTAGTAAAACAGTAATATGAAAGGTGACAGTAATAAAAGCACTCTTCATGGGAGAATGAATGGGTATTGTATTTCTGTTATCATTTCCATATTGACCATGACTTAGAATAATTTATTTTTATGCAGGTTTTCTTGTCTTTTCAAGATGCTTGAGAAATCTGGAAGATTTGAAGATCTGTCTCTGGAAAAAAAAATGAAAACTGCAGGCTTGCTCAGCCAGGATCTGAGTTCTGTGACACTCAGTGGTCCAGAGATGGGTGGGAACCACAGAACTTGAGTGCATCAAACTTGCATATAAGGGACACACAGGGACTTTGAAAATGCTGCACATCCTGTACTAGTTAGTCACTGCGTAGATGATACTGATAAACATTTTGTATTTGGACGCCAAAGTTAACTAATTTCAAAGTTGATTTACTTTTTATTAAGTTCTGTAGAGCTGCTGTTTTGTTGTATTTGTTTTGTTTGTTTGTCTGTTTTTTTTTTTTTTTTTTTTTTAAGTTTGGGGACTTCTTATTTTCCCCAGCATAATGTTTTTGCATTCACCTATTCTTAACTTGAAAACCGCCCAATTTAGTCTTTACAAACTCTTCAATGTGAAACCAAGAAATCAAAACAGTATAAGATTCTGTGAATGGAGAGGATAATCTTAAGTTCTTCCTTTTTGCCCCCATGTGTGAAAAATAGACTTCTGGGTAGGAAAGCTAAAATATGCTAATAGTTTGAATTATAGGTTTAATATTATAAAAATGCCATCCAAAGAGTAAATCAAGTTACATAATTACATTTTAGTTAATCAAATGTCGAACTGTCTGCTGAATTGCAGTTTCTGAAATACATTGTTTCTTCTGAAATAAAACTGCGCAATAGCTTGTTAGCAGTGACCATCTTGCAGCTATGCAACTTTGAAAAGTCTAGATTTGCAGGTCTTCATGCTGGGGCCGCAGTGACTCTGTCCTAACAGGGATCTTTTGTTCCTTTCATGTAACTACTTCATTGTGCTTCGCATTTCCAGGCAGTTTCCCATGTTTGGTAAAATGTTTAGCAAGTTGTAAATTTAATACCTTATGAAAAGGGTGAAATAAACACATCTGCAGTGGGACTTGTAGTAATTTGAGGGACATTTTATATACTTTTAAAAATCAGAATATAATTGGGATGCCAGATTTCTAGCAACTTGCATTTTTAGTTTTCCAGATAATCTGGAAGTTAGCATTTGATAAATGATTTTTAAGCAAATATAAAGATTTTGTTAATTTATAATTTATTAATGTGTTGTTACTGTAATTGAAAATGTTGTGGATACTTTTAAATTCAGTTTTTGTAGAAAGAACTGTATTAAGCAAAATTATGTGAATAAATATTCCGCCAAAATACATCTGATGGTTAAGAATACTGGAAGAGCGCTGTCAGGCTGCAACAGTGGATGTCTTTTTAAAACCATATCAGAATATTACAAGTAGGTTTCACATTTGATTTCCTCAGGATAATGTCGCTCCCAATCTAGTCCATGCCACACAGTCCTGCTGTCCTGCTGTCCTGCTGTCCTGCTGAGCTGCCCTGGGGGTTGAAGTGGGTGCTTCTCAGATGCTGCTACTCATACCTCTCATTTGTCCCCAGCCCTGTGGCTTCTGATGCCTCTTTTTCAGAAGCGCAAGGGCAGAAGGGGCGGGGGTCTTCCCAGGTAATGGGAAGAGCTTGCACTGCTTTCCTGTTGTAGACTAGGTAGAGCTTTCCTGCGGTTCGGCCGTGGGCTGTTATGGTCAGTGGTCAGACACCCAGAACCTCAGTGTGGCAGCTGCCAGCACAGCTCCATAGCTGCCATTTTCCAGCCAGTTGTAGGAAGTTACTCTTCCCTCAGGGGAAATTTTCTTTCCTTAAGGTTTTTTTTTTTCTGTTAATATGAAATCTGAATCTGAATCCATTTCACCTCATCTTTCAGTTTGTAAGCTTTCTTCTCTCTGATTTTCCCCAAGCTCTTAGAATGTGAATAATTGCTTTGCTCTCTACTACTGGTGTATTGTTGTGGTAAGAATTATGCTCTCTTCTTGGAGAGCAGCTGTGGTGATTAATATTTAGAATCCCCTGGAAGGTGACCTGCTTTGTGTCAAGCTCAACTTCTTGGACGTGTCGCCTCGTTCGCCCTTCCTTCACACTGTCCTCCAGAGGCTCATGTGCCTTGGCTGCTGCCTCCAAGCACCGGTGAGGTCAGAGCGCAGTGCTGCCATGTCGAGGACACGGGCAGACTGTGCTTGTCTGGACAGTATTTACTGAAATGATAACAACCTTTTTATTTCTCAAATTTTGTAAAATTAGCATTTTTTAAATTTTGTCTGCAATGATTGCCTATAAAGAACAATTTATAAATAGAAGAAAAGAGAGGAGCTCAGATGTTCCAGTTTCTGTTCAAAGTTCCTATTCTAGGAATGTTCTATAAGTGAGACTTTATATAGCATTGCCTATAATATTTATCAATCTATGTGCGGACACTGTAGCATTTGTCATAAAATTATGTTAGCTATCCGAATATTCACCTGAAACTACTGATAGCAAATACTATGGAAATAGACTCAAAACTGGGGGCCTCACTTACCCAGCCAGTCACCCCATCCTAGAGTCTTTGTAAATGATCCGTGGATAAGGTCACACGTGTATGGAGAAGGAGGCACATGCTTGGATTTCTCTAGCGCCACTCTGTCCATAGTGAATCTATTGCCAATTTTTTTTTCTCCTTTAACCCAGCTTTTTGTTTCTTCTTTACCAAGATATTTAAGAGAAGCACTGTTCTCTTTAGAAATCCATTCACTTTTTTTGGCACTCTCTAGAGCAATAGACATAATGGTTTTCAAACCAAACTACTAATCAGACTGTGCGATTGTTTTAAGAAGAGTGTTTCTGACTGTTAATAAGCAGTGGTCTCTGCCTGACTTGTGTTATGTGACAACAGAAGCCACAGTGGTAAAGTCCTGTTGACTGGAGTGTATAGGTTTGGGCTCTCCAATGCAAGTCTTCTGCATTCTTTGTTACATAATTACTCGGTTTCCACCCCTTTAGACACTAGAATGCAGTCCAGAATAGCCAAGGACAATCCTTAGCAGAGCCGCACCACGCACAGCACAGCAAAGCTGTTTGCACAGCAAAGCTGTCAGGAACGGCAGTGCCTGTTCAGACCTTACTTCACACTGTGGTTCTACGTCTGGGTGTGCTGAGGTTTCAGAGCGCTCATTTCCCACTAGGCATGGTGCCTCATGCCCACCACGCTCAGGTCCAGGCTGGCCTGGGCTGCTTAGGGAGTTCTAGGCTAGCCTGTCTCAAAAACAAACAAACAAAAGCAATCATTTTAATATGTTACAGCAAGACATAGGCATGTTCCTTTCAGTGAAAGGGATCATGGGTTCAATGTAAATAGTACCTGCTTTCCTGTACTGACCTGAGTGGAGTAAGAGGATGTCCCCAGCAGTAGCTAACGGTGAGCAGAGCACGAAACTCTCAAAATTGAAGAAGAGTTGTGTTTGTAATCTTACTGATAACCACACTGCTCGTTGGCCTTATGACCAGATAGCCTTATGCTTCACAGAGGAGGTTTCCATCTAAACCAGATCCAGTCATCAGGGGTGCACAAAGTTACTTAGAGGCAAATGGTGCTCTTGTCAGCAGTGCCATTTACTGTTTGTAGGCGCTCTGGCGCTTTCAGCCTTTTTTTTCTGTGGGTTTGGTTTACCCTGGTATAAACTCAGCATTCACTGACAGCAAGAGATGAAGTGTGAAATGCCCCTCATCAATCACTGTACAGACATTTTAACTTTAAAACTTTTAGCATGTCAGTACTTTGAAGCCCATTCTCTTATTTTTTCTAAAATGTGTCACTTGTAATATTTTCTTAGCTGTATGATATGACTGCAGTGACCTTACCTGTTTCACTGCCTACTCTTTCTCCTCCTCATCCGCTGAATCTGAATGGTTGCTGCTTCATGCACTCCTGGTAGTGATCTACTCCTGAAAGCATTGATAAGGCATTCTTGGTGATAATGTATAAATGTGCTTAAACTAGGAAATAGAAATAAATTAAATCAAAGAGTTCTCTGTCTTAAGTGGGAAATACATGATCTCCTAAGTCTGTGTACTTTCTTTGAGAACACCAGAAATGTTAATATTTAGTTTCAGTTGAATATGCACTGTCAATGACCTCACAGGTTTGTTATCATCTAGATAGCCAAACTCTAATTTTTTGACCAGTGGCTGAGAATAAGATTGTTTGTTGTTTTATTTTGTTTTGGTCTCTTTGTTTATAGAGAAGCAAAGAGCAGTTGGCATGAACTAGCATCCCCACAAATGAAGAATGTGTTACTGTACCATTTATTACCATTGTGTGTTTCTTAGCTCTGTCCCTGGGCCATGAGTATCTCAAGATTGGATGGACATTCTGCTGTCACTGAGGAGACATTTCTGATTTAGTATGTTGGAGTTGACATGTACCAGTCATTTCTTTGGGAAACTTCACAACTGCTTGCCTATTGTCAGCTGTAACTGGCACCAGAAATGTTTCCTTCATTAGCCAACCACGTGCATATCTGGTATGCATGAGAGGTTGAGGCAGAGGCGAGGATCACAGGTTTGAAGCCAGCTTGGGCTACACGGTAAGTTTGAGACCAGCCTGAAATACAAAATGAGAGCTTGTCTCAAAGTTTGATTGTAGTCTTGTTAGAGTGTTTGGTTGTACATAGTATGGTCAGGAGACGTTGGTCTGGAAACAACAGAACATTGGATTTGGTTGCACTAATTAGCGGTGGCTGTATGTCTCTGCAGGTGACTTGTCGTGGGGGTTTCTTTGGTTGAAAATCACAATATATGTCTCCATCGATTTGCTCCTGGTTCCCCAACTCTTCTATAATACCTCTTAATTTCCTCTATCAGAAAGTATTTTATTGTTCTTGTTAAATAAGGCCCTGGAACTAGAGAAAATGTATTAGAAACAGCCTGTATTAGTGTGATCTCAACAGAAACGGAACAGTTCATCATTGATATTTTAATAAATAAAATTTCCAAATGATCTTGTTAAACTCTCCTCTTCTTTAGAAGTAGAAAATAAGAATGCTCTGAAAGGAAGTTGTTGTGTCCTACCTATTGTCTTTAAGTTGACATTGCATTACAATAAATATCTGAATGCTGAAAAGTTGCCATGCTGTAATTGATGTTATGGCCTCTTTATTTTATTATCCATAATAGCAAAGCTATATCTAAAAGTATGAAAATTTCTCATAAGTTTTTGGTAATGGACAAAGGTATGTTTTTCCGTGACTGTTAAGTAAAGGTATTCTTTGAAATACCTGATCTAAACCTTTAATGTTATCATAGAAATGCTGTTGGGAAGGGTGTTCTGTGAGTGTGTACTCACACTTTGTAGACTTCATTTGTTTCATAACTTGCCTTTATTTTTTGGAAGCAATTTTTAAGATATAAACAACATTGGGTTCTGTAGTGAACCGATTAAGGAACTAAGCTTTGGAGCTGGACTTCCTAGTCTTAGGCATCTCTGGCCATGGGTTTTATTCTCTGTGCCTTGCCTTGGTCTTCTGATATCAGGACTCTTGTATTAATAAAAAGGTATATGTATTCCAAGTCAGATACATAGTATATGTAAATGTTGATTACTAAACAAAAACACTTGTACCCATTTATGATTTTTATAATTTACCATGAAGTATGATGGTAACATCTTAACTTGTATGTTGGAAGAAGCCATGGATTAACAGAACATCATGGGTTCTGATTTCCATTCTCATCATTTGGTGAAAGTGCTGTTTGAGCAACTTTACATTAAGCAGCTTTTGATTCCATACTTCTTTACATTAAGCAGCTTTTGATTCCATACTTCTTGGGACTAGGAACATAGTAATGAAAGTCAGCTGGCCCCTGGGAGCTTAATTTAAGTTACTGTTGCACACTGGAGAGTAAGTAATGAGCTATAGCAGACATTACTATGTAATATGACTCAGAAGAGGTGAGCACATGATTAGGTCTTAAGAATAGATAGATGACCAGGCTCTGGAGAGGGTGGATAAAGAGACTTGTACAATAGACAGAAAATGAGAAAATCAGCCTTCACTCTATCTAGGGAGGCAAGCAAACGGCAGCTCATGCGGTGTGTGTGTGTGTGTGTCTAGCTGTGATGAGAGGACTTTCAGCAGGAAAAAGACAGCCATGCTTACATTTCAGATTGGGGCAGGGGAGACTGGAGGCAGAAAGGCCTGTTAGAAATCTATATAACTTGAGAGATGAGATGGAAGTAAGGAGAAGGGAGGACAAGAGGACTAGAAACATAAGAAGGAAAGTTGACTCACCTCAGCAGTCATCTTTGCAGAAAGGCATAGAGAGCTAGTGGGACAACTCATTGTCATTTTTTTGTGTATTGCAAAAGGTTGACAGTACCTGGGAAAATCTGAATCTGCCAGGAATATCCCAAAGAGCCATAAATAAGGAATGTACGTATGAAAATGATGAGGTGGGGGACTGGATACAGGTCTGAGAACACAGCCAGAAACAAATACCTGGCGGTTGCTTCAGGATCACAGTGCCTTAGGGCTTCAAACATTGCCAGCTCTAACTAACTGCTAGAGTGAGGGGCATGCAGTTACTTAGCACTCTAGCTTGGCTAAGTTGGACCCCATTGCCTTAGCTCCTGTTGCTTTGACCCTTGCTTAGTGAGTGCCAACCTGTGCCCTGAAACACTCTTGAGAGTTTTGTCTTGGGTTCCTTTCCATTGTGCCTGATTCAGATCTTGACAACGAAAAGCAAAGGTACAACTTTTGGTTTTGGGTTCTTGTACACATCCAAATCCTGGTGATGATTGCTCTTAAAGACAGATGGGGTTGTGCTCTGTAGAAGGACCAGAGGCTACAGGTTGCTGTTTCATGGTCTTTGCTGTTAAACAAAGGACGGAAAGGACTGGTAAAGGCTTGGAGGAGCAGCAGCCTCCGAGTCGCTGTATGGGTCAAGGAGGCAGCCTCTTGATGATCTAGTCTAACGGCACATCCATGGCCACACCACAACAGAGTGCTCTTCAGAGTACAGGAAATCACAGACCAGACCTGTGAGACAGTGGTATATATCCTGAGAGATAAATCCCAGATGACAAAATCCTCTAAGTTTATATATTTCACATAAAATGCTTTATTTTAAAAATGTCTGCTGTATTTATGCTAATATAAAACTTAAACTTTTGTCAAATAGTGCTTTGCTCTTAGTAATATTTTGTGAGCTCTTGAACTTCCTGTGTTATGAGAGCCAGACTATAACCAAAAAATACCTTCCCAATAAAATAAATTTGATTTTTTTTCTTGGTCCTTTGGGAGCTGAGTGACCAGAACATTAGCTGCACAGTGGCTGCATAGTGTTGGCCATAGTGTAAGACAACTTCAGGAGAATAAACAGTTGCATATCATAAGCCTTGTAGCTCCTTAATGCCCGAGATGTTTAGTGTTAGGTCAGGTGTGGTCACACACACCGTCAGTCTCAGCACTCAGACAGAGGCGAAAGATCTCCTGAGTTTGACACCAGCCTAGTCTACAACAGGCCGGCCAGGGATAGGTAGTGAAACTCTCCAAAAGAAGTCTAAGGCTAATCACCCAGATACCCAGGGCCTGTACATTAAGGATGGCAAACGACATATAGTTCATCTGTTGTTAGAACACAAACCTTAGACTACCCTAGACTACTCAGACATGCAGAACCTTCTTGCCATCAATTTGACAAAAAGTCCCCAAATGAGACATAACTAGGTTTTTTTGTTTTCTGTTTTGTTTTCCATCTTTGAGATCTATTTGGAACCAGCCCTGTTTTCAGTGTTCAGCAGTTAAGTGACCAGTGGCTGTTGTCCTGGAAAGTCCAGGTTCAGACAACTCTTCCTCGGGAATGCTTTCTGACTTTTTGTGCCTGGATAGTTCTGAAGGCTTGGTAAGACCTTGACCTCATTTGGAGCTGGTTTTGTTTAGCAGCTGCACACGAGCAGCCCTTGCTCTGTGTTGGGACTAGATGGAAATAGTATCAACTTCAGCAGAAAGAGCTTGAAAACCCTTTGCAAAATTAGGGTCTTTGCGTATATTCATGGACAACTCTGGCCTTCAATGTGGCTGCAGCTTTTGATGATTTTATTCAGGCTTCGATTAGCTGGCCTCCTGCACAGGAGCTGAAGGGTTTGTGAGGTCTGATTAACCAGAGCTGTTCTTGAACTCCTTTTAGATGTATCACCTCTCAAGTTCTGCTTGACCATATTCCTGACCATCTAATTGTAGTTGACTTTACCATGTTCATGCTTGATGCTGTTAAACTCGTTCACAAAATACTCATTTGCAAAATAGACTTCACAACCTAGTGTGGGGAGCAGTCTAGAAGTAGTGAAGTCTAAATATTTTTGAGTGGTGTAGGAGGGTCCTTTCTGTATTTCTTTGCTTTCATTGGTTAATAAAGAAGCTGCCTTGGCCTTTTGATAGGGCAGGACTTAGATAGGCAGGGAAAAGAGAACAGTATGGTGGGAAGAAGATTGAGTCAGAGCGCCACCATGAAGCCGCCAGGGTCAGACATGCTGAATCTTCCTGGTAAGCCCACTACCTCATGGTGACTTACAGACTATAAAGAATGGGTTGAAATAAGATGTGAGAGTTAGCCAAGAAGAGGCTAAATGATAATGGGCCAGGCAGTAACTTAATTAATAAAATTTTCATGTGGTTATTTTGGGCATAAGCTAGCCGTGTGGCCAGGAGCCGCGGTGAGATACAGCCCGTCCCTTTCAGGTGCTGGGAACACAACTCGCACCTCTTACAATTGAGGCCACTGCCCAGGTTGCTGAGGGGTCTTGTGCTCTAGTGTCCGGCTGGATGGAGTTATGTAAGGTTGAACTGTGCCCTGGGAAAGGGATATTAAATGTTTGTACCTTTTGATTCCTGTGAGTCAGTAATTTCTCAGAACTTGGCCGAGCATAAGATTGACTCGAGGCAACAGGGAATGCAGGGGCAGCTCTTTAAATCTGTTAAGGCCTCATCCTCACCCATGGACTCTAGGCTAATCTTTGCAGTGTGGTTCTGTTGGGTATCTCTACTCTGGAATGGGTTCAAGAGACCTCAGACCTGTGCAGTCAGTCTCTTGACAGCTCTTCTTCTGCTCTTCCTATTTAGTCAACTTCTCTTGATGAATGTTGAGAAGCTGCTTTTGGTGATGTTATAAATTCTCCACCTGTGGTAAGGAATAAGTGACTCGCCAGGGCTCAGACATTAATTTTGCACAGCCAAGTTTAGTAGGTTCCTCAAAAGATTTTTTTTTTCCTCCAGAGCAAAAGTCCTCTGACTTTTGGGCTTTTATTTTTTTCACATTTAATAAACTCAGCTTTGACCCTCAAGACTGAGCACTGACATCTCTCTCTTGGCTCTAGTGAGTCAGAGTTCCCAGAAGCACCCAGAACACAAGAAGTTACAGGAACAAGGACCATAGCAGTTAAAAATAGTATCGCTAGCTGGCCTAGTAGCACACACCTAATCCCAGCATTTAGGAGTGGAGGCAGGAAGATCAGTAGTTTAAGGTCACCCTTTCTACATAGCCAGAGACCAGCTTGGGCTACACAAGCCCCTGTTCCCTAAAACAAATGTTGCATTCCAGCAAGACAGAAAAGCTGCCCCAGCTTGTTAGTCATGGAATAAGCCTTCAGCTCATCCTACAGAGGAGCGCGTGAGGCTGTGCTGATAGGGGACAGACAGGGAGCTGATATTTGCTCTTTATAACAAAAAGATTGGGAATAAAATAGAACAACCATAAGAATAAACTGGGCATGGTGGCACGTGCCTATAATTCCAACACTCAAGAATCGAAGACGGGGAGGTTTGCTGTGAATTTGAGGCTAACGTAGGCTCCACGGTAAATACCAGAGCAGCTAAAGCTACATAACTAGACCATCTCAGAAAGCAACAGGTTTGAAACACTGCTCTTGAGTAGGCATGTGTCCTCGGGTCTTGGAAGGAGTAAGGGAGGATTGTTGCCTAGGATAGTGGTCTCACATACCAAACTGTTGTGCTACTGAGAGCCAGTCAGTGTGTGCACTGCGGATGCCAGGCAGACTTGGTGGCCACGTTTCCTCAGCAAGAGCAACGGTGTGTCCTGATCAGACTAAGTTCTTTTTCAGAGCAGCTTTAGTGACTTAAAAATGTACATACAACAGAAACACCCATGGGAAATAGCACCTAAGGAATTAGACAGAAATGCACCTGTGTGGCTTTTCTCTGCAACCAAAATAGAGATCATTCCATCATCCTCAGCGTTACCTCATGTCCCTGGAGTAGCTTCCCACCCATCCACTCAGCCCAAGCCGCTGCTGTCCGCTCTGTGTTGCTGTGTAATAGGTGAAATCAGTATTTTATTTGTGTGTGCTTTCACTCAGCGTGGCTCTGTGAAAAAGCATCCATCTTGTTGCTTGAGTCAGTTTTCAGAGAGTCGTGTTCTGTTACATGGAGATGCTGTTATCCTATTGGTGTGGACCTCAGCTGTTTTTAGTTTGGGTTATTATGAATAAATGATTATGAACATTTATATACAATGTGTGTGAACATAAAACTTCATTTTTCTTCAATAAATATTGGTGGTAAAATTGCCGAGTTGTGCAGTGTTTACGTCACAAGATGTTGCCAAACTGTTGCAAAGTGACTGTTGTGTTTCACTTCCCACCAGTGTCACACTCATTGCTACACACCTGTAATCTGACGTTGAAGAGTTGGAGGCAGGAAAATCAGGAGTTTAGGGCCAGCCTGAGCTGTACGATAGGTTTGATAGGCCTGTGCTGCATGAGATCTTTTCTCAAAAAAAGAAAAGAAAAAAAAAAGAAAAAAACTGCTTTGATTATCAGTCATTCTGTCTACTGTTCCCCACCCAGAAGCCCCTCTACCATTGTACTCTGATTTCTGCCCTCTGACCATCATACTCTGCAGACCCACTAGTGAATGCTAACGGTGCATTCTCAGCACCTTATTAACTGGCCTTCTTAGTAGGCAACTCTCTGCCGGGCCCAGACCAGAATGCTGCCTTTAATGTTGTGCCTTTTGGCCTTTGTGGTTGTGCTTTACAAAGATTTTATACATCTCAACTTACAGACATGTTTACTTCTGTTTTCTCCTAGTACTTCTATGTTTAGCTCATTTGAAAAACATCTAAATATTTAATCCATCTATAACTTTGAAAACTACAGAAGCTTTTATTGCGTACAATACTGAGAAATGAGTATCACTAGTGGGTTTTTGCTTTTGGGGAAATGAACTCCTTAAGCTTTTTGATTCCCATTGAGTCAAGAAATATCTGAAGTCATAAATGAAAAAGGCAATCGGAACTGGGGAGACAGCCAAGTTGGTAAAAATACCTGCCACACAAGATGAGACAGCACCCACATAAAAAGCCAGCCGTGGCAACCTGTGTCCGTGTCTCCCAGTGCTGCGGAGGCAGAGACAGGCAAATCCTGGGAGCTCACAGTCTGCCGACAACCTGGAGGAATCGATAAGCTCCAAGTTCAGTGAGTCGCTCCATCTCTAAAAGTAAGGCAGAGAGTGATTGAATCAACTTCTGGCTTCCACCCACCTGTGCACAGGTGCCTGTCCGCACAGAGCATGTACACATCACACCACTCAGACAGTTCAATGGAAGGAAGTAATTCACTCTAAAACTGCGAAGTTATCTGATGCATGACACAGGTTGGCCACAGAGTGACAAAAATAAGACTATTATGGAAGCTATGTAACCGGCCTTTTGATGTGCTTGTATCAGGATTTGGTAGTAATGAAATGAGGCTCATTACCGTGGTGGCTCCTGTGTGTGGAATGTCATGCTAAGCAGAGTTATGTAATCTTCACAGTTGCCCAGTGCAAAGCCTGGAATGAAGAAACGGAGAGGTGAAGTGGTTTGCCCAAGTGCAGGTCTCGGGAAGCTACAACTGAAGGCAGGCCTCCGAGGATCAGGACTCCTGCCGCCAGAAACGGGTTTGCTATGGAGGTGTAGGTCAAGGCTGGGGACTGCCTAGCACCAGATGCACTGGCTTCTTTTGGTCCTGATGACAGTTATATGAGTTACTTTTGTGTCACGTGATAAAATCGCATGACAAAGTAACTTACAGAGGACAGGTTTACTTGGGCTCCATCACATAGGGGAGAGGTAGCAGCAGGTAGGCATGGTGGCTGGAGCTGGAGGCTGGAGAGTTTCCATCAGAGCCACAGGCAGGAAGCAGAGTGAACCTTGTAAGCTTCAAGACCCACCCTGAGTGGCATAGGTCCTCTTTACCCAGACAGCACCACCCAGATAGCTGGGGACCAATTATTCGAATGCCTGATACCATGGGGGGGGGGGGGACGACACGACATCTTATTCAAACCTCCACAGCAGCGAACAATGAGCACAGAAAGCCAAGTTGTCACACAGGGAAAGGGCAGATGTGCCCAGGACCTTGGGAACACTCTACTTCCAAAGACTGAGTGGAAACTCTAGGCTCAGTGAAGTGGCTTTCCTCGCTGCTCTGGCAAAAATACCTGACCAAATGACCGATGCAATTTAAGAAATATTCCTGCCGGGCAGTGGTGGCGCACGCCTTTAAATCCCAGCACTCGGGAGGCAGAGGCAGGTGGATCTCTGTGAGTTCGAGACCAGCCTGGTCTACAAGAGCTAGTTCTAGGACAGGCACCAAAGCTACAGAGAAACCTTGTCTCAAACAAAAAAAAAAAAAGAAAAAAGATTCCTTTGGATTCATGGCTTCAGAAAGTGGCCAAAGAGAGCAGTTCGGAAGGTGCCAGTAGGATCATAACATGATTTATCAGAGTAGGCAGGAAGCAGACTGTTGGTCTGTTTTCACCAATCAGGCTCCGAATACCAAAAGTTCAAGAATCTTCCTAAATCGCGTTACCAGCTGGGAAGGTGTCCACACACATGAAACCTGGGCGCGCCTTTGCCTGTCTCTGGAGAATCTCCATGGTTCCCAGCTTTGTACTTGAGACAGGCTGGTCACCAGGCAATTGATGGAGGAAGCTTCTAGATGACTCTCCCCAGATGAGATGCCAGAGTGAGGGAGTTTTGCTGCTCCAGCCCATTTGAGAACTGAGGGACTTGAGAAGGTGTGGCTGTTGTCTTTGTATCCCACTAGGGATGAGGTGGTTGAACACACTAAAGGCAAACGAGAGCATCTGCCAGGCGGCCGTAGACAACCCCTGGGTTTGGTCACTTGCTCTTCTACTCGTGGCCACTGAACAAACAGGTGTTCTCCTTTCTTCTTATCCACACAAAGTGTTTTCTGTCTTGGGATGTTTGAGAATCTCAAAGTGAAAGGAAATGTATAAACTTAGAGAGCTGTGGTCTTCAAGAAAAAAAAGCAGCTAAGCCATTGCTGAGGTCACAAGTGCTTGTCACAAAAGCAAAAGGAACTGGGTTCTGTACCCAAAATACACATGAAAAAAACTGGGTGTGCCTCCCAGTGCTAGGAAGGTGGAGACAAGTGGATCCCTGGAGCTCGCTGGCCAGCCAGACTAGCCTAATAGGAAAGTCAAGCCAATGAAAGGCCCCAGCCGAAAACAAGGTTGATTGCTCTTGAGGAATGTGTCCCAAGGTTAACCTCGGGCCTCTACACCACCCTGGGCATCACACACACAGAAAAGGGGGGAGGGAGTAGGAGAAAGAGAAAGAAAGAGAATGTTGGTTGAAACCATTCAGAAGAGTTCAATCTGCTCACTTTAACTCTGTAAAGGCATTATTACTGGGGGTCAGCAGTTCCTTCTAAGAAGGGAATTGCTCACATGACCGTGACTGGCTTGGTGATTATCACAGAAAGGAGATGGAGCACACAAGGTCAATCTTTTTAAAGTAAAACTAAGGAAAGGTTTCTATTGCTGTGATAAAACACCACGACCAGCAGGGGTGCATACCTTTAATCTCAGGATTAACTAGGGAGGCGTGAGGTCTTCCTAGTCTACAGAGCAAGCTCCAGGACAGCCAGGGCTATGAAGAGAAACCCTGTCTTGAAAAAGAAAATATAAAAACAACAATAAAATACCACCATTACTGTGGTAGCTTGAATGTAATTGGCCCCAGTAAGCTCATAGGGAGTGGCACTATTAGGAGGTGTGGCTTTGTTGCAGTGGGTATGGCCTTGTTGGAGTGTGTGCCACTCTGGGGGTGGGCTTTGAGATTTCCTAGGCTCAGGATACCATCCAGTGTTTCACTTGATTTCATGTTGCCTACAAGATGTAGGACTCTCAGCTACTACTCGTCTGCACACCGCCATGCTCCCTGACATGGTGATAATGGTCTGAACCTCTGAAACTGTAAGCAAGTTACCCTAATTAAATGTTTTCATTTATAAGAATTGCCATGGTCATCTCTTCAATAAAACCCTAACTAAGACAATGACCAAAACCAACCTGTGCAAATAAGGGTTTATTTCATTTTACATTTCCACATCACAGTCCATCATTGAGGGTGTCTTAGGGTTTCTATTGCTGTGAAGAGACACTATGACCATGACAACTCTTATAAAGGAAAACATTTAATCGGGCTGGCTTACAGTTCAGAGGTTTGGTCCATTATCGTAGCGGGATAGTCTACATGGTGGCATGTAGACAGATGTGGTGCTAGAGAAGCAGCTGAGAGCTCTACATTTTGATCCACAGAAAGCAGAAAGGAGACCAAGTCACACTAGGACTAGCTTGAGCATCTGAGACCTAGTGCCCACCCCCACAGTGGCACACTTCCTCCAGCAAAGCCACACCTATTCCAACAAGGCCACACCTCCGAATGGTGCCACTCCCTATGGGCCAAGCATTCAAACACATGTGTGGGCCATTCCTATTCAAACCACCACAGCGGACATTCAAGAAAAGAACTGATTCAGAGACCATGGAGGAATGCTGCTTACCAAATTGATCCTTATGGCTTGCTCAGCCTACTTTCTTGTACAACTCAGGGATATCTGTCCAGAAGTGGCACCACCAACAATGAACTGGCCCCTTCCACATCAATCATCAATCAAGAAAGTGCCTCACAAGGTTGCCCATAGGACAATGGTGGGGGCATTTTCTCAACTGACGCTCCTTCTTCCCAGATGATTCTAGCTGTGTCAAGTTGGTGAAAAAACAACCAGGACAATGGCTTTAATAATTTATCCTTAGTTTCCAAATAAAAATTTTCTTCCTGCAAAATAATGGATATTTGTTATAGGGACCTTTGAAAATGCAAGGAAGTCACAAAAAAAAAATCCATTATATTTTCCCCTTCTGGCCAGAGACTTGATTTCTGTTAATTCCTTGGTAAATATTTTTCCTCACTCTTTTCTGTGCATATATATTCTTGAAATTATTTATAGTTTTTAGAATCACTTTCATCTCATCATTTTTGCATAGTATTCCAATTAATAATTGTGCCATATCAGATATTATTAATATTTTATATTTAATAATAAATATTTAACAGTGTTGTAACAGTGTCATGGTTGAGTAACTCCTCCATATTTTGTAAATGTCTTATGTAAGACTGAATGAACATTCTTATCTAAAGCTGATGGATCAAGCTAGCAAATGCAATGTCAGGTCACATTATTTCTTCACTGAGTTTAGTCTTGTGACTCCATCTTACTCAGCACCAAAAAGTCCTTTCCATAACCTAAAGACCCCATATCATATAGCCATAAGACATACCCTTCCCACTTCCTTCTCTAGTCCTTTTTCCTCCTTCCTTCACTTGCCACATGGTGGATTTAAGGTTTTGCTCATGCAGATAGAAAAAGTTATAGATGTGCAGTAAAGCAGGGTCAGATGAAAAAATAAAGCCTCTAAACAGGTTACAGTGTGTTCACCAATGTGCGTAGGCTTAAGGGACAAAAAAGAGAAAAAGGTATAGACAGTCATAACATTAAATAAATAACAAATAGTTTAAAAATAATAAAGTCTTTAGAGAAATTAAAGTAATAAACAAAAAAAGTCATGTAGAGATGGGAAATACACAGGGAGTCAAATATTGCATGTTATTGTGTTGTCTTTACATTTTTTGATTGCCAGTGAGCAAACAAAAGCTGCTGAGAGACACTGGATTACAAAAACTAAATTAAATCAACCCAAATATTTGAAAATGTCTTAACTTCAAAATGGAAGTTGGACAGTGTGTTGCATTGGGGAAGAGGTTATGCTTTTGTTTCCACAGGAAATGAAAGGCTCTGGATTCCTTCCAGCTTTATAGAAATCAGATTTGACTGGGAAGACCTTCTGCATATCTTGGCTACAGACATGGGGGACAAAGCCAAAAAATAATACAGGGCAAGCAGTTGGTAAGCTGATCCCTTGACATGGGAAAAGCTCTGAAACTGGATGAGACATGATAATCTTGTTGGCTACAGAGTCCTCATGACTTACTTTTACATGCCATCCTTTAATATGGAATGCATGGGAGATTTATATTAGTTTGATTGTACAGTCTAAATGAACTTAAAAAGTTCACAGATACATTTTACCTGCTCAAACATAGAATAAAAATCATCTTTAATGGGCTTGTACACACCATACATTCCATACTTGTATTAATGCAGATATATATGTAACCTTTAAATATTTGTGTGTTTTCAGTGTAAGGGGATGAGATACCAATGAAAATGGGTAGTCCAGGTAATCCAGCCTCTCAGAATGCCTCTATTACAGTTTCCTCAGAATTATGCATCCAGAACAGCTTCAAGGCTGCTGACTGAGATAGTCAAGCCTCACAGACTGCTCCAGCCAGGACTTCAAATAAGTCTTGCACTTTTTCATTGCACAAAGACTGGGCAACAAATAATACAGCTAACTCTCCCAAGACTTGACCATTATCCCAATTTTCCAGAGTCTCCTAAAGATGCCAGTGTTCCCAGACAACAGGAAGTCTAGAGAATACAACACCCACATTCCCAAGAGATGGGGTTGGTGGTCTTTGGTCATTTGATGGGTTATTGATGTTTATAATTTTTAGGGGGGATGGTTATAAGTTGCTATTGGTCATGGTCAGGAAAAAAGCTAAACAGTAGTAAGATTCAAGGATTTTTTTCTGAGGGAAAAAAGGAGTGATATAGTATAAAAATGGTAAGGTAAAGGGTTGGATTGTTGAGTCTACTTTTAAACAACCACTAATCTCAAATATTTTACATTGGTATAGATTTTTGTGTATTGATACAAATTTAAGGTTATTTTTATTATACTGCATCTATGTTTCTATTCTTATTTAAGGTATTTTACCTATGCCACCCATTTAACAATGTAATGTAAATTTCTAGTCCTTTAAAGATGTTATTACAAACTGTTTAGGATAATAAAGAAATGCACATTAATAATAACCTATAAGAATCAAACTTGTAGTCATGTTAGGTATGTTTTCAAGGTCAAACAGATATATTTTTAGATAGATGATCTTCAAATACTTCAAAGATCTACAGAATATGACATTTAAAATGATTTGTTAACAAGGCTTTTCATGACAATGGGACATGTATGCTCATGGCAGTGCCAATTTACTTCACAGAAGATGGTGGACATCAAAAGACTCCATAAGAAGTTTGTTTTCAATATGGCAAAACTAGCCATTTGGGCAAGGGTCTACCCTTGACTCAACTGCTGACAATATGCTGTCCAAACTAGACAAGCAGGACACAAAGAAATATGACTGTCTAACTTTGCCAAAACAAGGTAGGACAATCCTTCAAAACTCCTGCTTTATAGAAAAGTCTGTCAGATGTCATAGGCCTGTAGGCCAAATATAGATGCCCCAACATTACAGCGGAACTTATGTGATTGTCTAGGCAAGCAGATGTTTCTGTCATTTCTATAGCTTTGGAAGTGGCTTGCACTGCACTTCCTGTTTACTCAAGTAATATTTTATTCTTCTTTGGTCTTTGATGGAGTTGAAGACTGATAGTCATGGCTATAGTTTTCCTTAATTATGATAAAGGATAAATTAGGTACTGAACTTTAAACTCACCAAAATAAGATAAAGTATTTTCTCATAAATTGTCAAATACAAATGAAATAAACATTGTGACTATAATTCTTATCTAATGATTTCCTTATTATATATAGATTTACTGTGTTAAAGTTAAACCCTTTCCTTTTTATTTAAATAAAAGGGGAAAATGTTGTGGAATAGTCTTTTTGTACACTGTGAAGATGTGTCATTGTGATTGGGTTATAAAACACTAGGCAGGATTTTCAGGCACAAAGGATGCTGGGAAGAAGAAGGGTAGAGTCAGCAGCCAGACGAAGAAGGAACAAGACATGCAGGAGGACAGAAAAATTCCAGGAGTCATATGGCAATATGTAAATAAAAAGAAATGGATTAATTTAAGTTATAAGAACTAATGGGATAAGTCTAAGCTATCAGCTGAGCTTTAATAATTAATAATAAATATCCATATCATAATTTGGAAGTTGGCAGGAAGGACAGAAAAATCTGACTACAATGTAGTGAGACCCTGTCTCAAAACAAAAACAAAAAGATACCTACTTTTCAATCCAATATATTTTGCTGCCTAGCCCTTTGTGTAGAGTCACTATTTTTACTAATATAACAATATCTTTAGTCTTTGGATTATTTCTGCTTTGTAACAAACCTAGGGACTTCAATGACAGTGGTCATTGTTTTATTTACCACATTGTACTATGGACTGGACTGTCCAGGACCACTTGCTCATCTTTGTTCCATGGGTGTTAGTTGGAGCTGGTGATGATGCACAGGTTCAGGATAGAGTTGCCTAAAACTTTACTCTTGTCTCCTGGTTGATGTTGATGGTCAGTGTGGACCTCACTCAGCTGGAGATCTTTGCCACAGCACCACTGTGAAGATTAGTGTTAACCTGATAGGCTCTAGAATCACTCCTGAACATGCCTCTGGTGTGTTATCTTGATCGTGTTAATTGATGTGGGGAGACCCACTGTGGGCAGCACCGTTCCCTGGATGGGATTGCAGACTGGAGGTGGAGAAAGAGAGCTGAGCAGCAGCAAACACTCAGTGCTCTCTGTTTCAAGTCCTGCTGCTTTGATTTCTCAGTCATGATGGACTGTAGCCTAGATTTGTCAGTCTGGTGATAAAATAAACCCTTTCTCCCTTAAGCTCCTTTGTTAGAGCGTTTTATCACAGCAAAGGGAAAAGGAAGCAAGACACCTACCGGTATATGTCGGAGTGGCAGCCTGACTTCCTAACTGCAGGGACCGGGCTCTCAGTGTGGTTTTCCCAAGAAAACATGGCAAAAGTGCTTGGATTTTATGATCTCAGCTCACAAGTCATACAGAGTCACCGTCACCCGCTCAGGTTTGTGGCAAGGACACAAAGGTCTTCCTGGGTGTATAGGAAGAAGACAGGCCCACCACACAGGAAGGGGTATATAAAGTTAGCATGCTAACAAAGCATGTTGAGGTAGGGTAGATCATGTGAGGTAGGGTGGATCTGTCCCGCTTTATACCTGTGAGGTGGGTAGACCAGTTGTTCCTCTTAGGAAAAGACAATTTAGCATACCTCAAAATTGAAAATGAGTTAGACACAGCAGCATGATATAAGCATTAAGTTTGATTGGCAAAGATATAAAGAGGTCTACTTAAAAATGGTTAAATTTCTATACATATATATACTTATACATATACTTAAAAATGGTTAAATTTCTATACATACATATATACATATATACTATACATATGTAAGTATATGTATATCAAGGTACTAAGTCAGAGCCAAGAAATTCCTAATTTCCCATGTCTCTGGTCCTTTCTTTCTAAAGTTATCTCTGTCTTTCTCCTGGCCTTTACTTCCTTTAATGCTGCCAGTTCATACAGCAGTTTATAAACCTTGCATACCTGGAATGTCGCCAAGAGAAACTGAAGGTTTGCCTTTATAGCAAGTGTTTCTTATAAGAAAGAAATAACTGGTTCTCAGCCCTTGTGCCCTCTTTCTGAGTGATGGGACAGAAACTTAAGTGCTAGCTAGCCCTCTGACTACCGGTACCTTCCATCTGCAGTGACCATCCTACAAGTTTGTTGTTTCCAGTCCAAAAGCAGGCGAGTCTATAGTTTTTACAACTCTTTCTGTGATCTGCTGGGTCTGCAGTACTTAAAGAAAACACCACCATGTAGCTCTGCCTTCTTTGGATGACGGCCACAAGGACAGACATGTGATCCAGCAACCAATACACTGGAAAGAGATGAGGTGGGTTCTTCAGCCCTGTCAAGGTCCTGATTTCTGTGGATTAAGGCCTCCTTGGGCTGCATGTATAAACCCGAGAGAGGTTCTGCTATATGTAAACGGTTTCTTTCTTGGCTATCCATTCTTAATTTGTGTGGACTCCTTCAGTTACCCTTTACTGGGGTAACAGAGTGCTCTGCAATTTTAGTGACTTCAGACCACAGTCAGCCTTAATTAACCCCTGACTACATAAGCCAGCAGCTTGGGCTCTCGCAGGAGCTGGTTTGTGCCGCTACAATCAGCAGGTGGATCTCATAGAGTCCAGCTGGGCTGAAGCTCCCTGGTAGCTGCTGGCTGCTGGCTGCACCACGTGCTTCCAGCACGCTTGCCTGAGCTCGTTCACATGACAGTGGAAGCGTTCCCAGGAGCAAGAGAGGACAGGCCCCAATCTGAAAATACTTTCTAAGCTGCCCTGGCTTAGTGTGCACCGCTGCTCCACAGCCCTGATGCATTACACAGGCTGGAAGGGCACAGGATTTACGGGGGCCACTTTTGCTACTGTCTGCTGTGTATATGACAAGTATGCAAAGTGGGGACTTGGTTCACATTTGTCTACCGGCTTAATTGCATATTTGATAATAAAGTCCAGCTGGGAAGCTATCCTCATTACCTCCTGAGTCAGTTGAAGATGTTTTGGTGGGAGGGGGTGGATGACAACGGAGTCTTAAATGTACAGCCCCAGTCTGGCCTTGAATTTTCGATCCTGCTTAAGCTTCCTGAGGAGCTGAGGTTGTAGATGTGGGCCTCAAGTGTTCCACATCTGAATCAACTGAAAGTGTTGGGCATAATAAAATTCCAATTATTTTTAAATTACTTTTTAGGTCTGGATATGAGACTAAGGTATTTGCCAGTCATCATGGTTGGGATGTGGCTTTTCTCCCAGGACTCCTGTGGTGATGTTGGCAAGTACTGTGGGGCCTGTAAGAGGTGAAGTCACAAGGAGGTCCATAGGCCATTGGGAAACACTCTTGGAAGGAATTAGGGTAGTTCTCCCCGGATCCCTGTGTTATTTCTCAAAAGGTGGTCATAAAATTGGGTGTGAAGGTGCATACCTGAAATTCAAAAGTAGAGGCAGGAGAATCCAGACTCAACTACAAGGTGAGCTTGAGGCCATTCTGGGATACTGACAGCTCATTGACAAACTGGACGAACTTTGCTAGGTGTCGGGGACCGTTGCCCCAACATAGAAACTGATGTTCTTCCCCAAATGTGTGCTCGGAGACGCGCGGAAAGAAACAGGCTTTCACACCATTACAGCTTAAAAGGTCTCTCTTATTCTTCAGCGAGGCCTTGTATTTATTATATTTCCCTAAAAACCATCCTGCTCTCTAGGCTCTCTTTAAAACCCCCTCTTCTCTGCAACTGCTCTATATTTCTCTGCTCTGCTATGTTCCTTCTTGTCTCTATTTCTCGCTCTGTCCCTTTCTTCCTCCTCTTGGGGGTTTTTCGAACTCTCCTTTCTTCCGGGGCATCTCTTTCATCCACACACATTGCCATTCACACATCAGCTCAGAAATCACCACCTTTCCTGGGGCAATCTACAAACGAATCAGAGAGGCTGGAGCCAAAACCTCGGCTATTGCCTCTTAGAATTGCCCTCATTGTGTCCCGTAAGTTTTGTGTGTGTTGTATCTGAAAGACCCCCAAGGTGGAGGTCTTCAATGGAGTGCCCCCAGACTCAATAACCAGGCCATCAGCTGCAACAAGCAAGAGGTTTATTTCTTGATTGTACAATTTGTGCTGCAGCCCTCGGGAGACTGAGCACCTGGAGCATCCCAGCAAACAAGTTTTTAAAGGCAAAAACCACAAGTTTAACATGAATTATCATATCATCCAGGATTGGTCTAGACTATCAAACCAGGGTTACAACAAGGGCAAAATTAACATAGTCCCACCTACACATATTTTTCTTAACCGAGTGCTCCAGCTGCAACCTGTTTTGGCAACTAGTTGGTTTCCTAGTGGGTGGGAGGTAGGGGAACTGACTAGGGTTCGGGTAACAAGCTTGTTTATCTCAGTGCCTTCCTATATGGGTGTCCTTAATTTTTAGGGTTGGGGTCTTTCAGTATCTTCATTTTTATTCAGTTTGACATTGTCTTTTATGTCTTTCCTAATTTCTGTCTTGACTCGTTTTTCACTCCGCAGTGTGTTGCTCGGTTTCCAGGAGTTTGTAAGCTTTCTGCTGTTTCTGTTGTTGATGGTCAGCTTTAGTGGGGGTGGGGGGAGGAGTCTGATATGATACAGGGTGTTATTGCAGTTTTCTTCTATCTGTTGAGACTTGCTTTGTGTCTAAATATGTGATCAATTTGGAGTAAGTTCTAATAGCCGCTAAGAAAAAGATATATTCTTTTGTGTTTGGGTGAAATGTTCTGAAGTATCTATTAGTTCCATTTGGCGTGATATCCGTTAGCTCTAGCATTTCTCTGTTTAATTTTTGTCTGGATGGCCAGTCTATTGGCAAGTGTCAGTCAGGTATTGACGTCACCTACTGTCAGTGTGTAAGGATCATACGTGGTTTAAGGTTTAATAGTGTTTTCTTTTATGAACTTGGGTGCCCTTATGTTTCGTGCATAGATGTTACGAATTGCAATATCTTCTTGATGGATTTCGTCTGTCGATGAGTATGTAGTTACTTTCTCTATTTCTTCTGATTAGCTCTATTTCTTCTGGCTACAGCAGTTTATGTCTTGGGTCTATATGCTTGGAATATCTTCTTCTATCATATTACCCTCAGGCGATGTGTACCCTTGATGTTAAGGTCTGTTTCACGGCTGCAGCAGAAGGATGGATCCTGCTTTCAAATCCATTCTGTTACTTTGTGTCTTTTTCCTGGGTAATTGAGATCACTGAGGTTGAGAGCGAGCTATCAATGAGCAGTGTTTACTGATCTTGTTAGTTTGCTGGGATGGTGTGTGTCCCCTCCCCTCTTCTTTTGACTTGCTGGTCTGATGTTATTTATTTCTTGTGCTTCCTGGGCTGTGTTTAACCTTTTTAGTTTGAAGTTTTCCTTCTAAATATGCCTTGTATGCTTTCTGTAGGGTTGGATTTGCAGATAGAAACTGCTTAACTTTTGCTTTACTGTGGGATTTTTTTTTAATCTGTTGTGATTGAAAGCTTTGCTGGATGTAGTAGTTTGGGCTGGCATCTGTGGTCTCTTAGAGTTTGTATAATGTGTCCAAGCTCCTCTGGGTTTTAGGGTCACCGCTGTAAAAGTCAGGTGTTATTCTAATGGGTTTGCCTTTATATGTTATTTATTCTTTTTCCCTTGAAGCTTTTAATATTTTTCTTCTTTGTTTTGTTTGGCTAGTGTTTTTATTATTATGTGCCATTGGGAATTTCTTCTCTGGTCCAGTATATTTGGTGTTCTGTATGCTTCTTGTACCTTCCTTTTTTTACGTTGGGAAAACTTTCTTCTATGATTTTGTTGAAAATGTTTCCTGTGCCTTTGACCTGAGTTCCTTCTTCATCCTCTATTCGTAGTATTTATAGTATGGTCTTTTCATAGTGTTCCAAATTTCCTAGAATTTTTGTGCCCGGATTTTTTTTTTAATTTAACATATCCTTTTTTTTTTTGAAAAAAGACATAATTCTTTATTGGTTCTTGGGGAAATTCACCACATGCACCCCAACCCTGCTCACCTCCCAGCTCCTCCATAGCCTCCCCTTACCCCTGCAGCACTCCCTGCAAAGATTTCCCCCACAAATCAATTACAACCAAAATATAACACACAAAAATAAACACCTTGTTCCTCTGTCTTTTCAACACCTCTTCGTTCATCCCAGTGGCATGGGGTGCTGCAGTGTGTCACACAGTGTACCCTTTTTTCCAGTCAGCCGCACTCATAAAATGTTCATTACAAGGAGTTATTGGTCTGGTTCAAGGTCTGTGGCACACCACCATCACTGAACCCTCACTGAAACTCCTCAGACATCCTGCTATTGTCGCAGGTCATGGAGATCCCGTGGCCATCATTCTACAGGACCAGTCTCTTCATGCACTCCAGCAGGCCACAGATGGTGTAGATGTTAGGGTGGGCCAACTGAAGGTCCAGGATGTGGGTTTGGGTAGTAGCGGAGTTAGTCTGCCCGGCCCACTGGGACCGCCCTCTCAGGTGAGGTGTGGAGCCAGCTATCCTAGGCTCATGCCGTAGGGACCAGATCTCCCAAGTCCATGGTGTGGGGTGAGGATCTCTCTCCCGAGTGTGGGGGCCAGTTTTCAACAAATGGCAGTGTCCAACAAATGGCCAGACATTTCAGGGACAGTGAGGGGTGGGGACAACTCAGCCATGGCCCTTGATTTTCAACATGCAAGGTTTCTATGATCCCCTGTGGCAACATGGGCCATGAACAACATCACAGAGCCCAGCTACAGCAAGACCACGGACCCAGACATGGCCCTCAGCAGCAGCCCTGGCCTAGATGACACCAGGGCTGCACGTAACAGTGCAAGCCGTTCAGATTGGCACAGCCCCTGGATGCCAACATGGCCACAAGATGCAGCTCACTCTGCATCCATGTGACCTTGGGTGGCACAGGCAAAATTACTTAACATTTCCTTTGACCAGCGTGTCCATTTCTTCCAGCTTGTCTTCAGTGACTGAGATTCTCTGTTCTACCAATTTATTCTGTTGGGGATGGTTGCCTCTGAGGTTCCCAAATTTTTAATTTCTAGTTTTCCCTCAGTTTTTATTTTCTTTGTTGTTTGTGCTTCTACTTGAAAGTTTCGAACTGGTTTCTTCATTCCATGCCACTATTTCTGTTTTCATAGACTTCTTTGATGGATTGTCCATTTCCTTTTTAACATATTCATAAAGGCCATTTTGAAGTCCTTGTCTTGTGCTCCAGCTGTATTGCCCTTTTCAGGGCCTACCATGGTAGGGTTGCTGGGCTGTAGTGGAGACACATTGTTCGGGTTGTTATTGATTGTGGTTTGGAGCAAGCATCTAGGCATCTGGGTTTGTGGTGATTGTAATTCTAATTTCTGGTATCTGCTCTTGTCTTTGTTAGGTGAGTGTTCCATTCCTTGGTTTCTGTTGACTTTTCTCATTCCTGTGGTAGCTGTGGGTCACCTGGTAGGGAATGCTCCTGAGACCCTGCCAGATGTGGCCACTGGTTATTCTGGGTAGAAGGTGTTTCTTGGTATTGGGAGCTGACAATAAATAATGGGGATTGACTAGAAGAGGGTCCATGGAAGGGAGGAAAGCATGGTGTGCCACCAGGATCTGCTTAGTTCCCCGAATGGGGACTGGTAGGGAGGACAAGCCACAGCTGTCTGCTAAGGAGCTAATAATGAGCCTGGGGTGTTGGGTTTGGAGGAGAGGAGAGACAGTGAGGGTCTGAAGATTGCCTACCTGCTACCTTGGCAGTCAAGGTCCCAGGGAATACCTGTGTGGAGCTGGAGGCTGAGACAAAGGCTCGGGGTAGTGAGGGTGTCTGTGAGAGATCTGTGTGACCCTCCGTAGATGGGGAAGAGGAGAAAGGGAGGCCATGGCAGGTGGTTTGCTACCTAGCTGGGGGCAGGACTGGATTTGGAAAAGAGGGAGAATGAATGTCTGAAGGTCACCCACCTGCTTCTCTGGCCAGTGTGGCCCTGGGGGTGGGGGTGGATTCCCAGGGAGCCTGCGAGAGTTGGCGGCTGAGGCAAAGGCCTGGGGTGGTAGGGTAGCTGCAGGAGATCACCTGCATGGTCTGCTGGTGACAAGCATGCGGGAGGCAGAGAGCACAGGCACTTGCATTTTGTTCTTGACCTCCACATGACCTTGATCCTTAACCAGCTAAGTGGTGAGGTGTCATGATGTGTGTGGTGAGGAGGCCAACTTGGGTACCCACAGAGGAGGCCCTGTGGATGGGAGGAACCCAAGAAATAAGAGGAAGTATGACAGCGGCTCACATGGGGAAACCTGTCTCTCTGCCTGTGGTTTCAGGAGTCAGGGGCCATGGAGGAAATGCTGTGGGGCCACTGCCTTGTGGGCTTTCGACGGCCACTGCTCCCACGACCGCCTCTTCCCCTTCTATAGGGGCATCAAAACATAATGAATGCAAAGCTGTCGCATGGGTGGAGATGATCTTCAGGATAGGTGAGTGAAAAGAATGCAGACTGTGGCCACGATTTGCTGAACTGAAAACTGCACAGTGTGCAGAAAGACCTGTGGCGGGGCAGAGGGACTCTGGATGCGACAGGAGAGAACACCCAGGTGTGGGGAAACAGAGCTCTCTCTATAGGCAGCAGCACCAGGAAGAGACGGGTGAGGGCTTGGGGGTGGTAGGAAGCTTAGATCTCGAGTGCGAGCCTTTGGGACTTAAACAGAAACACATCACATCGAGTGACTAAATGCGCTGAGGGGAGAGAAGAGAGAAAATGTACCAAAGTCACTTTAGGAGGCTATGATGACAGCGTGGGGAAATGCCGGACTGCTTGGTACAGGCAGAAGTATTTGTTAGTCTCTAATGAGTTCTGCTGAGAAATTAATTGCAGACAGGAATTCTCTTGGGAAGCAGGTGCCTGCTTCCCAGCACCTAGGAGGTTAAGGCAAGAGCATCATAGCATGAAGCCAGCCTGGACTGTATAGTGAGGCCTTAGGCCCCTTCCAAATAAAGAACCAAGCACTTCTCAGTAGCAGGAGGCAGAGTTTCACAAGTCACCGAGTGATCACCTGATTGGACATCTAAACGCCACAACAGGCAGCTGGCCCGCCCTATGGTCCTGGGGGGCTCAGTAGCTTGTGAGCTCGCTGACTGCATCAGTCTTTCCTGTACCTGGGCTGTTGGGTGGGGACCTCACCGGTGGAGAAGATGGGAGTCAAGGCCCTAGGAGTTAGCCCACCCACTCCCTCCTTTGTGCTCTCATTTCATTGTATTATAAGCAGGAGACTGAGCAGTGTTAGTTGAGTGGAAGAAAAGGGGTGCTAGGAACAGAACCATTCACTGGTACAATGGAAGCAGCCTGCAGCCATGGAGACTGCTGTGAAAAGCCTCTTGTCTGTCTCAACCATGCCCTGTGCACCTGTGTTGGAGGATATTTTACTCTTTTGACTTCTTTGGGGGCCCACCACCCAGCTCCCAAATAAATCACACACGGAGGCTTATTCTTAGTTATGAATGCCCAGTCTTGGCTTGTTTCTTGCCAGTTTTTCTTAAATTATCCTGACTACCTTTTGCCTCTGGGTTTTTATCTTTCTTTATTTATGTATACCTTTCTTGCCTTCTTACTCTGAGACTGGCTGGGTGGCTGGGTGGCTGGCCTCTGATGTCCTCCTTTCCTTATTCTCTTGCTCCTCCTCGTTCGCCCCCATTTCTTTTATACTCTGCCTGCTAGCCCCACGTATCCATGCTTCTGCCTCACTATTGGCCATTCATCTCTTTATTAGGACCATCGGGTGTGTTACACAGGCAAAGAATCACAGCTTCACAGCTAATTAAATGCAGCATAAACAAAGTCACATTCCGGAAATAATCTTCCCCAACACACCTGGACACAAGGCTGCTTTACAACATAAAGAGAGCTGTTGCAGATATGATGTGGGTTGGTCATTGCACATGGCCTTGTGTGTCTGGTCTAAAAGCCTCAAGTTGGCTGACTGTGTAAAAGGGTGATGTTGTCTTGGCTGCATGCTGAAGGTCGGGGAGGGTAGCTCAGCGCATCTCTGCTTCTGCCTACTTTAATTCCTGGTTCCATTGAGGCAGGACCAGAGGGAAACAGAATGATGAGGTAACGAGAATCACTATTTCTGCCTCTCCCCTTGACTGCGAACAGATGCTGGGTAAGAACTTTATATTAATTTATTTAACCCACTTGCTCTGACAACCCTGCAAGAGGAGCACTGTTTGATTGGCTCCGCTTACAGATGGGAAACTTGACAACAGAAAAGCGAAATCACTTGTTCAAGGTCACACACAGCTGCAGGTAGCAGGGGATTTGAATCCAGACCCTCAGCACTACAGTGATTCACCAAATACTCTTTTAATGTGTCCTTAGCCAGTTTTCTTCATGTATTGCTGTCTTTGACCTGATGAAGAGGTGGAATTAAGATAAAGCTTCTTTTACCTAGCGCAGTACGCTTTGGTTTGAATTTCATGGCTCTATTGGTGAAAATGCTTGCTTGCAAGCCTTATGGCCCGATTTTGGTGCCTGGAACACACATAAAAAGCCAAATGCAGGGTTGCTCATCTGTAGTTCCGGCACCCTAAAGTGAGACAGGAAAGTGAGATAGAATCCTCTAGAAGCTTGTCAGCCAGCTGACCTGAAGAGGGCAGCACCGCAGCAGAAATAAAAGAATCCCTGTCTCAACAAGGCAGATGGAAACCGCCGAGTCTACCTCCACATGTATGTCATGACATGTACAGCCACACTCACAGGAAAGTGCAAATGTGAACCTGGGCTCACACACGAAGTAAAAATTTAAAATTTTATTAAAAAAAAATGAGTGAGTGGCATAGTGTGACAGTTACCAGGGTCCCTGTACAGATGGCTCTTTTGGGTCCCCTTGTGGTGAAATTCCTCCCCCCTCCCCCACACATGTGAACTGCTGCTCGGCAACACACCTGCTGACTTCCTTCAGTCCAGTCTCTGGCTGGAGATTGGGGATGCAGTTGTTTGCTCTAGCAGCCTTCCTGCCTTCTCTATGGTGCGCGCGTGTGTGCGCGTGTGCGCGAGAACACACACACACACACACACACACACACACACACACACACACACACACGAGACCCATCAGCCTGACTCCAGAGTCCTGGGATGCAAGCATCTTAATTGAAGGAGTAAATGTGAGGCTTTCTGAAGAAATACTGGGTGCCAAACAGACACCCTGTGCCATTGGGAAAGACGTTCTCTGCTTGGCCTGCCAGTGTTTAGCAGGGGCAGTGGGCAGGGTAGTTGCAAAACTACCAAAACCGAGGGAATATTAAACAGTCAGGGAGAAGCCTGTGTTCCCACTCCAGCTCTGCCAGTAATAAACTGTGTGCTCTTGGATTGTCACCCATGACACCTGATGCCAGTTTCCTTACTGGTGGACTGGGGGGGGCAGGGCATTGAATCATGTCCCTCAAGTCCTGAAAAGGACAAGTATGGTCTTCCACATCTGCCAAGGACCCGTCCTTACAGTTTGCTTTGCTTCATCGTAGGCATGTCTTGGCTAACAAGACAGTGTGCACAATTTGGATCACTATTTGTTGCTGTTCAGGAAAGCACTCCCACTTCACAAGGTCTGTGTGGGGAAGAAGCTTCCACAGGTCTCAGTACTGGGCTTCGGCTGAATTTGTTCAGGTCAAGGGAACACATTCAGAGATATTACATGTTTACATCAATGGAGAGCCCAACACCTTCCCACTCCCCGCTATTTCATATAGTTCCCCTTACAATGGGAGCTGCTCCTGGGCCTGCTAACTCCTTCTTGTGGAAGTTGTTGCACAGTGGTGTTCAGACCTGCACATCCTGGGCATAGACAGAGTCTGGACAGTGTCTAGGCCGAGGTGCTGTGGGATGATGCTCGTGTATACTGTAAAGATTTGTCACACATATTAGTTTCATAAAATGCTGATTGGCCGATAGCCAGGAAGGAAGTATAGGCAGGGTAACCAGACTACGAGAAGAGGAAAGGAGAGACACAGTCATCAGCCAGATGCAGAGGAAGCAAGATGCCTTACTGAGAAAGGTACCAGGCCACATAGCTAAGCATAGATAATAATTATGGGTGATTTTAAGTTGTAAGAGCTTGTTAATAATAAGTCTGAGCTAAGAGGTCAAACAGTTAATATAAGCCTCTGTTTGCTTCTTTGGGACTGAATGGCTGCAGGGCCAGGTGGAACGGAAACAAATGGTGCCCAAGTGTTTTACAAGTATTTCCACATAAAGCCTGAGAAAGCTTAAAAAAAAAAATTCTAGACAGACAAGAACAGAGTCAAGCACAGCTTCTTAGTAACCATCTTTACTCCAGTACGCTCTGTTTGCTGGCGGCAGACAGAGGTGTGGCTCCTTTAAGAGAGTTTTCCTGACTCGGTGTTAGTGGCAAAAACCTTGCAGCTCTTTTAAGAGGCTCTGCCACCAAACACTTAAATAGTGTTTATGAGCAGCCAGTGGCAGGCTTCTTGGTGGTGGCATGAACCTAGAAACTCCACAGAGTTGTGGTTAAAAAAAAAAAAAAAAGTGGCTCCTGCTAGTGCCTCCACCATGAAGCTAGATTCTCAGAAAGCCAAGGAGTGGGGCCGATCTAGCCACCAAAGTTGTGAGTTTAATCCTAGCCATATCGCTTAGCAAATTAAAGATCTCATGTGGTCAGAAAAAGAGATATACAGTAAAGACAGATTCAGAGCAAAAAAAAAAAAATCTTGGAAACCGTTTGCAGTATGTTTAAAAATATATGTAGACTTGGGAGAGAAAAGAAAAAGGATAGAGAAAGTCAAGAAAGGAAGGAAGGAAGGAAGGAAGGAAGGAAGGAAGGAAGGAAGGAAGGAAGGAAGGAAGGAAAGAAAATAAGGAAGGGTGGGTAGTTGGGTGTGGTGGCACATGACTTTAATTCCAGCACTTGGGAGGCAGAGAGAGACAGGTGGATCTCTGTGAGTTCAAGGGCAGCCTGGTCTACAGAGTGAGTCTCAGGATAGCTAAATATACATAGAGAAACACTGCCTCCAAAAAATTAAAAAATAAAAATAAAAGAAATAGAGTAAAAAAAGTCACATAAAGATGGAAAATACACTGAGAGTCTGGATACTGTATGTTATTGTGTTGTCTTTGAATTGTTTGACTGCTGAGGAAGGAGCAACAGCTGCTAAAAAGACATTTAATTATAAATGGTGCTGGATTAATTAATGGTAGTTGTTAAGAGCATAACAATGTGGGAAAATTGTTTTATTAAAAGAACAACAGACATAGGGTGTGGTTACACATACCTTTAATCCCAGTGCTATGGAGGCTGAGGCAGACAGATTTCTGTGAATTCAAGGTTAACCTGGTCTGCATAGGTAGGTGCAAGCCAGCCAGAGTTACATAAAAAGAGCTGCGGGCATGCACCATGATTGGAACAGTGAAAAGGGGATTCTGGAGTGAATGAGTGGCTCAGTGGGTAAAGATGCCAACCAACAAGCCTGGTGACTTGAGTTCAATTCTTCGTGCCCACATGGTGGAAGGGAATAGCTAACACACCAACACGTGAAGTCATTTTCTGACCTCCAGATATATGCTGTGGTATACATGTACACTGACCAAACACACACACACACACACACACACACACACACACACACACACACACACACTAAGCAATTTTTTAAAAAAAACCTAAAGATAATTTATGCAAAGTGTAGAAGATCATTGCAAAAGCTTAAATAGCTGTAGTTACTATCTTGATTACTATCATAACCCCCAAAGGCTTATGTGTTGAAGACTTAGTTCTCAGGTGGCAGATCTACTAACTGAGAGGTGATTGGATGATGGGATTTGTGGTAGATTTGTAGTTCAATGACGGTTGGGAAACGGTGTACACTGGGACACGTGCCTTCATCCCTAGCCTCTGTGTCTGTGTATACTGGGACACATGCCTTCATCCCTAGCCTCTGTGTCTGTGCACACTGGGACACGTGCCTTCATCCATCCCTAGCCTCTGGGTTTCTCTGTGAACACTGGGACACATGCCTTCATCCCTAGCCTCTGTGTCTGTGCACACTGGGACACGTGTCNACGTGTCTTCATCCATCCCTAGCCTCTGGGTTTCTCTGTGAACACTGGGACACATGCCTTCATCCCTAGCCTCTGTGTCTGTGCACACTGGGACAAGTGCCTTCATCCCTAGCCTCTGGGTCTCTGTGCACACTGGGACACATGGCTTCATCACAGCCTCCCCTACCACATATGCCTAAGGCACCTATCCAGCCAACCTTGGTCAGAAACCTCCAAGATCATGAGCCCAAATCATCCTTTTATACTGAATTGCTCAGGTATTTGGTTAAAACAACAGAAAAGGAACACGATTATATGTAGTATTTTAAAATGTTCAACATTATAAGGTCAGTTTTATAACAAAAACAAGTGTGCTGTGAGGGAAGGAACTCCAGGCAGCCCAGGCCTGGCAAACATGGCTCTGGCAGGCCTTGCCCTTCTCCCCCATTCCCTCTGCCTTGCTGAAAACCATTAGATTACATCCCTGAAGCTAGCCACCAAGATTCATCCCACAAAGGCCACTTTCTCCTCCTGAGGCTGACTACCAAGGTCCAGCAATCAAAGTCAAAAGCCCGCTTTGGCTCACCTATTAACACGCCCAGTTAAAATTAAACATCCCATCTTAACACAGGGTTTCCTATCTTACTTTATAAGCCACCATTTGTCCGTGGGCCACATCTGTCTCCTCTCTATCCAGAGGCAGTCTTTTGTCTTTACCGCCTCCCAACCTCTACTGGGACAAATAACTCTGCCCTTGTTCTCTTCCCCTTCTTCTATCTCCTGTCTTTGTCTCTTATTTCCCTCCTTCTGTCCCTCTGGGGCAAATAAATTCTCTTTGTGCTGAGAATTTTGTCTTTGGGCGTCCTGAGCTAACTCTGAGGTTCCCTACAGTGAGAGAGCAAATAATTAAAGGGAAATCATGAGGCATTTTGATACATACCAACTCAAAAAAGTAGTCAAGTAATTAAGGGGGGAACCACAAGCTTGTTTAGCATCCTCATTTTCCTAAGCTGGTTGTGGGTGAGGTTCCTTCCATCTCAGTTGATGAGAACAGTCTTGGGATGCCCCCCCCCACATGCAACTCTATTACAGGATGCTTTTAGCTGTCTGCGTGATTGTGAACATGTCTTGGCCTCCTTTGGAGCTAATCACATGCTATAGAAATACTCTGTAGAGCTGGATAATGGCCACGGTTTTACCTCTCAGCACCATAGCAAGGTTTTGTTTGTTTCTGTCAACTAGGTAGTTTGCTACCAGAAACAGATATGTGCCACATCTGGAAATGAACTAAAAATATTAATGTTCCCTCCTGGTTCAGTAGTGCTAGCTTCCCAACACTGTCACAGAACACCAGGAAGCAAGTAATTTAGAGAAGAAATGTTTAATTCGGCTCATTGTTTCAACTCATGGTCCCTCGGCTCTGCCTGTGGGCCTAGGTGAGGCAGGATATCATGGCAGAAGGGTAGTGGGGAAGAAAGCTGCTCTCTTCAGGGTGGCCAGGAAGCAGCGACAATAAGGGAACAAGTGAGTGACAGGTTGCAGCTAGGAAACAAGAAACACCCTCTCCAGGGCATGCCTCCATGGACCTAAAAATAGACCCCAACTGAGCTTTACACCTTCTTCCCTTCGATGAAGTCAGATCATCCATTACACAACTACTTTTCCAAAGCACCAGCTTTGGGACTTTGCTGTATTGAGGACCAACTCTTCAACACGTCAACACTGGGGGGATTATTTCAAAATGAAGCCACAGCAGAACCTGAAAGGGCCCGGGTCTGCACTATAGTGCCAGCTCCTACCCTGTTCTTACTCCTGCAGTGGAGACATGGCAACCAGCTGTGCTCGGCAAGACCATCCGAGGACTGCAGTGCCTTTCAGGGACTCTGGTGAGGACTAGCTGCTGTCTTCATTGGCAGAGCTAGGGGATTGTAAGAAGCATGATGCCAAGTATTGTTGGGAAGGGTATGAGAAGATGGCTGTTCAGTTTGACTTTGCTGGGAGGCTCCCTCTGCCTGAGGGAGAAAAAACAAGTGGGGAGTCCACTTGACTGGGAGTGAGGAAGGCAGGCTTGTGGGGGCTGGTGCCGTAGAGTGGGGACCCTGTGCCAGCGCTGCTCACTTCCTTCCTCCCTTCCCGCTCTCAACAGTTACCCTCCTCAGTTACAACTCCTGGGTTCTCCTCTTTCAAGAAGGAAGTCAAGATTCCAAGAGTCTTATGCCCAGCCCACAGCCACAGGCAGGCTGTGGCAGAATGAGGAATGCCATGAAGCTAACTCTACTCAGGTATGTTGTAGACGGCTGCTTGTTCATTTCCCAGCCACACAGACTCCCGAAAATAATCACACAGAAACTGCATTATTTAAATTACTGCTTGGCCAATCACCTAAACTTATTGCTAGCTAGCTCTTACATCTCTGGTTAACCCATTTCTATTATTTTATATTTTACCGTAAGACTAGTAGCTTACTGGCAAGGTTTCAACTGGAACCTGGCATATTTCCCCTCTGGCAATTGAATGGCGTCTCCTGACTCTGCCTTCTTTCTCCCAGCATTCATTTTAGTTCTCCCCCACCCCCGCCTAGATCTATTTTACTCTATCACAGGCCAAAGCAGTTTCTTTATTCATTAACCAATAAAAGCAACACACATACAGAAGGACCTCCCATACCACAGGTATGTAGTGATTTACACGACTTTTCAAAGTACGATCCAGGGTGGGGAGACAACTCAGTCAGCGAAGTATGTACCTTTTGCATGAGGACCTGAGTGTGACCCCCCACAACTTATATTTAAAAGAATATCCAGGTATGGTGGCAAGCAGAGGATCCCTAGAGGGTCCCTACAGGCCATTGGCCCCTAGTCTAGCCTATTCAGTGAGATCCAGGCCAATGAGATAACTTGTCTCAAAAACAAAGTGGATAGCACATGAGGAACAAATCCTCAGACTTCTATTTTCACGCAAGCACACATGTATGTACACACACACACACACACACACACACATACATTAAATAAATAAGTAAAACTTCCAGATCAGCTTGAATATGTCATGAGAGCAGCTATGAACAACAGGAACTGTGTTTTTCTCTTCCAAATCAGCCGGAGCATCCTATGGGAATAAATTATATTCAAAATTCATATAGAAAATTTTCATTGTCATTTACATTTGGAAGGGAAATAAATGCCAGGGATGAAACCCAGGCTTTTCACCTCCTAGGCAAGTCCTCTTCCCTGTAGTCCAGGCTGGCCTTGAACTAATGGTCCTACCTTAGCCTCTTCACAGCTAGGATTACAGGGGTGGGCCACTGGAAGACCCGTTTTCTTTTCCTTTGGCTAGGTGGAGCCTCTAGCTACCTGTAGGCCCAAAGCCTCTGCTATAAAGCAGGGAGCTACTTTCAGTTTCTGAGAAAGCAAAGCCTGCTTCTCACCACCAGAAGGACTGAAGTATGATAGACTTGCAATCCAAACCCACACTCATGCCCAGCCGCCCCAGGTCACAGTTCTGATAGCCGCAAGGGCAATAATGAGTATGTTTTAGCCTCTCAAGGGTTTCACTTTGCTGATAAATCTGTGCTTTGTCCCAGAGAAGTTCTTGTAAGACGTGGGGAGTGTGCAGCCCGTTGCAAGCATCACTGACCTGTAGCATGCTGCTATTTCCTGTGTTTCTGGTAGATTTTTCCCAGTCTGGCTAGGGGAATGTTGCTACCCCAGAGGGTGATTATTCGGTGAATATTGGGGCCTGTAGTGGAGAGGGTGGGGATCCCCACAGTAGTACTTTTAAGGGAACTGCCCTGATGGGGTTGTCAACCCCTACAGTGTTCCCCCTAGCTTCCTCAACTGCACCCTCCCTTTCAAAACCACACAAATTCTGGGACCAAAAAGATGAAGTCAGGGGGTCACCTGAACTGTCTCTTGCTACTCCTATTGACTCAGAGCCTATTGCCATAAGCTCCCCTGGTCTTCCACTCAGCAGTGAGCCCCTGAAGACAGCTGGCCTGCAGAACCCACTGTGCTTTAGTGATGGTGTGAAATGGGACCTGCTCCTCCCCGACACGCCCATGTGTCCTGACTCGGGAACAGCCCGTTTGGATTCAGAGACCAGGTAGAGCGACTTTGGATGCTGCCTCCACCTTTCTTGTCCCTTGGTGGATAGTGAAACTTGTGAGGGATCAAATTGGTGACACCTCTGGCTTCTGTTTATTGGACTTCTGTATAGCATGACTCCCCAGGACCCCCATTGCAGTGAGCCAGGCTGTGGCTCAAGTCTAGCGTTCTTTCCAGACAGCGTTTCTTCAGAAAATCCCCAGGCTTAGCCATTAGAAATAGTATTTTCAGTATTTTATTAACAAATGAGGTGGTAAAAGAACAAGTTATTTGGCAACATCCCCACCCGTCCCACCCTGCTGGGCATCCCCACATGCCCACCACGGTGATGGGTATCTGCCATGCTTTGCTGGCTAAGCTATCAGCCGACTCCTTGAGTCTTGGCTGTGCTCAGTCACCCTCCAACTGAGGGCATGACGATACTTCCTGCACACAAGCAAGGGAGAGAGTTTTGCTTGAGATCGCAGGACCATCGAGGCAAGTCCTGCTGCTGTGGAGGATGGAACTGATTCTCCCCGCTGGGGCAGGTAGAGATGGGGAAAAACTCTGGGCCAGACCTCAGTACTCTTTAAGGCCTAGAGTTCCTCTGAGAAGGATCTAGAGGGCATCCTCTGAGTCTCATTTGCAGCCAGGGAGAATCCAGAATGGAAACCAGAGTCTGTGATGAGCCCTTGACAACCAGCTCGCTGGGGGCCCTTGAATGAGCCCTCCCCACGGTGGACCTTCTTCAGTAACTACGGCTAGGAGGAAGAAACGGATCTGTACAGTGGGAGGGGGTATTGAGGAGAAGAAGGAGGTTTCAAGATAATTGTGTAGTCACCAGGTGCCTTCTTTGTGAAAAGCTCTTTCCTGAAGGTGCCATCGGTCCCATGAATCCTCCAAGCAGGCATCTGTGGGAGCTGAGGTTGGCCCCTGCTTCTCATCCTTTCCTCTTCAGACATTGTTATGGATATGCAGAGGAACCTCTTCATATAGAAAATGCCTTGCTGGTTTTGTGTGCTGACAGTGGCTCCCCTAAGATACTCTGCAGAGTCCCAGCCATGGCTTGGGCACTGCCAGTCTGAGCATCTGCAGGGGAGGGCTCCTGACAGTCCCCTTGCTGCAGGCCATGCACAGCACCCCGTGTCTCTGCTGACTGCACAGTGCTGTCTGCGACCGAGGAGCAACCAAGGTCAAAGGTCCAGCACAGAAGAGCCCATCAGAAACAGATGATCCGCTTCTCATTTTCAAAGACTTTGGCCTCCTCGGGCTTAATTAAGTTTCCGTTGAGACTATTGAAAAGGAGAAAAAGCAAACTTTACACAAAGTGTTATAGAATAGCACCCATCCCGTCCACACACTGTGTGCATCAAAAAACCCTGAATTAAAAAGCACACCCGAGGGTCTGTCCATTGCTCTCGGGAGACACAGACGGTCTTCCGTCTTTCTCCCCCACCCCTTCTCTCTCCCTCCCTCCCTCTTTTCTCTTCTGTCTTTTTCCTTTCTCTCTCTCTCTCTCTCTCTCTCTCTCTCTCTCTCTCTCTTTATTTCTTTACTTGTGTGAAAAAAAAGCACACCCGATCCAAATTAGGCTTTGATGTTAATACCAGACTTTCCCTGCTGCCCTTCCTCTGTTTATTACACCTCATGAGCAGCCTCTATAAGCCCGAGTTTAGTGACATTTTCAGGTCTTCCGGGCCTTCGTAGGATTTCAGCTGTCTTGACTTCTTACTCCCTGTGGCACTGTGTCCTCTCTCAGGTGGACACCTTAGACTCTTGTTTTTCTCCTGTCTCTGGGTACTTGTTCTTGGCCTGCTCTCTCATACTGGCCTCCTCCAAGGCTGGGGACCAGCTGGGCCCTAGGTTCCTGGCCTCTATTTTGCCACAGCCACGTCAGTTAGGCAAGCTTCCTCTTGACATCTTTCTTTGGATGTCTCCATACAGTCCAACGTTGCCACAGCAGCCCAGAGGCCCCAGCTCAGTAAAGAGTCCCTCCCTTCACCCAGTTGGGTCAGGTCCCCGAGGCCTGCCTCTGTCCTGTTAGTTCTTCTCTCATGATGTTCTATTTTGTTTCCTAAGCAGTCCTGGCAAGACACTGTGACCCTCTACAGTCCTAGTCCCACCACAGCTCTCTGAGTGCCCAGGTCTTTGGACCCAGCTGGGTCTTACTGACTGCTAGGGAGATGTGCTCAGGCTGACCACATCCTCTTCCTGCTTCACACCCTTCACCAGCTCTCCCCTGCTGCCAGTATAAAGGTCAGTACATGGTCTGACCCCGAGACCTTTCGGGCCTAGGCTCTGCCTATCTCCTCAGTCCCCAGTGCCCCCCTCTTCCACAACCCCGGAGTCTATGGCACATCAGCTTATTGTGGCGTTCTATAACAGGGTCTATTAGTGTATTTTCTGGTTGCTGTGACAAAAGGCACTGAGGAAGGAAGGGTTTATCTCAACAGGCGACTTGAGGGAGGAATGGCAGAAAAGCCAAGGTGAGCTGTCACATTGCATCTGCAGTCAGGAAGAATGAGAGATGAGCGCTGACCCTCTGCTCTCTCTTATCTATCTACCTATCATCTATCTATCTACCTACCTATTATCTATCATCTATCTGTATATCTATCATCTATCTACCTATTATCTATCATCTATCTATCTATCTATCTATCTATCTATCTATCTATCTATCTATCTATCTATCTCTACCTCTCTTCAATGAGGCCCCAGCACATAGGATGGTGTCACCTACATTTAGCATAGGTCTTTCCACATCAGTTAACTCAATCAAAACTTCCTCACAGACATGCCCAGAGATTTCCCTGATAGGTGATTCTAGATCCTTTCAAACTGACAGTCAATATTAATCACCATGCAGGGTCCCACTATGTAGACCAGGCTGGCCATCATGCTTCTGCCTCAGTCTCCCTCTAGATCAGGCTAGCCTCAGACTCCCATAGAGCTGAGTGATGATAAATGCATATGCCATCATATCTGGCTGCTTGTAGTTCCTGGTGGGCACTTTCTCCAACTCTGGGCCTTTGTGTGTGCCCTTCTCTAACATGTAGCACTTTGAGACCTAACCCAACCTTCCAACTTCCATTCATCCTTGACGGCTTAGTCTAAAGTTTCTTCTTTAGGAGGTCTGCCCGGTGTCCAGCTCCCTCCTGTCCTTGCCTGATCCTGCAGCCTTCGTGGTTACACTTGGCTATTTCCCCTTCTGTGCACCTTCCTGACCTCAGAGTGAGCCCATGAGGCAGTTCACATGTGTTCATCACTGGATTCTTAGCAGCAGCCCAAGGTGGACATTCGAGTTCCTGTTACTCAATGACAGATGGAGACATTGTGTCAGTGCCTGGCACTATCAGGAGGCAGACCTGATCCTAAGGCCCTCAGTCAGGACTGCCTCACAGAAAGTTTGGCCTCAGCACAAACACCACAGTATTTTCTGTTGGGCTCTAATCTCTGTGACACAGTCTTTTTTCATAAATGCTTTGCTGTGTGACCGTGAGTAAGAGCCACATTCTCCATGATGGCCAACATGAAAGGATGTAGAATTACCTAAGAGGCAACAGTCTAGAGTCAGCATTTAAACCAAGACTTGTCTACATGCACACCTCAGGCAAGGTGGGTGAGAACAGCTCATATTCTGCTGGTACCTCACTGTCCTTGGTTTCTCCTGTGCGATTTCCTTCTCTATGCTGTGAATATCTTTGATTTTTGGACAACAGCCAGGCAGAATAGAGCTAGGCAGGAAACCCAAACAGATACAGGGAGGAAAAGGGTGGAGTCAGGGAGATGCCAGCAGCCTCCAGAAAAACAAGATGTGAGTTAATAAGCCACGAGCCTCATGGTAAGATATAGAATAATAGAAATGGATTAATTTCAGTTGTAAGAGATAGTTGATAGTAAGCTTGAGCTAACAGACCAAACAATTTGTAATTAACATTAAGCCTCAGAGTGGTTATTCAGGAACTGGTGCATGAGAGAGAAACCTCCAGTTAAGGGTTTCATTTCAAAATGATGCTGGCTGCAGCCCTTGGACTAGTGTGTGACGCAGCGACATTTCCAAGGCAAAGCTAATAACCCCTTTCAGGAGCTAATAACTGGGGAGGACTATAGGTCTTGGGGCTTGAATTTCTTTCCCCACTCACACGGGAGAAAGTGGTTAATCGAATCCACCCCCTGAACTTGGGTTCCTAGTGAGGCTGCTCCGTAAACCTCAGACAACCCATAGTTGCCTCTGTGTCCTCAACAAGAGTTGGTTCTGCTGCTGCCAGCTTCCCTGGATCACACTGGGAGGGAATATTCCAGGCCTGGCTTCCAGGACACATTTCCAGAGCATCCGCGAGTTTTCAGATCAGGCAAAAAAGAGCTTTGAAGAGCTGGGGCCCCTCTAGTTGTGGAACTGCTGCCCCTCCCCACATCGTCCTCACAGTCAAGAAGGAAATGGGGTGGGCCTCCAGGACCCCCAAAAATGGTCAGTGATACTCACTCAGAGACCATGAAATTGGGTGCTATGACAAGAGCATGGTCTTACCAAATCTCTGTTATGGTGGTGTTCTTCTGCAGAGCCTCAGCCAGCTGGGCTGTCCCCGTGGCTGTGATGTGATTTTGAATAAGCCTGAAAGAAGAGTACACCTGTGTCAACACAGAAGGCGGGGTCCAATCTGGATCTTATGAGGTCAGGGTTAGGAATGACAGGATCCCCATAAATTCTCATTGGACTAACAGGGCCTCAGACACACGAGAACAATGAACAGCACTGAAACTCTTTAGTGTTTGCGTTTTACACAGTGAGTATGATATATCTAGACTCATACATAGAGTAATTGTCACACAGATACCCGTGTGTGTGTGTGTGTGTGTGTGTGTGTGTGTGTGTGTGTGTGTCCTTCATTGCAGGGATCCCCAGCCCAAAAGGATTGGAGACCAGCATTTTGAATAAAAAGAGCATGCTGTCTGCCATCTCCTTCTAAATAGGCAAAGGCAGGGCAGAATTTAAGGTTTTTGGTATTTAAGTTCAGAACTTAAAGTAGCTACCAATTTGTCATCAACTCTTTGGGAACCCAAAGACTTGTAAGACAGTGCCAGGTTTTTCCCAGCTCCTACAGCAGTGGGCAGGGAAGGGGTTCTCTGCTGCTGTTACTCACGGTACCAGTGATGGGGCACTGATACACAGAGTTTCACAGAGGATGTGGGCTGCCGACAGACATGAGCCAAGTCAAGCAAAGCACATGCAAGGCTGGTGGGCAGGCACTGCCCGGAGCCCTGGCCTGCAGCCTAGAGCCCTGGCCTGCAGCCTAGAGCCTGGGCCTGAAGGCTGGAGCCCTGGTCTGCAGCCTGGAACCCTGGCCTGAAGGCTGGAGCCCTGGTCTGCAACCTAGAGCCCTGGCCTGAAGGCTGGACCTGGGTCTGTAGCAATGCTTTCACCCAACCAGAAAATACATTCAGAAAGAGGCAAGGATATGTATGGACTCTCTTCTTCACCAGGCTGTGGGAACATGAGGCTATTGCTAGCCCCAAGTCTTAGAAATTCTGGCTACTAATCCATGAAGGAGCCCCTCCAGGAAGACAAGGGCTCTGCTAGCAGGATGGATGAGGGCCTAGCGACAATAGGAGCTAGCCTCACCACAGAAAGATAGCACAGCAAGGTTGTCAGAGACTTCTCTCACTACCCTGCTGTTTGGCTGCAGAGCACAGGTGAGCATCCTGTGTCCCTCCCTATGTTTCACCTGTAAGATGGAATAACTTGGACAGGATTGCCCTGCATGCTTGGTGTGTGTCATTTCTGGAAAAGACTGAGCACAGTGACCAGAGGAGCAAAGCTCTCATCATTGTATCTTGAGATGCAGGATAAGCTCTAGGCCAGCCTGAGCTATGGAATAAGCATCTGTCCCAAACAAACAAACAAACAAACAAATAAAATAACAAAATATGTGACAAGGGAACAGGAAGAAGGAGCACACCTAGTGTACCAGAGGCAAGTGACAGAGCTGGACACATTTGGCTGCCATAACCCCACCTTCATTGAGAGCAGCATGGCTGTGCATCCCCTCTCTAAGCCTCCCGGGCTCTGCAACCTGGTGAGTCCAGCACCCGGAGATGGGAACAGGGAAAATCTGAAATTTAAAGAGAAAAGGAAGAAAGGAAAAAACCTGGCTTTTCCAAAAAAATTGACAAAGTGATTCTAAATTCAAATGTAAGGGACTCAGAATAGCTAAAAGTGTCTGGAGAAAGAACAAAACTGATTACAGAAGAAAAGTGCGGCCAGACATGGTGGTGCGTGCCTGTGACCTCAACACTAAGGAGGCTGACAGAAGAGGATCCTGAGTTTGAGACAAGGAGATTCTGATATAAGAACCAACGCATAGCATGGCAAGCTAGAATCTTTCTGGACGTGTAATCAGCTGTTGGACAAGCATGTGCTGACTGTCTGAGCTGCTCAGCTGATGCTCCCTCAGAATGGATGTCTACGTGGAAAGGATGAAAACAGACTTCTACCTTATACCATAGTCTAAAGTTAACTCAAAATGGGGTCTAGGGAGACGGCAGGTAAGGGGTTGATGCTCAAGTATGAGGACCCGCGTTTAGATCCCTGGCACTCATAAAAAGAGGATCTCTGGAGCTTGTGGGTCCTGGCATAGTGAAATCAGTGAGCACTAGGTTCAATGGAATGTTTTGTCTAAAAAATAAAATGAAGAAGAATCAAAAAAGACAATAATGGACTTTGACCTCTACACATACACACACACACACACACACACGCACACACACACACACACACACACAGACACACACCTCAATATGTCCACAACTGTTCACCTAATTTGGGAGAAAAAAAACTAAAGGGAATAAGAAAATCTTGTCTATAAATCTTTGTGACCTTGGGTTAGGCAATATTCCGTCAAGTAAAATTCCTCAAACATAAACAGCTACAGAAGAGGTGGACAAATTGGATTTTATCAAAACCAGAAATGGCTGTGCCTCCAAGATCACTATCAGGGCCTGAAAAATCCAGAGGAAGGAGACGATGCCTGCAAACCTATGTACAAAATGTCTAGCAAACAGACATTCTTACAGCTCAACAGTAAGTAGACAAATAACTGAGTTGTTAAATGAGCTAAGGGTGTGGAGATATTCATCAATGATAAGTGTCCAGGAAGAGAGATGTGTGAAAAGATGGTCAACATTGCTGGCTCATGAAGAAAATCAAAGCACAGTGTGCGTTCATACTCGCTATACGGCTGTACTCCAAGACAGGGACAACAGATCCTTGAAAGAACCCACTGATGCTGTCTTCTTAAATAGACACGGTGTCAAATTATCCTCTCAATATTTATGTTTATAACATAGAATAATGCTGCACTTGGCCTTGGTGAGAAACAATACTTTCGTGGCAGGTGACTCTTAGTGTAGAGTTTTATAACTGGTGGGTGTGCTCAGAACAAGTGACTGCTGAGAGCAGCGGGCTTAGGGAGCATTGTGGTCAGAGGGAGCGTGAGAGCTGGAAGGTGGAGAGGGAACTGTTTTCTGGATGTGACATGGCTGTCACACCCATGAACCCACAGAAGCCGTGACAGTCTGCACAAGATGGGGCCAGCAACATTCCATCATGGCTGGGAAAGGGGCTGATGAGACCTATTCCTCCCACAGAAGCTATGGGCAAGAGAACAGGGAGTCATATTCTTAGTGATGCAGTCAGTAGTGCCCAGCTCTAGTAAGTAACCCTCCACTCATGCTCTTGCAACCATAATTAAACACAGAGGGACACACAGACACAGACACACTCCTGTGCACACACGCATACAACACGAAAGTAGGAAGACTGAGGAAGAAGAGATTCTCTGGGAAGGAAAAGGAACGAGAGAGGATAATTGGCACTTTGCTCAAAGAACATCTTATATAGATATGAAATTAAAAATAAATCACATTGAAAAAAGAAAGCAAACAAATCAACAAATGATCCACTGGGGGGAGGGAGAGAGAAGCAACTTTTGGTGGGAATGGGGAGAAAGTGGTCTTCACAGTGCTGGCTTCCACTTTGGAAAGCTCAGGAAGCTAAACACACTTGCTCCCTACACTATCGGCAAGTCGGTGCTCACGTATGTACAGAAGCAATATGAAAATGCGCCCTTGCAAAAACATGTGTGTGAACGCTCAGAGAAGCACTAGTCAGAATAGTTAGGAAGAAGGAATGGTCCAATATCTATCAGCTGGTGATGAGCAAATGCATCGCCATCCCCTCACGCCTGCCGTGCACGGGCTAACCTTGGGAGCTGTGCTAATGAGCACAGATGAAAGGTCAGGCTGAATGGCTCCATTTCTATGAAATGCCCACAACTGAGACAAAAGTCAGAAATCTGTCACCAGGGCACAGAGGTGGCAGAACAGGGCTTAGGGAGGACAGCAAACACAGTCTGGACCTACACAGTCACGGCAGTACAGCTTTGTGATACAAGGAACCTCTAAACTTTCTGTTTTGGCTCTTTTGAGACAGGTTCTTTCTCTGTGTAGCTCTGGCTGTCCTGAAACTCACTCTGTAGATCAGGCTGGACTGGAACTCACAGAGATCCACCTGCCTCTGCCCCTCCCAAGTGCTAGAATTAAAGTCATGCAGCAACACCACCCAGGAGAAAAATAACAACGAAAGAAAACAAAACAAGAACCGTCTATGGAGGGTGGGATGCTGTGGTTGTAGATTCCATCACAAAGACTGTGCACGGAAGCAGAGTCCAGGCCCCAGCCCCATGAGTTACCATAAGTGCTTCAGTGTCTGGTTGACTTTCAGCATCTCAGCGAAGCATTCTGCTGCCTCATCGTTAAGTTCATTTTTGGTCAGCCTAAAAGAGAGGAAATGTTGAGTCAGGAGTGCGGATGGACAGATGTTTTTATGAGCTCACAGAGGCCATTCAGGGCCTCCCCGCAAGACCTGCATCACATGCTGAGGGCCAGGCTCCCAGTCTACACTGAAATCCTGCATCACGGCAGGCAGGTAAACTCATATAAGGGCACTAGCTTCCAGTCAATCCTTCCCTGAGCTGTTCCCTGCCCACCTTCCTGCAGTGTGGCTCCTCACCAAGACAGAGACCTTGGATTTTATGGAAGCGAAGGACCCACATTACAAGGAGCCAGTGTCTGCCGGTCGGCCTCCAGGTCAGCGTCCAGCCCCTACACCTCTGATTGCCACTGGCAGCCCACAGCCCAGGTCACCATGGAGACCTGGAAAAACCCTGCATGGTGAACCATTCTCAGCTGTTCTCTGAAGCTACTGTGAAGGACAAGGACCCTGTGACAAACTCGGGAAGCCTCTGCACCTGGCAGCTCCCAGATGTCAGCAGCAGAGGACCTTCCTGTTCTGATGGGTGAAAGAAGAAGACAGCAGTATGGCGCTGTTTAAAAGATCATTCTTTGGTCACATCTACCCCAAACTTAAATATAATTCATTTGATAAAAGTCATCAGATAGAAATTCACCCTGATGTTGCAAGATGTTCATTGAAGCTTAAAAAAAAAAGTGGCATCTGTAATCCCAACTTCTCAGAGGCAGAGACAGGAGGATTGTGAGTTTGTGGCCAGCCTGGGTAACTTAATAAGGCTCTATTTTGAAATTTAAAAAAAATTCAAAGGCTGTGAATATAGCACAGTGTCAGAGCTCTTGGCCAACCTGCCCAAAGCCCTGAACTTGAACCTCAGTGCTGCAAAGAAAAAAGAAGTGTAACAAAGGTTTAGGCCTTGCAACACACACTGGGGTATTGTGCTCATGATGCAAAATATAGACTATTCTAGGTACCTGCCAACAGAAGAAACTGATGAAATAGTAAGCATCCATTCAAAGGTGCATTGTGCCTTAGAGACAATAAGAATAAAATAAGGAGGCAGTGCTAGGGTGCCCAGGAGACCAACTTGCTGTGGGGTGAACCCACACGCATAAAAGGGGCAGAAGGACCCATGGCTTGCACTAAAAAAATTTTGCATTTTTGTCCATGCAGAGCAGTGGCTCTTAACCAGGGTGGTTTTGCTATCCATGGACACTTAACAGTGCCTGCAGGGAGACCTTCTGGCCTTCACAATTTGAGGTGCTCCTGGCATCTAACAGGTAGAGGCCAGGGATGCTTCAGTACACCATCCAATGCGCTGGGCAGCCCCAGAAATGGCCAAAACATCAGCAGCGCGGCAGCAAGACAACATGTCCAGTATGCAATGCACAGTGCAGAACTGGAAGGGACCAATATTACTCTATCTATACACATTTGAACATATGAACATCTGGAGGAGAACGGTAGTATTTGAAAACCAGAAGTATTTTCTTCTACTTTTCAGATTTTCATCTGCACATTTTTTTTCTAAAAAGTATATGTTGTTGAAAAGTATTAACATTTTGGAAGGGGAATAATTAAAAATGAGTTCATGGAAACAGATTTAGTGTCAGGGCTCTCAAAAAGATGATTTGCGTTACTGTTTGAATTAGACTCTCACGACAAAGGACAGGCTGGTGTTAAACTTGCAATCCTCCAGCTTCACCCTTTTGCATGCTGGCGCTACAAGTGTTCTCCACTACACTGGGCATAAGATGGGATTTTCAATAACTGTGTGTAATGGTATATACTGATGGCAACTTGCCAGGATCTTAGAATCACTGAGGAGACAAACTTCTGCATGTTGTGGGTGGAGTTTCCAGCTCGGGTTAATGTGGTAGGTTAATGTAGGTAGATGTGAATGGCATCATCTCATGGGCACAAGCATCACAGCCAATTGAAAGAAAGCAAACTGAGTATCAGTATTCATCCCTCCGAGTCCCGACAGCATCAACAGCTGCTTCGTGTTTCCACTGCCCTGCCTTCCCCATCGGTAGTCTCAAACTATGAGCCAGAGTAAATTCCTTCTCTCCTTGAGTGACTTTTATCAGGCATGTTGTCATAGCAACAAGATAAGTAACTAATACTAGGTTAGCAAGATCTAATGAGCACCAGGAGGCAAGAGGATGACACACAGGGTATTACAAGTTGCTCACAAATAAAGCTAAGGCAAAACAAAGGATTAAATGACCTACCAGAAAGGTAGGAGTGACCAAGCATAAGAATCCTAGGTTTCTAGTGACAGGCCATCTGGGCACAGGAGCCAAATCGTAATGTGTGCACATGGTAAGAGGCAGCTGCATGGGTGAATGGCCATGCAAGAGGGAGACGTGGGTATTTTGAACAAGGTCCATGAAAGTCAGGCCTGGGAGACAGCATTTTGAGGGGATTGCTGGCACCTTCACAGAAGCTGTGGATGACAAAGTCCGCTTTGCCCATATGTTAGTCCTGGGTTTGGGGAAATGGCTGGGGAAAATTTAATTCTCCTTTATAATGAAGACACACTTTTCTGTTTAGGTTCCATAACTTTGGGAATCACAACCCAACCCAACCCTTGGAAATGACTCAAGATGCTACCAGAATATTGTCAGAGTGGTGTTGTGCTTCAGGGCCTGCGCAAGGCTCTTCCCTCCCTCAGGGGAGATGTCATTGGATGCAAGACTAGAAAGAAAAACACAGGGATTGGGTTACTACAGACACATCCACAGGAGGCCTTGCCTGCAACATTAAGGCATCTGGGAAGTTCCTGTTTTGACACAAACCCAGCAGGAAGCAGAGTGTTTGGCCCATAGTAGCCTGGGCTTTGCAGCCTGAGAGTGTGAGGGTAGGCTTAAGGCTGTTTCTGAAAAGACCAGGTGGAAAACAAAGGCAGAACTCGGGGGTTCGCATATGAGCTGAAGTCCAAGGAATCCTGGTGCTCCCAAAGTGGACTGTGTCAGCCTCATACGTAGGTCATTCATCGGGAAACTCAGATCACCTGTGAGTTTCAGAAGCCCATGAAAAGACCTTGGAAAGTCCTGAACCCCCTTTCCATGGTAGAGCCTACAACATTCCAAGATTCCAAGGTGCTGGAATCAAGCCAGGGTGAGCTAAGCACCTCCCTGCATGCCTCACACTCACCAGGAAAAACTTGAGCAAGAGAAGTCATGTGCCAATTAAACTTGCCCCAGTCGGAAAGCCAGCCGCCCCCTCCCAGCAGCCCCTCCCTGGGCCCCGGGAACCCACCTCTCAGAAGGCATGTTACCTGAGGTTGGTCAGGCTTGGGTGGTCCCTCAATGCCTCTGCGAAGGCCTTTGCCCCTTCATCCCCAATCTGATTGCCCCACATCCTGAAAGCAGAGCCAAGCAATGGACTGTTACACAGCCACATCTCCATCTGACGTCAGCTACCCCTCTTGGCCCCAGCCTGCAGCTGCACAAGCAGCCTGCCCTGGGCTCCCAGTTACAGCTACAGCAGCAACCTCCAGCACAGACAGGCAGATCAGCAGGTTGTGCGGTTTGAGACCAGCCTTTCTGAACTTTGCAAAGGCTCTACGCTGAGACCCTCAGCCCACAACTGCCCTAGAAAGTAACTCCTAGGCTACCCTGGCTTGAAAGGAGGGCTAGTCTCCCACCCTGGGTCAACAGAGGGCAAGCAAAGGGGCCACCGCCTACCAGGAAGCCAAGGCCTGGAACTGTGGCTAAAATCATCTAGCAACCTTCCTTGTATGTGGTAAGAATGCTGCCAGCCAGGCCCCGCGTGACACTTGAGTGTCAGTGGCAAGTTAGAACAATGAAGCTGACTTCCCTCTCCAGGCAGACCTCTCAGAGGATCAACTAACACTTTCTGCATGTTGAGAGTCTCACCTCAGGCTCTGCCACTGGGAGGAGGAACCTCAATGGAGAAAATGCCCCCATCAGATGGACCTATAGGAAACTCTGTAGGGCTCTTCCTTGATTGATGTGGGAGGGCCCAACCCATTGTGGGCGGTGCCACCCTTGAGCAGGTTGGGGGTGTGTGTGTCTAAGAAGGCAGGCTGAGTGAGCCTGGAGAGCAAGCCAGTAAGCTGCATTCCCCTGTGGTTCCTGCTTGAGTTCCTGCCTCCAGGTTCCTGCTTGAGTGCCTGCCTCCAGGTTCCTGCTTGAGTGCCTGCCCTGACTTCGCTCAGTGATAGACTGCAATGGGAAAACATAAGCCAAACAAATCCTTCCCACTGATTTGGGCCCATAGTCTTTATCACAGCCAACTAAGACAGCTGTGCAACCCTACATAAACATCAAAATGTCTTAGGCCTCAGTTTCCCTCTCTGTCAAATGAAATAACAAGGACATTCTTTTCAGAGCAGTGAGGAAGATTCTGTGTTTTCATAGACATGAGCACTGGCATCTGTCTCCAGGGAGCAGAACAAAGTGCCCAACCCACGCACAACAGGATCTGACCTCTGCAGTAAGACCCAGCAGGCTGTTTTCAGGTGTGGCCTATGAGACCCCAGTTTCCAGTACTTTGCTGAGAAAATACATGCACAATACAATTGAGTAGCATCAGTTTTGTAAGAAAGTGTCAGACTGTGACATGAGACTGTGAGAATTTGGTCCACGTGGGTTGGTTTCTGTTCTGTAAAAGGAGTAATGGGGGAGAGAGAGAACTGAAAAGAGTTCACATGCTCTCAAATATCAGTGGTGATTATTTTATTTTAAATAGCCCAGGCTGGCCTTGAACTTGATATACAGCTGAGACTGGTCTTGAACTTCTGATCCTCTTGCCTTTACCCTCCAAATTCTGAGATTACAAGCATGTACTCTTATATCCAGCTTAAAAGCAATTCTGGGAAGACAATTTTTGTTATTGTTTATATTCCCCATAGTTTTAAAAGAAAACCACCAATGTTCTTTTTTTTATAATCCAGGAAAAATGACAATGCCACAAGGAGTTTTTTAACCACCATGAGATACCCCTCCTACCATTAGGATGGCTGCTGTTAATAAAACAGAAAAAAAAAAAGTGCTGGCAAAGAGGTGGAGCAAATGGAACCCACGTGCACTGCTGGCGGGAGTGTAAAATGACACACTCCTCTGAGGAACACTACATGCAGCCTCCAAAAACTCAGACAGAAGGAATAGATAGCTGGTTCTGAGAATAAGAGGACCTGGGTTTGATTCCCAGCACCCATATGGCAGCTCACAATTATCTATAAAATTAATTCCTGGGAATCAGATGCCCTCTTTGTCCTCAGTGACACTAGGCACATATGTGGTGCACAAACATACATACAGGCAAAAGTCCAATATCCATAAAAGTTTAGATTACAAACATAATGAACCAAGAAATCAGAAATTGAGTCAACATTCTACTGCAGCCCAGTAGGGTATTTAACCACAGAAAGTACGAGCAGGATCTAGCAGGGATGCATCAACGGTGTCCACAACCCAGGTGTCCAGTGACAGAGAAACCAATGAGCAAAATGAAATGCAGATATCCTGAGGACGGTCAGCCTGAAAGGAAGGGAACTCTCATGTGTGACAACAGGAATGACTTTGGGGGTGTCATGTAAGAATAAGCCATCACCAAAAAAAAAAAAAAAAAAAACCTCTGTGATGTACTCAACTTTGGATTTGGATGCCTAGGAATGGACAGCCAGAGCCAAGAAGCACCTTGAAGAAAGATGGTGTTATGGCTGCCTTACATGAATGCACTTAACACCACTGAAGTACATAATTAAACATGGGAAAGGTGGTTGAGTTTATATCATGTGAATTTTACCACAATTTTTAATATTAAAAAACCAAATTACCCAGAGAATAGTAAATTCTTATAAACAAGACCAACGTCTGGCAGCAGTGAACACAGAGAGCTAGGCTCCTGTGTCCCAGTCACAATGACACTGATTTATAATAAGTAATTAAAAGTTTGTGCAGTCCCTGTTGTCACACTTCCCACCCATTTTTCATGCAGAAGCCATCAGGGTGTCTGTGCTGCCAGCCCCAGGGTCCTTGTGGCACACTAATGTCCAGAAGAGCAGCTAGTGCCTGCACAGACAGCAGGCTGTATACACTGCACGCGTGCGCGCGTGTGTGTGTGTGTACACATGCATGCGTGTATGTGTGCGCACTTAGCGTTTCCCTTCTACTTACCCAACATCAACGATAGAGGTGCTGTTCTTCACAGCCAGAGCCACACACTTCCCACCCTCACTTGTTATTCTGTTTTTTCCCAGTCTGCAGGGGGAGACATGCATGGTTAGCATAGCATGTATAGGGACTCGGCCATCCTTCTTCCGGACACTGAGCCCACCTAGGCTTTTTTTTTTTTTTTGCCAGTGTGATCTTGTTCCTGGCACACATATATCCATGCCTGGGGCCTCCTCTCGGGGAGGGACCCACAGCCTGGGACCAGCTATCAGTGTGCACCCTATGAGGTATCCCATGATCTCTGCTGGTAGTCAGTCATTGGAGCCTCTCCTGAGTGACCCCAGGACTACCACTCTCTTTAGCAGGCTTGAGAATGCCCACATTTATTGACAATGGTCAAGGTGAGTGTTTCCATTACGAAGAGGGCTGGATGATCGTCAGCCTGAAGGGGCACATCTACGACAATGCCAAGGATCAAGCTCCCTGGGAGAAGAGGATCTTTGTTTGGTATCCCCAGAAGGGCAATAGATACAACCCTTCCTTCCAGCCAGTAGCTAGGGAGATTAAAGAGCTAACTCTCCACTGCCACCAACAGCCAAACCCCACACTGGGTCATGTTTCCTCCACAAGATAAGCACATCTGGCCAGATAGACTAGTATGGCCATGGGGCTGGCAGAGGCTTTAGGGTGAGACCTCTTTATGATGACACTGGTTCTTCTAGTAATGGAAAAGGGATCCAAGTATTGGGAAAAAAAAAACAAAAACAAAACCAAACCTCTAAGGAGTACCCAGCCCTTCCCCACTTACTTACTTAAGGTGCGTGAGGCCTCTGCATTCATCCAGGATTTGGGCCACATACCTGGCTCCGATATCAGTGATCTGGTTGTTGTATAAACTTGGAAAGAAAGCACAGCCAAGGGCCTTTGTAAGTCACAGAACACCTCCTCCTATAGCGAGTACACGCCGCCTACTGATTTCCACTGTCTAAGTTGAAAGGGGGAACTCACAGAGACCAGAGTTTGGGCTCTGCATCAGCCTGGCTCCAAAGCCAGCTCCCTTATTTCCCTTCTATGCTGAATCTATACACCCTCCACCCCATGGTCACAGGGAGCATATGCTGTCATGCACAGCCCGGCACACAATGCTTAGTAAATGCAGCTGGTGGTGATTTAGGTTTTCTGAAGACTAAAGTCCTATAAGTCCTATGTCCTTTTTTTTTTTTTCAATCAGAATGATTGAAAAATAAGACCAGAAAAGCAGTAGGTCTTCTCTCCACTATCACTCGTCATGCATAACAGAGGGGAGCATGGGACCTTCTGCTTATGAGTCCTCATGCTCCAGTGGTCCAGGAATATTCAGCAACTGCTCCAGGGACAAGAGCAGCAGCAGCCAGGGGGCCATGTGCCCTCATCTCAAACTCCCAAACTCAAAACTTCATGTAACTGATTTAGCAACTGACTTGGGTCTATGAGTGGCCTTTCTTTAGCACTACCTGCTTCGAGTATTCATTTATTTTTCTTCGGCACTATTGAAGTATTCGAGGAGGGTACTACCTAGGATCCCTTTGGCTGTGCCACTACTATTCAATATATATGCTCCTGCCCTGGACCTAGGAGTATATCCAAAGTAGTCAAGTCTAATGTAAAGACAGTTATTTTAACATCTACAAAACCTATCCCCACATACTTCCTCTTCGTAGCCTCCAAAATAGCTCGCCTGGATTGGGTCCCAATTTTACAAGTCAGGAAGCTGGGGCTCCACAAGCATTTGTGATTAGCTCCAATTCTACCTAGAACTGAGCCCAGAACAGAACCCAGAGTCACGTGCGGTGGTGCATGCCTGTAACCCCAGCACGTGGGAGGCTGAGGCCATACGATGCCAGCACTGGCCATGTTTCTGTCACCAGTGGACCACATGGCTGCCAATTTTCTGCTGCTTAGAACTGTGACAAGGTAGGAGGCCCAATATCCTCCAGCAAGACTTACCCCAGGAATGTCACGATCTTGTACTTGGTCAGTTCCTCACACAACACCTTCACGCCTGTGTCAGTGATCTGGTTGACGCTGAGTCTAAAACACACCAGTAAAGACATCAGTCAGAGCAGAGGAACTTCCGAGGAAGTACTCAGCTTAAGAATCCAGTTGCCTAGGGACCACAGCCAGCAACAAGGCTGCAGCTCAGCCCTGAAGCCAAAGAGTCACAGAGGCTAATAAGGGTATCCGCAGCCAGCTACTTCCAGCTATCTCCAACATCCGGCTTTGGGTGTGACTTCTCCATCCTCTGAGAACAGTGGGGGCAAGTCATGGGGTCTGAAACGTGAGGGCCCACCTTTAGGGATCACTGCCACTGGGGGTACCATTCCATTTTAGGAGTGGAGTAAGGACATGGGGTAACTTACAAAATACAGGGCAGGATAGTCCCCACTAGAACTGACACACCTCAGATGCAGGAGGAGGCCTTGCATCCTGCTGCCCAGGGAAACTGCACTTTTAAAGCAGCCCTGGGTTGGAAGTCTCAGGAGGAACCCGTTGCTTTCTGGGAAAGGGCAGGTCTTGGCAGCAACCCTCTCCAGCTCCTCCCAGTGCAAATGCTGCCTGTGCAGGCCAGGCTGGGAGCAGGCATATAGAAGAACAGGAAAATGGGGCCTCTGGAACTGCTTCCCTGTAGGTCAAGGACCAGTCACAGACTGCAAATTCTCTAGAAAATTTTCTAAACCAGCAGAATAGCTTCTCGTGAGCAAAATGTGCATTTGTATGTATTTATTAAGTAAATAATACATACAAAGTTCCAGGGACAGAACCCAGGACTTGCAGCATGCTAGGCAAGGGTACCACTGAGCTCCCAAGAGCCTTTTCTCCCACTTCTCGCTTTTCCCCTTTTCTTTCTCTTCCCACCCCTACCCATCCAAGCAATCTCTGTAATAAGCTACCCTGACCTTCAAGAAAGAAAGTAATCGAGAAGCAAGGTGAGAGCAGGAACCCATGAGGCGACTGGATTGAAGCAGGGCAGCAGACTTTCTACACCAAGACTAGCTGGAAAATGCTGAAGGCTGTGCTGCTGGGCCAGACATAACTGTCCAACCCTCCAGGGTGAAACAAACCAGAAGTAAATGACAGGTGTGGCTGTGCTTCAATAAAACTTTATTTAAAAGCACAAGCCACGGGCTAAGTTTGACCCCAAAGCTGACATCCATGACAATTAAAAAGAGAACAGAAAAGGCTTCATTATTAAGCCACATCAAAAAGATAAGGGCAGCCTCTCTGGACCTGTCCCCTATAGTATCAGACTGGATGCAAGCACAAGGTACACACTGCAGAGCCATCCCTGTTAGGTCTCAAACCCAGGACAAATGGCTGAGATGTCCTATTAACATATCAAAGTGGACCCTGGATGCCAGGTTCTCCCAGCATCCTTCAGTCTCTACCTGTTATAGGATCCTCCAGGTTGACATACCCTCCCCATCCCCTAAATTCTCTAGTGCAGGGGGCTAGGCTACACCCCCCCCAGCCGTTCTTCCCTATATAATTTGGCCATTTTGGCTATGCTGGTCCCTTTTTTTTTTTTTTTTTTAAATATTTTGGCCTTTTAGTTTCCTGGTCTCCTGGCTTTCCCCACCCTGCTTCTCACAAGGCCTGGCTTGATCTGCTGGTCATGTCCACTCTGGACTCTCCCAGATGTCTCCGCCTCAGTCTATGCTTTCCCTCATATCTACAATAAACCCGCTTCTCTACCATACCTGGGAGCAGTCATATCTTCCCTTTTAATTCATTCTTTCATTCAATTCCGACATGGCAGGTCCTTCCAGTATCTGTGTGTTCTTAGCAATACAATCCCTTGTGCTCCCCTCCTCTTTTCCAGCTTGGCACATACAATTAAGTCCCGCCTAAAGAAATCTAAGAAGTTCTATCACTGGCAATGGCTTTTTAAGACTGTTGGCGTGTTCTTGTGTGGCATGTGTGATGCCTCCAGTTCAAACCCAATACTAAAGGAAAAAAAAAATTAAAAATGGGACCTGTCCTTCTCGGGATTCCTTCTGGTTACCATACTAAGTAGTTGGCTGGCGCTACCTTGGGCAGCCATATTGGGTCGGAATGTAGCCGCCAGGTAAAACAAAAGAGAGCCTCTCTGTTCTCCTCACCCATCTCAGCTGGCAGCCTCACCTGATCACTGTAAGGCGGCTGAAGCAAGGCTGCAGCTCCTGCACGCCATAGTCATTGAGGTTGTTGTTGTCCAGATCGAGGGCCAGCTGCCTGTGGAAGTGATGCAGGACGAAGGACAGGGCGCTGCAGTCAGCAGAGCAAGCATTGCAGAAGGCCAACCTGAGGTAGTCGGCACTGATGCCCCTGGCGGCTAGGCGCCCCACCTTCTGGCTCTGTGTCTCGTAGATGCAGCGCAGCATCCACAGGAATGTAGGCATGGCGTGCACCTGATTAAAGCCTCCACTCTGGACCCGAGGCAGACTCTTCAGGTAGGAGCGCAGACTGGCAAACAGGTGAGCCCACAGGACTTTGCGCTTCCTCCTCAGGATAGCCTTGGGCACCAGCTGCCGAAGGAGTTTCTGTCTGGCCTTGGCCAGCAGCCCGCACAGAAAGAGGTTGGTGAACTGGAAGTGGTCTTTGTTTCTGAAAGGATCAGGGCCCAACCGGCTGCCGCCACCCAGGCACCTGAAGGAGAAGAAAGAAGGATAGCAGGATGTGCTTGCTGTCTCCCCGGGAGACGTCCACTCTCGAAAGAACCTCAACAACTCCCGGGTGCCCACTTTGTCATCTGCCACCAGGAAGAAGGCAGTGAAGAAGGCCTGGAGCGTGAGATGGAAAAACTCATAAGACTGGCCCTGCTCAGGGCCCACGTCTGGTAGAGCCCGCAGGAAACCCAGCTGCAGATCTCCCTCCTGCAGCTTTGATGCCTGCACTTCCTCCTGACCGAACACAAACAGGCTTCTGTCGGTGCCTCGGTGCGCCACCTGGCCCAGCGCGTGCAGCGTGCGCCAGCCTGCACGCAGGGTCTCTGCCGGGCTCCGCGTGTTGCGCTGCACCAGGCTGCTGGGCTGTGTCCTGTTCAGATGCACCTCAGTGACCAGCAGGAAGACATCGGTCAGGGTCACGGCGCAGTCCGGCAGCTGCGAGGAACCCTCAAAGGCCGTATGGAAATGCTGGAAGCAGCGGAAGATGATCCAGCAGAAGAGCGGCACAGCGCACAGACTACAGAGGTTGGGGTTGGCATCCAGTTGCTGCAACAGATGCTCATGAGCTGTGCGTTCGGGGAACATCCTGCGGGCGTAGGCGCGCAGGTGGCCGGGGGAGAAACCCCTGAGCAGCACCTTTTTGCGCAGGAGCTGGCGGGGGACCTCGACGCCTGTGCGGGCAGTGAGCAGCTTGCCAGCACCCTTGAGCAGCCTCCCGCTTAGGAGATTGGCCAGTAGGACCAGTGGATGCGCCGGCTCCCAGGGGCAGCAGCTGTCCGGCACGCGGCTCAGGTCGAAGTCCGAATGCAGCTCATCCAGGCCATCAAAAGTAAAGAGCGCCGTGTGGGGAAAGCGCAGCAGGAAGGAGAACACTTCCTCCGGATCCTGCTCTGGGTAGCAGAAGTGCTTGAAGAGCAGGTCCTGCAGACACAATGTGTCGCTCTCCTTGAAGCAGCTGAACATGCGGCAGCGGAAATGGAAGAAGAACTTGGCTGCTGAGGTCAGCCTGCCAGACGCCCAGAGGCTCTGCAGCCGCTGCAGCAGCATGGACTTGCCCACTCCCGCGTCCCCAAACACAAAGACAGTCTCGCCATGCTCGTTGAGGATACCCGTGCTGTGATCCAGCAGGCAGTCCAGGCCTCCCAGGCTGCCTAGGTTTTGGTTGTTGAAGTCTACTAGCTCCATGAGTGTGTCCATGTAAGTCTCCTCAAGCAGCAGGTCCTCCTTTTGGGCGTAGCACATCATGAACTTGGAGTCGCGGCCCAGTTGGTGTCGCAGCTGCTGGGTGTATCTGCTCACTGGAGCGCGGAAGAGTGTTTCCCGGCAACCAGGTGAGGGGACAAGGAGTAGATGCATTAAACAAGGCGGCTAGGGACAGAGAGGCAAGCACACAAGCAAACAAACTCACAGCCCAGATCCTGAGCCAAGTCGTTTACTCCTTTAATAGGAGCCCCCAGGGCCTCAAAGAGTTAGTGTCTCGGCATTTAAGGGTCGGCCTTCCTGTCTGTATGGCTTCAGGTTTAGCCAGCTGGAGGGTTGCAGGCCCCTCCAGGTCAAGTGTCTGAGACAGGCTTCCCTTGTTCCTATGCACAATGTTGTCATTGAACTCTAAAGACAGAAGCCACTCACACTCGAGGGCCAGGCCAGCCAGCCCTGCTGCTCCACCGCAGTCCACAGTCCTGTCTGAATGGCAGAGTCAGTCTCCACCAAAAGCCTTGTATAGGGGGAAATTACCCAGCCTTTCTTTGGTTCTTGAAGTGAGGTCTGACAAAACTGTAGGCCAAAACTTTTGGTTATAAAATACAAGGCTGGACATTAATCTGATTTACAGAGGCTCCGTGGCCTAAAACATCCCCACTAAATATGCTGAGCTATAACAGGCTCAACCCGACCCCCAGGGTGAGCACCTTGAGTCATAGATGCTAACCCCAAGGGAGCCCCAAGCTGCCACAAGGGGCAGAGATATCATAACCTGTTCCTGTTATCTCCGTGCTCCCTGAACGACAAAAATGGGACTTAACGGCAAATAAACATGCTACATGCTCCTTTAAAATAGTTTTTGAATTTAAATTATCCAATTTGCAAAAGTCAGATACCCATATGTATGCTTCTAGATTCCTTTATAGCTTTTCCCATGAACTTAGTCCGATTGATTGTTCGACATTTGCAAAGAGGGATGGGTGTGGTGTCACACCCTTGTAGTCTCTGTGTTTAGGGGACTGAGGAAGGAGCATCAAGAGGACAAGGCCACAGGGCAGTGGTGCTGCAGGCCTTTAATCCCAGCACTCGATGGCAGATGGATCTCTGTGAGTTTGAGGCCAGCCTGGTCTACAGAGTGAGACCCAGGACAGCCAGGCTTACACAGAGAAACCCTATCTTGGGGAAGAAAAAAAGTTCAAGGCCAAACCTGCCCAGAACATAATCCCCACTAAAAAAGTTTACTGCTAATTGTACTTTATAGCTTTTTGGTTATAACTCATAATAATTTATATTACAAAACATTTTATAAATTGCATTACATCCTAATCAATTAATTTTTAGTAAATTAATAAAATTCAGTAAATACTACTATATTTCTAAAATGAAATATCCATCACCCTTCCAAAGTATCTGAGCTGATCTGCAGCCAGCCTCTCTGTCCCAACTCCAGACACTGACAACTGCTGGAGGACTTCTTTTCTTTATAAACGTGTATTTTCTGGACATTTCAGACATATGGAAACCTATGATATCAATCTGTCATGTATGTTGGTGTCCTGTAGAGTGAACTACTCTCTAAAGTCGGTCATGGCTGAAGGAACCAACTGAGAAGTCCTTTGAAAGAACCACTCACCCTGGGACTAAATACCTTACCACAGACAGACAGACAGACACACACACACACACACACACAGGGGCAGGGGATGAAAACAGGCAGGAAAGAGGGAGCAGTGTCACCGAGAGGCTGGCTAAGGACAGCTGTCACCTCTGGGGCAACAGGAGCAAGCTCAGCCTTGGCACTGCTGGTTGGCCTTTTTCTCCCTAAACACTCACTCTCTGGGAAGGCCCTTTCTGTTTTTAAACTGTAATGTCTTAAATCTGGTATGACCCTGAAGACCAATGGCAGGGCCAGTCAGTGAGCTTTGGGGAAGTGATGGGATCTTGAAGGCTCTGACCTCCCTAAGATTAATCCCCTGATCGCTTCATTATCTAATGGAATTGTTGGGAAGCAGCAGAAACTAGGAGGTGGTGTCTAGTTGGAAGAGTCAGGTCACAATGGCATGCCTTTGACACTGTATCTTGTCCCCAGCTCCCTTGCTGTCTCTCACTGTTGCTGGGAGTAGCTGTTCTCCGCCAGGCATTTCCACCATAGTGTTCCTAGCCCCACTCAGGCACATAGCAAAGGAGCCACCAACAATGCACTGAGACACTAAAGCAAAGCTTGGCTTTTTTTTAAGTTGCTTTCTGAGACATTTTGTCACAGAGATGTAAAGTGACTAAAACACCAGGTCAAAGTGGGAGTCTAAAAATTGGAGTGTGGGGTGTTTGTTGCTGGTGTGCTCCCGGTGCTGTCGCAAAGCTGAGAGAGTAAGGACAGGTGGCCTCCTCCCAGAGCAGACTCTGCCCTCACCACTTGCACCTTCCGCTGCTGCCGTCCTGGTCGCCTTGCCATAGACTCTGAAGTCCTGGAAGACAGTTGGGTTCTGTCCCTGCTTAGCGCTGCATCCTCAGTAGCCAGCACAGTGCCTCAACGGGTGTAGGTTGTGCACAAAAATTATTGAGCTAACCTGTCAACTCACGAGGTCCACAGTACTTTGAAAATATGGGCTAGATCCTGAGTAACCAAAGAACTTTGCCTAGAATCTTGTTTTCGGAAAAGGTATTTTTCTTTATTATTATTTGTATATTGGAGGTTGAGCTCAGAGCCTATATGCGCTAGGTAAATACATCACCACTGAGTGACATCTTAGCCCACCTAGAATAAACTTTAAAAAGAAAAAAATAGTGTCAAAACTGTGCTAGTGCCATGTCTGAGTGCAAACACTCAGAGCTAAGGCCTTCCACAATTCCTGGGGCTCCTAAATAAACCAGATGAGAGGGGATGTGGTGTATAACCATGGTAAGGCCCCGAGTTCCATCCCCAGAACCAAAGCAAGCAAAAGGAAGCAGACAAGCTCCCTGTGCTTGGTTCAGTTACAATGACCTAGGCTGCACTCTGGCACCAGAGACCATCTCTTCTTTCCAAGATGGAAGGAGCAATGGGGCTTGCTCTGTGAGACAGAGCCCAGGCAGCCAGGTTGGCCTTGCTGGTTACATTTTTATGCCCACCTGGGCCACAGTATGATAGTGCTTCTGGACCCCAGTGCCTTCCTTCATATTCATGCCTATAGTCCTGCTGGGGCTGACTCCTACCTGGGTCAGTATTGATGATGATTTTGCTCCCAATGAGCTGGGAAGGGGAGAAGCCGATCTCTGATAGCCACAGTCTGAGATCCACATAAGCATCCTCGAGTTGCTGTAGCACGTAGAGGAAGAACTCACACACCTCCTCACCTTTGCTCTGCACCAGGTCAAGAATTTTTCGGACCTATGGATGGCACAAACATTAAGAGCGTGAGCTGGTGTGAGGGGCATCTCCCTGCCAAAAGGATCCCAAGGGGTGTTCAGCTCAGGGCTCCAGGCGCTAGTACTGTAGCAATGGTCTGACCACCTGCACAAGCCAATGTAAGAGTCAGCACAGAATCTGCAAAGTGGTCCTCATTAGCAAGAATTCATCCCCGTGGCAATAAGAAGCCAGGAAGCATCTGTGAGCCTAAAAACAGAAGAGACATGGGAAAAGCCCTCCAGCTGTGGACTTTCCCTCCTAACCTCATGTCACTGTCATCTAGGGACAAGTGTGCTAGGAGGTAGTCTCCCTAGAGACAAGAGGAAGGAGCATATCTGGGCTACCCTGCAGGAGGGTAGCAGACTCCCATCAAACCTCATGTTCAAACTGGCCTTTGTATTAAAAACACACGCGAAGCAACGGGGAGCTGTATATAGTGGCAAACACCTAAGTCCTCAGAGGACTGAGGCAGGGGGATTAGAGTTTCAACTCAACCTAGACTACAGAGGGGCATTCTGTCTCGAAAAGCCAAGAAAGGGGGGTGTTAAGAGAGGAAACCAAAGCATACCAGTGTGCTGTGGGCCCCCCTAGAAGTTCTTTGAGTGTCTCTAGCCCCTTCCTGCCTCATCTCAAACAGACACTTCACTTTTCTGAAATACAGAGACTTGGGGGGACTCTCTTAGTTTTCAGACCATACTCCCAAGCTTAGGGAACTGATGGTTCTACTTCCTCATTCGTAGCGTGGGAAAGTCTTCAATGGGGTCCCACCTAGGGAGGCAGTCACTTCTAAATCTGGCTTTGTGGGTGCCTCTGAACTCTTGGGGTGTTGAGACACTGAGCGCCATACTCTTTCTCACCTACTCATTTAAAGCACACTTCAAGTTGGCCTAGGGATCAACACTCACTACAGGGAGAGCTGAAATGGAAGGTTTGTTCCAGCCTCAAACAGAAGTAAACTGGCTTGGCAGGAAGCTCATTTATGTTCTACTAAAACCCCAGCGTGAGTACACATTTGTAATCAATCTTTTCTGTAATGCATAAGCTGGCACAAGGATGAAAATAACCCGAAGAACCCAGTGTGAACACACACCTGTGATCAATACTCCCCGTGCTGCGGAAGCTGTGGTGGGGATGGCAGCAGCAACCGCAGCAGCAATAACGACAAAAACAAAGACCCCAGTGGGAAATTTGGTCCAGTGTAGCAAATCCTCCCATTTCCTAGACCAGGGTAGGGGAAGAGCTGCTAGAAACTCAGGTCAGTCACTGTCAGCACCAGTGTCCCTCACCACACCTTGTCGGGCTGGGTGGGACAGGCACACACGATCTCTGCATCTTCGGCTGAGAAGTAGCCATTCTTCAGCAAGTTGTCCACCAGACACTGAGTGTTGCGGATGTTGGTGACCAGATGTTCCCTGTTGATCTTCAACAGTTTAATGTGGGAGTGGCCACCCGATGGGATGGCTTCCATCTCATAATGGCCCTGCTTTTCCATAGTTCAAGTAGCCAGCAGCTACTTTGCTCCAATTCATCTTTGACCACTTGTGTCTCCCTGATGGATAGGCAATCAGGATTCAGGGTCACCGTCCAGGATCCTGCCTTTCACTGCTGACCCTGAAGAGATAAAGGACAATGTCAACAAAGCAAACATCACTGAAGGATCCTCCCTCTCCCCCATCTCCACTGTCTCTTGCATTTCTCTACCTCCAACAGGAGAGTGTCATGCCAAAGAATTTTATCAGGGAGTTATTCAACAACAATCATAATTCATTGCTGTTGGTGGGATTCTGCACCACTAAATGTATTCACCTTTCTGTCACTGCAGCAAGAGAACAATGTCAGGGAGGAAAGATTTAGTCTACCTCTTGGTTTCAATCCTTCTCTTTGGGGAAGGCATGGCAGAGCAGCTCTGTCTCTTCACGGAGACCAGGGAGGAGAGAGTGGAAAAGAGGGAAGAAAGGTGGTGACCAGGACCCATTTCAGAACCCATGGCTTCAGTAAGTGACTCCCAAAAGGCATTCAGCTAATACCACCAAAGTCAAATAGCTAGTCATACCGAGTCTCTGGCATCATCCTCTGAAGGGACATAAAATACTCTAACATGGCCTTCTTCCCTTAGACCATCGCTATCTTTCCGGAATCTGCAAAGCTAACAAAGGTACAGACAGCAAAAAATGCTTCTGCACACAGTTAAGCACTGGAGAAGCCAGGAAAGTTAAACTCGCAGGCATCCTTCAAAGGAAAGAGACGTTCCCCCTGGGATGCCGGGACTGGAGGCAGCTTACAACCTGGTGATCCATCCCTTGCTGTCTGATTACGTTTTACTCCTCCCAGACCTTTCCCCCTAAAACCTTGAGCATGACTTCTAGGTCATAAAACTCATCCTTGTAAGAGATGCCATTTGTACTTTACAACAGCCTAAGTGACTTCTATGTTATCTTCGCGCCAGCTGTTACATTTACCTCAGCCATTCTCCCTAGACCATTACCTTCAGCATTGTTTCTCTGTCAACAAAAGCCAATCTTGCAGATGAAGCCAGCGTGCTTTGTAAAGGATTTCTATGTAAACATGTCTTGAGCTTGTTGTATTCACAGGGCTGAGTTAATTGTTTTCAGAAAACTTTTCTCCCAAATTGTGCTGTGCTTACCTATCTATGGCTAAAGTAAATGATCTAATGTCAGACCCTAGAAATCCTGGCCAGGTACCAAAATCAGGCTGTACTGAGTTTTATTCTTGTAGTTTTGCAGATTGTTTCCCCGATAGCTGTAAAGTCCAAAGGATCCTTCCACACAAAGAGGGTCTCTTTTTTATAATTAAACTTTATTATTAAAAAACATTGCAAAAAAAATCACACACTGAAATTAACCAGATCCTAAAATTCCACATCTCAAGGAACTTCTGCAGAGTTAAAGTAGCCATTTGGAAAGGAAGCTGTGGAGCTTCACGTTGGGTATTGTTCTTCTGTAATCAAACACCCATTCACCACCCCAAACAAAGCTCTGCAACAGACTTAGAATTAGAAAAATGATTCGCTTTATACCCTGTCATTGCTCATGGTGATTCCCTGCACTCAGTCTTGTTTGTTTGTTGAGACAGGGTCTTGCTATATAGCTCCCACTGCTATAGCGCTCCGACCTTGTTTTTGTTTTTAAGTGGTATTTAAGGGTGCTGGGAAGACAGCTCAGCTGTACAGTGCTCACTGTGTAAGCATAAGGATTCCCTCAGCACCACTGGGAAGTACCAGAGATGGAGGCATGTGCCTGTAATCCCAGCACCAGAGAGCCGGACAGGAGGGTCCTGAGGGCTCGCAGGCCAGTCAGTCTGCTGGATTCAGCAGCACAGCAACTGAAGAAGAGAGTATCAACCTCTGGCCATCACACACATGGGCACATATACATAGACACAATCAGTCAATATTCAGTGCCATTGGGCTGAGTCAGGAATGACTACAGACAGTAACAGAAGCTCACAGTGCTGTCTGCGCTTTTCTTCTTCTAGGACAATGTTTCTCAAACATCGGTCATGTGGGCACCATGTCTCTTTGCCACAGTTAAGGTCTCACCTGTACTTTATCCTTTTGCTTTGGGGAATGTGGGGGCTCCTTAGGAAACGAGATGTGCACAAGAGAAGGGAGGTGGTACAATGACAATAAAGATGGATGAAAATGCCACAAGGAATCATACTCACCTATTTATCTAAAAACCATGCAATTCTATGTATAAACATACATGTATAATTTTAATGAAATCTTCTCATCTGAGCTGACAATGCTCCCTTAAATAGCCAAAGACCACCTAACAAAACCTTAATACTAGTCATTAGAAGTCTTCTTTTGAGTTGTTGGGCATGGCTATCTAAGAGACTCGCAAAACATACAACCTACTGATGATGTCCATGGTAACCATTCCCCTTCTACAGAGGTGGAAGGTAAGTCTCAATCTCTGAAGACACTGTCTACTTCAGAAACGGCCCAGAGACCCCTGAGCTGGAATTGATCTGAACGTACCCTCCCTGAGGACTGGCTTTCATGACACCAGAAGGTACCATGCAAGCTTCCAAATGAGGGAGGCTACCAATAATCTTACCAACTATGATGCCTATGAGTCACATCAATGATCAGCTTGGCACAATAACCCTAAGGATGCAGAAATGGCACACATTCCTTGGTGGTAACCAGCGGCTCTCTAGTTGGAGTTAAGACCTGCTCAACAATAGGGAACATGTCCCAGACGGGACATGAAATCTAGCTAATTACTCAGTGCTAATCAAATCATGGTTATTGGAAGAAAACTACTAATTTATTAAACCAGCATAATCTCAACCAACAATTTATAAACATGTGTCCTTATACCCACAGATAAGGGTACTCCTCACTCTTCATCAGGGAAACTTTATGCAACAGATGGAGACCAGTATAGAAAAACACAACTAATCAAAACGCCAGGTTCTGGAGTCTAGTCCCAATGCATGCATCTACAAAACAGTACCACACCTAAGACTCAGGAAACATTTTGGAAGAGGGGGGCAGAGATTCTGTCACAGACAGAGAATTAGGAAGTTTTCTATGAGACTGTGTCTCCCGGTAATAGGAATACACCCGTAAAGTCTCACCAACATGACCGCCCAAATGTGAGCTGAACAAGGACACCAGCAAACACGCCGGACTGTCTGGAGAAAGTCCTCAGCCCTAAAAGAATTATGGCAACTGAGGAAGGCTGGGAGTGGGCAAGGTGGTGTTCCCTAGGGGGGAGCACACCAATTGGTTGTTCAGTGCCAAGTGCTCAGCCCTGAAACATACTTACAAGTACCATTACATGGCCTGAGCAGGTTCTATTTGGGAATAGATATGTATGCACAAATACATACGTATGCATGCAATAATGATTAGTGAGAAAGGGGCTGTGATTTGAAGGAGAACAGGGAGAAGGAGATGGAAAGGTTTGTAATTAAATTATAATCTCAAAAAAATAAAATGCTTTAAAAATTTATCTTGTGATAGCAAAAAGAATGAATAGATTTATAAGCATAACTAACTAGCTAAATAAATAAAGGAAACTGGGGGTGGGGGAACTGCAGCGGTAGCAGCGGGTCAGTCCTAGCTCCCAGGCTGATTTCTCAGGGAGGGCTGTGGGAATCGCTGAAGCGCACAGTGGAAACCACAGGGAAAGGCCGCTCCTTCTCCCTCGGTGAGTCAGCATGCTTTAGAAGGCTGGGGAAGGAGATTGAGCAACATCCTTCATTCATTTGTCCTCACTCTTATCACTGGGAGGGCTCTGTTTACTCTCTATTTCTCTTTTCTGGGCCTGCGATCCCTACAAAAATTGTCCCTAGCTTCCCAAACTGGTCCTGTAATACCCACCGTAGACACCCCACCATTTACCGAAGGGGACGCTGCCTCCTGATTTTTGACCACCTGAACAAAGTCACCGGCCACATGACAACTAGCTGGCAGGGAGGCTGGTTGCTTTTGTAATTTCCAGAGGTCAGTTAGCTTACTTTGGCAGGAATTTAAGGAAGGATGGAAGTCAAAAAGGAAACAAAGAAACAACACTGCCTGGTAAACAGAAGTGACACCCCAGAGAGTTACCACTCATGAGCCTGCGCCACCAGAAACAGCAGAGAGCTGATGTCCCCTGACTCAGAAAGGTCCTCCATGTCTTACCTGCAAAGGCTCAGTCTTGGGTGCAAATGGAAGGCATGGGGAAAAGAGACAGTGGTAGAGAAAGGGGAGGAGTAAGGGAAGGGGAGGGCTGGAGGAGGGGAGGGAGAAGGGAAGAAAAAGGGGTGGGGAGAAGAAGGAGAAAGGACAATGGGTAGCACTGGGGTTCTGGGAGCCAGGCCTCTCTGTAGGGGAGATTTCCCCACCTCCAGATGTGGAGCCCCAAAGGTGGGTGTTGAAGGAACATCCTGTCCAGACAGTCCAAGGAAACAGCCAAAGAAACAATTTAAGGCCAAAGACATGGCCAGAAAACAAGTTCCCAGGGCTGCAGAAGGCAAGATAGAACACCAAATGGAAAAATGAAGATAGAACGTGCAGGCCGTGAGCCCACTGCCTAGAACCATATCTTGACTCAGAGGCAGGTAGAGTATGTTGGTGGAAGGAAGCCTTGAGTGTGTGTGTGTGTGTGTGTGTGTGTGTGTTTTGGGGGATGCTAGACTAGTCCTTCCCACCAATTCTTTTTCTGACAATTTATATTTTAAAAACAGAGATCTTGCTGCATTACTCCAGAGTCTCGGGACTCTTATGTAGCCTAGGCTGACTTAAACTCATGAAAGATCTGCAGCTCCACTGCCCAAACGAATCCAACTTGGGCCACTGGATGCAACAAGCAAGAGGCACTTTATTAGATTAGTACACAAGCCTGCGGATGGACAGACAGCAGAAGCCTCAGCAGAAGCTCTGGCTATCTGACCATCCTGAGCATTGTTACAGCTTTTATAGGCAAAAACCACAAAATTAACATAAGGGGTACAAATACAATGCTGATTGGTCCAAATCATTAGAGGGTTACAGACAGGGCCAAATTAACATAGTCCAACCTACTCTAGGAAAAACAACAGGTGAGAGCAAAACATGTTTTCGTCCTCAGCCTGAACAATAGGAACCAGGGTTTAAGAAACTGACAAACTTGTTTTTCACATTCAGTGTTTTTATCTTCTCAATGTCTTTCCATGTTAATATTGACTCTATCACTAATATGCTCCCATATCCTAGAATGTCCAGATCATTTATTAAACAGTTATCCCTTTTGTAGAAACCTAGGTCATTACTTGTCCCTGAGAGTTATGGCACTCAGTAAGAGAATCTCTCAATAAAAGATTCTCTTTTCAGCAACCTGCCAGCTTCACCTGGACCTGTTCTTAATTTTAACCTTGTGGCCAGCAGAAACAGTGTCCATAAGGGGCTAACATAAATTTTTGGGGCTGTGATCTTTCACTCACAGCCCTCCTGCCTCAGCCTCCTGAGTCCTGGGTCTTATAGGCCTGTGCCACCAAGTATGGCTCTTTCTGGCTTCCTGATCTCCTGTAGGATGGCTTTTGTCTCCAGGTGAGGAGAACCCCAGCCCTTGTAGAAATAGATTTCTACATCCCATATTGCAACTTGGGCTTTTGAAGTAAATCTGCAATAGATTTGAGAGAGGGCAAAACCTGAGTGGAAAAAAGATTAGGGAACAGTCTTTATTTTGTTTTTTGAGACAGGATTTCTTTGTGTAGCCCTGGCTATCCTGGAACTCACGCTGTAAACCAGGCTGGCCTGGAACTCACAGAGATCCACCTGCTTCTGCCTCCCTAATGCTGGGATTAAAGGCGTGCACCAGCAGCGCCTGGCATCTTTTTTTTTTTTTAAAGGCTCTATATATAGTTTCTTAAGCTGGTCTTGAACCCATGAGCTCACGGGATTCACTCAAGATCCTGAGTACCCACAAATAACACTGGGCTTAAAAAGAATCATTCTAAAAGGTGGTAGAGCAGGGTTATTAATATAGAATAATTACAATCCTCATGGTAGTTCTATTTTATTATTTTTATAATTTTTTACATTTATTTATTTAGTGTGCGTGCATGCAGTTGCATGTGTACAAGCACCAGGGCGCATGTGTGGTGGGTGAAGACAATGCGACAGAATCAGTTTTCTTCCTCTGCTCTAAGGGTCTGGGTGTCAGAATCCAGCCATCAGGCTTGCAGGCAAGCACCTTTCCCCCTTACACCATCTCACTAACACTGGCAATTTAGATTTTTCCAGTAGTCTCATTGATGAGAATAAAAACAAGCAGGTGGCCTGATGAGATGTCTGAATGAATTAAATATGTTCAAAGCACCGCTCTAATGCATCATCAGTGTAACACTGCTGGACAGCCCTTTCCTCTGACATGAAAACCTTCCTTCTTAGAGAGAAGCTCTTTAAGTCATAGGATGTTAGGAGGTGGAACAAGATGTCCTAAGGGTGTTTCTCAACCTTCCTAATGCTGTGACCCCTTCATGCAATGCCTCATGCAGTGGTGACCCCCAAGCATATAAAATTATTTTCATTGATGCTTCAGAATTATAATTTTGCTCCTGTTGTGGCTGGTAATATATCTAATATGTGATCCACAGGGGTCTCAAACCCACAGGTTGAGAACCACTGTTCTATGGGGAAGTAAAACATTCCATCCTTCAAGGAAGCTCATTAAGATCAAGAGGTAAACATCTCAGGGCAGCAGGAAGTACCTGAAACTGAGAAGATCCACTAGCCCCCTCCCCTCCCTCCCCAAGCATATATAATCTGTAACAACAGCTCAGTGATACTATCAGACTAGCTGAGCTTCCCGGAAGAAACTGATCCAACTGAGCCCCTGCAAGAAGAGGCCAGCCGAGTTGCTCGGAAGTGACACTTTCCAACCCGCTGAGCTGCCTGAAGGCTGTGCAGTGTGTTTCAAGTGTCCAACTTTGGTGAGCCATTGTCACACTGGGGTGGGTTTTGGTGATGCAGATCTCTGTGCCATTAAGTAATCCCTCACCCATATTCGTCTAAGTAACCCCAATAAAACTCACTTGTTCATCAAATTGAACTTTGATGGTGTCTATACTCAGGTCTGTCATTGGTTCTTTATCTGGGGTAAGTAAATATTTATTCATGTCTCCCCAGAAATAGTGTCACATGGCATACATCTAGGAAGGAATATCTCTGTTCTTATTGTTCATGCTGAGGTTTGAAATCTGGTGTGTCTTCCACTTAAAACATATCTAGATTCTGGTCAGCCGCACTGAAAGTGTTCAGTGGTCACATGGTAGAGGCAATTTAGCAACTTTGTACACTTGAAATAGAAACCTCCTGCCCTTTGTCAGTGAAGGGACACTGGCCAGCTCGAGTGTGGCAGGCATGACTCTGGCAGGCCGTGCCCTTCTCCCCCATTTCCTCTGCCTTGCTAAAAACTGTTAGATTACACTCCTGAAGCTAGCCCCAAGGTCTACTCCCTTATTTGTCCAGTTCCTCTTCCTGAGGCTGACTACCAAGGTCCAGCTATCAAAGTAGTGAAATCCAACAACCAAAAGCCCCCTTTGGTCGACCTAATGAACATGCCCAATCAAAATTAAACACCTCATCCTAACACCCTTTACAAACCACCATTTTCCTATAGTCAGATCTGTTTCCTCTCTATCCAGAGATAGCTCTTTGTCCCACCCCAGGACAAATACTCCTTCCCCTCTCCCTTACTCCTTTCCCCTTCTTCCTCACCCTCTATCTCCTGTCTTTATCTCTTATTCCCTGCCTTCTGTCCTTCTGGGGCAAATAAATCTGCTTTGTGTTGAGAACTTGGTCTTGGGATCCTTGAGCTGACTCCAAGATTCCCTACGGTCAGTGGCAGCCTGACCACATCTTTGATCCCTGTCAGCTCCTCCTGCTCATGATCTGCAGTCCTAATTGTGACATGTGTCTTGGTCCAGTGTCTACAATGCCCATACCATAAGATCCACCATTGGGAGTCACTGTCAATATGACGGCATACATCACACGCGTAAATTCCTGCCAAAGATGCATGAGAGTCCCTGTTAAGCTGTGTTAGGAAGAAAGGATTCCTATTTTTCTAGACTTTGGAATCCAAGTTAAGAGTCAGTGGTTGTCTCTAGTTTTGGTTGTTATGCCAAAGCAGCTTCAAGACCCTGCAGAGTAACTAGACAATGTCCCTGTCACATTCCACACCTCAGGGATGTTATCCACAGCTAGTTTAATAGTGGCCTGCTGTGTGACTTGCAATCCTGGTGGGTTCCAAGTCAACTGAAAGATTCTGGGAACTTTCCAAGGACATTTTCTAGGGCCGGGTTTTATCTCAGTAATAGCTAACTTTGAGGGGTTTGGGATCTACTAGAAGTCATTTCTGTGGCCAAATTGAGCTTCAGTAGTAGCTTTAGCTGATGGGGCAGAAAGAGGCTTTCAGGCACTCTGGACTTACGGTTTGAGCTCATGTCTTAACCAAGCTGTTGAGAGTCCATGGACATGACAGGTCGAGGACCCAAAGTTTCCTCGCCCTCCCCTTGTGGTGAGCTTTATTGTCTCAACAATAACGATGAGCAACCTGAGAGAAGTCTCTTTAGCAACTTCCCTTCCTAGAAATGCGCCCTTTGAGGGGAATCAGAAGTTCTGACCCGGTTTTTGTTTTGTTTCATTCCAAAGATTCCTGCTGGTTGACTGTGAGAAAGCAGTTGGCAGTTCCCAGAAGAGCTGCCCATGACTGAGTCAACACAGTGTCTGCAGCCCCATAATGCAGCACCAGGAAGCAATCTGAGAGCAATAAAATAGAGCAGGCGTGTCACAGACGCAAGGCTGAGAAAGTCAGGCTCCCAGAAAGAGAATGTACTGTATGGCTCCATGTGCATCCTCATCCTAAAATCAGCTCCTGGGGAGGCTGGGACATGGCAGCTGTGGAGATGCTGATTGCAAATAAGAGCCAGGCAAACTCCTGGGACATGGAAACACTGTGTATCTTGAGTGAGTGCTATGTGCATCGTATGTTTGCATGTGTGTGTGTTTATATAGTGTGTATGCATTCATGGATTCCACATCCTTCGATTCAGTCAACCATGGATCAAGAACATTCAGGAAAACATCACACCTCACTAGACATGGAATAATTTATAGATTTTTCATTGTCATCATTTCTTACATTGAATCATCTACCAACTTTTGGAGCGCTTCCAATGTGTTAGGCATCATAATGACCTAGAGATGATTTGACGTGTTCAGGAATATATGTGTGATATGAAGATACTCACCATGCCTTCTATCAGGGATTTGAGTGCTGGTAGATTTTGTTTTCCTTGGACCATCCTGACACTGATCCCTGCAGATACTGAGGGAAGAGTGCACACACAACACACACACACACACACACACACACACACACAGTTTGCTAAGTATCATCAACCTGTATGTTTAAACTTGGAAATGTTATATGAAATTGTACTGTAGTGAAGTCTTGCTGTGTACTCCAGTCTCAGGTTGAGTTCAAGATTCTTCTGCCTCGGTCTCCATGATGCCAGGATTAAGAGCGTGCACCGCCATGCCTAACTAGAAGTGCTGTCTTTTGTCCAGGACAACCAGGGCAGCACAGATTAACCCTGTCTCAAAAACCAGTAATAATAATAACAAATAAGCTCAAACTGGTCTCAAACTCATGGAGATCCACCTGCTTCCTGCTTCTGCCTCCCAAATGCTGGGATTAAAGGTGTGCCCAGCACAAGTAAGTCTTTTAAAAGGAAGTAAAGAAACATTATAAAGTACATATTATATATGTAGAGTATGTATCTATATCCCCAAATACTAGTATTAAATCAAATATGAATAAGTATAATGATTATAAAACATAATTTGGCAGATTTATTTGGAAAAACCTGCATGCTACCCAAAGAGGTGTATCTTTGATAAAGTGTCAGTGTGTGGTCACTCACAGAGGAAGGATGCTCTGTGACTAGTACAGCTAAACTAGAATTAGATTGGAATTTAAGAATTTCACAACAGTATGATGAATAGTATTTCTGAGTGGCGAAAGAAGAATTTTCACTTTTATTCATCTAGTAGTATATTTTGAAAATACATTAAAGGAAAAAATTGCAAAAAAGGCAACATATCCAAATATATGATCATAATCAGGTACTATAAGATACTTCATATAATAGCTGAAAGAACAGGCAGACCATGGAACCAGTAAGAATCTTGGGAGATCAAAATAATAAGCTTATCTTGTTGTATGTGTAATGGTAAATAACAAATTAAGTAAAAATGCTGTGGATCCCCAAGTGCTGCTGCAGCAGCAGAAACGCTGCAGGTGGCCAAGCAGCATCAGTGGGCAGCAAGTCCTGAGAGCAGTCAGTCCCAGTCAGGGACAGCACAGTTCCTCAAGAGGCTGCAGTGGGCCATGAGGGGCAGCAAGTCCCATGAGGAGAGACTATACCGCAGGTCTCTGCAGGTCTCTGAAGGTGACTGGTCCTTGGCAGGGAGCCACAGCTTAATCCATTATAGTATGGATATCCCACTGTGCCTAACAACAGCACAGAACATGGTGCTAAGTGCATGTGTAGTGTTTAAAAAGTTGCCCACATTCTGAGCCTCACTGTAAACTCGTAATGCCTGGCAAGGATTGGAGTCATTCATCCTACATTTTGTGACCACAGTAGAATTAAGCTAGAAATCAACAATAAAAAGATATCTGGAAAATCTCCAGATTCATAGGTCAAAGGAAAAATAGAAATTAGAAAGTATTTTGAACTATGTGGTGATGAAATTGTAGACTATCAAGTTGGTAGAAAACAAAAAGTACATAGTCTCACGTTCATGCGTTAGATAAGAAACACAAGACTGAAACCACGCTGCCCTGTCTTCATCAGAGGACAGCTTGCAGAAGCTGCTGCTCTCCTTTCATCATGTGGGTCCTAGAGAGTGAACTCGGTTAGCCAGGCCTGGCAGCAAGCCCCTAGCTCACTTAACTGTCTTATGTGCCCATCCTTTCTGTGTTTTTATAATTTGTCCACTAAACATAAATGCAATGCCTGGTCACTGTAAAACAAACTGTGAAAGGAAACAAATAGTAACAACAACCAAAAACTTAGAGAACAAAACGAAATTGTCTATCAGCTCCTAAGCCTCCCCCCTCAACATTTGTGCGCAGTCGTGTTTTGCCGGGTTGCTGTCACACTGTTTCCTTGCTCCCTCGTGATTACCCGATGTTTCTTTGTGACTGCCAAGGCCCTCTTTTGAGCTGCAGAAACTCATTTCTAAACAGTCCGGCTTTCCAGCAGCAGAAGCTTTATGCCTGGCGTGGCTTTCCTTTTATGAAGAGCAAAAGAACTAGAGGGCCAGGACTGCAGCTTCAGAGCTCTGTGCCTGAGCGAGCCCCACATCCAAGAGGTTGAACGGCGATGCCAGGTGGAGCGTCTTTCTCGGCCTGACCCTGTGGCCTAAAGAGCTGCAACAGTCTAGATGCCAGTGTCATCACCGAGAAGGTTCCACCCTCACCGTGAGGAGCAATGGCTGCCAGGGGTAGAGGGCAGCAGGAGAATCTGCTGATGTTACTGCCTTGCCTATTCTTTCCTCAGATTTGCTGGATGGGGGTCCAGCTGGGCACTGATGACGATAGCTGACACAGCTCTTTACTGGGTCCCCAGCTTCATCGGTTACTTTACAATTGCTGTGAGAGGCAAGACAAACTGGCATCGAATGCATGACTTCTGGAAACCCGCCCCACTCCCAGTCTCATCCCACTTACCACGTGTGCACCCTTTGCCAGCAGGAGGGAGGTCAGCTACCTGGACCTCTGCTGAACACGCTGCTGGTCAGAACTTTGCAGGCTGCAGGGGACGAGACACAGAGAGGTGATCCCTCACTGTCAGGACCAGCACTCTCTGCAAGTTACTGCTCTGTGCTTTGATTCTCCCCAAGTAAGGTTCCCTGTCTTAGGATATTATAAGCAACTCTGAGTTAATGTGCTGGAAGGGCCTGCACAAGGCTGGCATGGAGCAGATCCCCACCAGGCTGGCATGGAGCAGAGCCCCAGTGATTGCCTACTCAGCTCACCTTTCTTACTATCCCCATCCTTGTGCCAGCTTCAGGTGACAGTCACTGTGAGGAACACTTTACTGAGCACAATGATGCCAAGCAGATCTCCACCCTGAGTGTTTATAACCTGGCAGTTCAGACAGATTCAGAATGAGGCATTACAAGTCCAGTGAGTGTGAATAATAAATGCCTGGAGAATAAAGGAAAAATGAAATGATACCATTTGCCAAGCAAACACGTAGGAATGGAGATTATGACATTAAGTGAAATAAGCCAGACTCAGAGACAAATACCCTATTTTCTCTCGCATGCAGAACCTAGATTGTAATCTCTCTCTCTCTCTCTCTCTCTCTCTCTCTCTCTCTCTCTCTCTCTCTCTCATTCCCTCCTTGTGTCTGTACATGTGTGTAAGTGTGTAAGACTCACATGTAAGTCATAAAACTAGGAAGGGGTCTGTGAAGGGGGAAGGAGATCTTAATAGAGCAGGGAACAGGTGACAGAGTACCTGTGGCATAGAAGCAAGGGAACTGCTTCGGGAGAGGAAGGAAACCAGTAAGTAGAGAACAATGAGGGGGGAGGGGAAGGCATCGTCAGGTCTGTCATCATGACCACAAAGGTGCAGGACCCATGCAAGCCTCTTAGCAGAGATGAGTGATGGCAGGGAGATGAGTGTAGGCAGAGCCCCTCTCTCTTAGGGGGTTTGTACTTGAGACACCCAGATATTACACATGCACCCAGACCTGTCACCACTGTCTCAAGTGTCCATGACCAGGAGCCATCCACTCAACTGCCTGCAGCTAGGACACTAGTCCTGTACAAAGCCACCGGGGGTTCTGGTGCAGAGGCTGCCCTGCCTGGAATTTGACCATCTCCTCAGAATCACGTCTAGAATTCAGATTCAGTCCTGGTGATGGTAGTTGAGCCAAGAAGAGAAACCTCAAGGCAGTCATTTCCCACCGGCCACACCAGCCTTAGGATCCCCCCTTTCCTTACACACCCCATTGTTCATTTAAAACTATGTATTTCCAAATATATAGCCCATCTTTCTCCAAGTTGGTGTTGCAATACCAGCAGATAAGATTCCAAATAGAGCTGAATCTTTCCCAGAGAAACAACATCTTTACAAACATAGCAGGTGCTAATTAGAGTTATGTCCTAAGCTGCTGTTAGGTGGTCAGGCCATCCTGCAAGTATTTCTGTATAGGGGTTGGGCATAAACACTAGCATAAACAAAAGCAAGGCCAGAGTTAGAATCTGACCACCCTATCCCCGTCTTCTCCACTCCTGTTGCTCTCTCCTCCAGCTCCTTTCCGGGAATGAGAGCTCACAGGGAGCCTGTGAGTCAGGGACTGTGGCAGCCACAGCAGAACAATGCCTTTGTAAACACAGAAAGGCCCAGTTTGTAAAGCAATGACTTATCGACCTTGCCTTCCCCTTTCCTGAAGACAGACACAGGTTGACTGACTCTGCTGTTCTTTCAGCAGCCCTGACATCCCACCTAAGGCCTGGTTCACTGTCCCCAGCCCTTTGCTGTGGCTTAGGAACTGAGAATAGAGGAAGAGTTTCCTGGGCTTTCAGTGGTCAGGGTGGGTACACGGCTGACCCTGTTTCAATCTTTCTCTTCTGGAACGATGGCTAGCCTCCCTGCAAACAGGTGGCTGCTTCCCCAACCTTGGCTCACAAATCCCTGTTGTGAGTAGAACATGTGTGTGTGTGTGTGTTGGTTTTTCAGACAGCATTTCTTTGTATAGCCCCGGCTGTCCTGGAACCCTCTGCAGACCAGGCTTGCCTGAAACTCACAGATATCCGCCTGCCTCTGCCTCCCAAGGGCGTGTACCAAAGACATGTACCACTAATAACCAGCTTTAAAAGACTTTTTTATTTATACTGATTTATGCTTTATGAATATGTGTGGGAACCTTTATTTTGTGTTTATATGTGTACCATGTGTATTCCTGATGCTGGAGGCCAGAAGAGAGCTTCAGATACTCTGGAACTGGTACTTGTGAGTAAAACCCTGTGTGGGGGCTGGAAGGTAACTGCCGAGCCATTCCTCTGGCCCGAGTAGAGCATCTTGCCAGCTTGAAAAGTACTTTGGCATGCCATGAACGACCTGCAAGCAGTACGCTATGTGGGAGGGTCCACCTGTATTTCTGTGTTTTGATTGGTTAAATAAAGGGCTGCCTGGCTTATAGTTAGGCCAACCCTTAGGTGGGCGGAGTAGACAGAACGGAAGTTCTGGGAGGAGAAGAAAGGAAGTGAGACCAG